>CM057343.1:611229146-611778904 GCA_030015575.1 Agapanthus africanus | reverse complement strand
GGAGTTTTCTCTGTTTAGGGTTCTTGATTTTTCGAGAAAATTCTTGATGCCTTTTGAATGAGGTCTGGGGTCCTATTTATAGTGCCCCATAAATTTGTTGAATTTGTTAACGGGATCTTTCTTGAATGATTTTTGGGAGTTTTTCCACCGTTGGATCTTTGATCCAGAGGCCGAAGAAAGTCTTCTAGTTCTGGAAAGAACAGAAAAGATTTCATGAAATCTTAATTCAGTTGGGCGCGGATACCCCAGCGCATGACACGTGTCGCGCAGCGCAGAGCGCAGCGCAAGTGCGCTAGCGCATCTGCGCTGACACGTGTCGCACAGTGCAGATCGCAGCGCAACTGCGCTAGCGCATCTGCGCTGACGCGTGTCGCGCAGCGCGGAGCGCAGCGCAACTGCGCTAGCGCATCTGCGCTGACACGTGTCGCGCAGCGCGGAGCACAGCGCAACTGCGCTAGCGCATCTGCGCTGACACGTGTCACCTAGCGCAGAGCGCAGTGCAGCTGAAGCGTTGCTTCCTTTAAACAGAGCTTTGCTCTGATTGGGCGCGCCTTCTTGGGCGCTGCGCGCGGGATTTGAAGCTTTGCTTCAAAGATTTGAATTTTGAATTCAAACAGAGCTTTGCTCTGATTGGACGAAACAAATGCCCCCCCACCGTTGCGCTCACGTGGCGCACACGTGAGTGCAACGGTGGCCACCTTCCAGACCGTTGGATCAAAGGGGAATCCGAAGAGGCGCAAGCGCCTTATAAATAGGGCGTTTGACCCTCAGAAATTTTTTACCATTTTCAGAATTTTAATTTCCAGAGCTTTGCTCTTGCTTGAGAGTTTCAGAGCTTTGCTCATTTCTGAAGTTAGAAACTTTAGGTAACATTAATTTAAATCAAATTAATTTAAATTAACCTTAACCAAAGAGCTCTGCTCTTACAGATCTTTTTGATCTTAAAGAGATCCCCATTGGGGTTTCATAAACAGAGCTTTGCTCTCAAAAACTTATAGATCTGCAGAGATCTTGTTCATGGGTTCTGATCCATGAACAGAGTTTTGCTCTTTGAATCATCTGTAGATCTTTTAGATCTGAAAAATGAGAAAATTTTTTATGAGTTTTTCATCCAAATTTCTTGATTCTTTTAAGTGTAAACATTTTCTGATGGACTTTTCCATTACTACCATAGAGCTATGCTCTTTTAAGGAAACTTATTTTCCAGAGTTTGACAAGTGTCACTCTGTGACAGGGGTTTGCTCTGAAAGAGGAGATTTTCTCCTTGTCCCTAGGGATTCTTCCCCTTTTTTATTAATGGGAATGTTCCCCTGGGGACCAACTGACAATCTCATCCAATGATGAGGTTGTTTTATTAACTGACGTATTGTCATCCAGATTTTGTGGGTCCCTTTGTCCCCTACTCACTGCACTGCTGTGTGGTGTAATTAGTTAATTTTAATTTAATTTAATTAATGCATTTTTTTTTTAGACGCCAAATGTTGGGATTACAACACTAACGGCTAGATTGTTCTTTTTGCAGCGATCATGTCTGAAGACACTTCATTCCCGTTTGTCCGTTCGGAGGAGGGGTTTCCAGAGGCGCCTTTGGATCGTGAGGTTCTGGCTATGATCAAGGCGCACGACCCGGAGCATAAGAGTCTCCACCTTTGGGGGTCGTGGTACAATCAAATTATTATGGGTCGGCGCAGCTTTACATGTGCGGTGCCGTCAGAGCCCATAACGGCGATTCACTATGCTAGCCCACCCCCGGTGCAGTATGCCGCGGAGATGACAGATTGGACATCGAAGGGTTTTCTTCATCCGGCCATAGACGCCATCCCGGTCCAGCGTCCGATGGTTTTGGACATCCTAGGACGCCGTATCTGTCAGGGCGAGGCGAGACCTTGGGGGCAATCATATAACCTTGGTCTGATCCCCCGCCACCCGGTCGGCTATCTGCCATGGGCCCGGTATATCCTGTCGACGAGGAAGTCGCAGTTGATAAGGCTAGGACTGTACACCGCAGTCTACGTCTCTCTCTTCCAGTATCCTACGCTTCCTACTTGGTGGTTCAAGGCCTTCTTGGAGCAGTGGAACATTCCTACTCATACTTTCCTCGCCATGGATCGGGAAGTGTCCATTTCGCTGGAAGAATTTACGGAGGTGTCTGGCCTACCGGCTATGGGGGAACATTATGAGGAATTGCTCCCGCCGGACGAGTACATCTATGGGGCTAAGCCGAGGGTAAGGGAGCTCACGCCAGAGAACGCTGTTCAACATCAGTTTCCAAGTCTGATTAAGGTGTTGAACATCTATGAGAATCTTTTTGTTGAGCATGGGAGCCGTGGAGTTAATTTTGAGGATTTTATTGCTCGGTTCCTTCATCCAAACGTCCTTTCGGCGAAGACTGCCAAGTTTGCTTACCTCGAGGATCCTTTCGGCTTAGGTTTGGATAACCTGCCAGCGAGAGACATAGATCAGAAGGACTTTTTTCTTCCCAACTCTTCAGCCATGTCTTTTGCAGAAGTTGCAGCCCCCGAGATGGACGAGGAGGCCTTCTTTTTGGGATTTCTTGGGCTTTGGTTGAGTTGGTTTGCACTTCCAACGCATTCTCACCGCATGCGGCCCTCTGTTTTTTACCCGGCTCACCGGATGGTTATCGGGGTAAAGGTGGCCGTCGGGATCGCCGGCTTGGCACATTTATATCATGGCCTTAGCCGAGCGGCAGATGCCAATGAGCCTGGGGCATTGCATGTGGTTTTCGCAATGCACTACTTCATGTCGTGGCTCGAATTACATACAGCAGGTGTTTTCGGCATGCACAAAAGGCCCTCATTCTACGAAAGGTGCATTTTCCCTCGCCTTTTACAGTTGATTGGCGCATCAATCGTGAATCCATCGCCGCGAGATGCCAGGAGTTTACTCCTTCGTTCCCACACCGTTGGAGCCGGTGTGTCTTTTATTGACAAGGTGCTTACCATTGGAAAAACGTCTGCTACTGCAGTGCGGCCATTGCAAGACACTTTCAAGGACGGCGCTTCGATTTTAACGGCCCGGGAGACCCTTCACTTATACTCTATTAGACCGGGCTTTTTGGTGTTTAGGCAAGACGGGGGAGCGATTTTCATGATATACAACCCGCATCGTTTCGCTCAGCAGCTGAGTTATAACCAAGGGGTACCGCTAGAGGCCTTTTTATCGGAGCCTACCGCGAACGAAGAAGGGATAGAGAGGGCGCTGCATCACTTCATGCGTCTAAACACGGGCTCTCACTTCTTTATCAGTGAGCCGTCTTGTGCTCCTCGTCTCCTTAGGGTATACACCGAATGGTATAGTCATTCGACGGGAGCGGTCATAAAAGAGGAAAGACGGTTGCTGATCGACCGTAAGGGTGCACCTCCAGGTAGCGATCGCAGCGCTCCTCTGGTGCCGAGGACTCCAATAGTCGCTCCCTTAAAAGATGCTGGGAATAGACCGTCACGCGCACGAAGTCCTCCACATGAACTACCGCTCCCCGATATCGCGGATGCATCTCCTGCACCCCGCGCTCAGGCGGAAACAGTGGTTGTACCCTCGCCGGAGTCTGGCGCGGGTGCGGACATCGGGACCCGTCGTCCCAAAGCGGCTGCCAAGCGTAAGTCGCTTCCCCGTGAGCCTAGGGCTGGAGGGAAAAAGAAAAAGAAATCGCTCTTCGCCGCGGACGTTGCGTTCGGCCAGGAACCCCACGCTCCTTATTCCGAGGGTCTGCTCGAATATGGGACTAACGCGGGATTAGTGATGCCGCCGCCAGACGATACAGATTTGGAAGCTGCTCTCAGAGCTTCGGCATGGCTGGTGAAGCGTGATGCGTGGCTGGTCAAGCTTGCGCAATCAGGTAACTACTAGTCACTCTTTCTTTACTGTAACGTATTTTCTTCCTTATTTCATTATTTTTGGTTAACGCTTTTCTCTCTTTTCCTCTAACAGGCGTTACTGATGAAGAAGCTATTGCCGCTTCTCTGAAGACCTTTCATGAGGAGGAACGTGCCAGGGCGTCTGTCGGCCTTAGTAAGTTTCGACTTCATCGAATTTTTTCATTTTTCTTGCGTTATGGTCGATCTAACCTTTCCATTTAATTGTAGGGCCCTCAATGCCGCTTCCTCCTAGCGACGCAGATGTTCTGCCGGCGGCCGATGTTCCTGTTCCCTCTGGGACACTGCAGGGGGCTCGCCTTGAAAAGCCGATGAGAGATGCCCTAAAGGCTTTGGAGGCTTCCCTGAATGAAGATGATGATGCTTTGAGGGAGGCGTCACAGAGGTCCCTCATAACCGCTCGGGAGGAGAGGAAGCGGTTGAGGCGTGAGGCGAAGGCACGCAGGGCTGCCCTGGCCATGGGAGCGGGACCCAGCGCCGCCCCTCGCGCTGATACTCCCTCTGAAGAGGCCCCTGTCACCCTATCTACCGCCCGTAAAGAGGTGGCGCGAGCAGTTCGGAGCGCAAACGGCAAATCCGCTTCAGGTAACATTTCTCTCAGAGTTTTTTGTTATAAGGGTTTTAATGTCATTGGTCCTTATATCTCTTATCTTTATAGGGCCAAGTCTGATCGAGGGAGAGGCGGAAGCCGTTGACCCGAGGAGAACGGAGGAGGCGACGCCTGTCGAACTCGAGCCGACAGTAGGTAACATTGTTGAGGCTACGGAGCCTGGAGTGGAGGTCGAGGGGCCTACCACTGAGAAGGTCATTGATGCCGAACCTGAAGCGGGGGCAGATGATATGATCATTATAGCTGAGTCCAGGGTGGTGGCGGCTGAGGCGCTCGAGGTCGGCGGTCCCCTGGCGATGGTAGACGATACAACCGCAGCTACTGAACCTGAGAGAGTAGTGGGTGAGGCGGCCATGATTCCCGAGGACGAGCCAACTGCTCCTTCTCTGGAATCTGGCAATACTCCAGTCATAGCCCTCCCCGTCTACGGTCCTCCGCCGTCCCCAGGTCTGGCTAGCACGACGACGGTCCCCATCGAGTCGGGTGACGAGGCCACGGGCGGTGGTCTCATGTCGGTAGAGGAGGGAGTTGCCTCTGTTTCCGCCGGGAGCTCCTCAGGTAAACCCTAAGTGGCTACTTTTCTTTACTTTACAACCTTTTCTGACAAGTTCGCCTTTTCGTAATGTAGGTGCAGCTAGTGCTGATGCCCCACTGCTTGAGGGAGCGCCTTCAACGACTGCTTTGGCGGTGGTCACCTCTCAACCTTCTCTCATACCCTCGAAGATGTTGGAAGGTATGTGTTTACACTTTATTAATCTTGTTTTCTAGATATTTAATTCGCGTACTAAAGTCATCCTGTTGTGTTCTCAGGAGCGCTTTTTGATCATGTTCATCAGATGTTGCTCCCATATTTCTCCTTCCCATCTGAGCTTGCTTCTTCCCCTGGTGGCGTCGGTAAGTATAATTTCTGTCAGCATTTTTCCTCTTTCTCTTTTCCCCCTTTTTTTATTGATGGAATTGTCTCTAAACTCTTTTTCTCACCTTAACTGCAGTGCTACAGATTGAAGAAGGGGATAAAAGCTCAGCTGTACCACCAACCCTTCCGACCTTGCCACCTGTCTTAACTGGTACAATGACCATCATATTGGTAACTTTCCTCTCTTTATTTTCTGCATTGTTAACTGATCGCATCCCGTTTCTTTCAGCCGTCGTTCTGGCTTCGGCGTCCTTCGAACCTCGCGTCACAATGCCGGCGGGTCCTTATCTGAGGAGTCTGTCTTCAAAGGGCGCTGCGAACAGTCTGCGCATGTTAAGTGATTATGTCGAGGAACTCAATGTTGAAGCTCCTACATCTGCCGCCGACTTCGCTATGGTGGTTAACCCGATGCTAGCGGTGCTCGTGAACTTTCATAATGAGAGCATAATTGCATCCTGGGTTAACCATTGTAAGGAGATCGAGGGTTGCCTATTTCAATTGGAGTCGTTGCGTCCCACTCCCGAGACTGTGGCTGCCAATAATCAGAGGACTGCGTGGATCGAACAGAGCGCTTCTTACTTCCGCCATCTCGAACAAGAGGTCATTTCAAGGCGCAAGGAGCGTGATGATGCTTCGAGCAGGTCCGCTCAACTGCATGCTCGGGTGGAGGCCAATGCTGCACGGCTGAAGGTTATCTTTGAGGGCCTCCTGCAATGTCTCTCCGAAGGATTATCATTGAGGCATAAACTTCACGTTGTCGAGCGAGCTTCAGCCAGCCAGGAAGCAGCCCAGAAGGCGGTAGAGGAGCAACTTTCATCTTCCTTGCAACAACGGGCTCAGGTGGAGGCGGAGGTGGCCGCGGCTGTCACCCGAGAGGAAGTGCTGAAGGAAGTGAGAGAGCAGCTTGTGAACTTACTAAAGACACTTCCTCCTCAGTAGCTATCCATTTTTGTATCATTCGTACTTATAGATTAAAGAATGTATATGTATGTTTTTTTTTTTTTTATCCTTTGACATAATGTATCCTGTATTTGATCAAGTTTATAAATAAAAGATACACCTTTTTGTAATGTCTTGTGTCACTTCTCTGTCTTTCTTTTCTTTTATAATCAGTACGCCACCTTGATAACCATAATTGACGGACAATTGGGACGAGTATCCCGACCTTCCTAAGAAATAACGATGGCTTAGGCCGCAGGTTCAGGTCTGCCGCCTAGGACTTTTCAACTCCATGAACTGTGAGGGTCTCATGGAGACTTTTCTCCCTACGGATCGAGAGGATCTCGTAGGTGGGTTTTCTCCTTAGGAATCGTGAGGATTCCTAAGTGTGGTTTTCTCTTTATAAGTCGTAAGGATCCTATAAGAGAATTTTCTCTCTTACGAGTCGAGGGGATTCGTAAGTGGTTGTTTCCCTCTTTGTCGAAAATTGACTTCAGAGAGTGAGACCCGTGAATAGTATGCAAGAGACCATTTAGGATTGACTTGCAGGGTCCCATTACCCTCTTACGAGTCGAGAAGGCTCGTAAGCGGTTGTTTCCCTCTTTGTCGAGAATCGACTTCAGAGAGTGAGACCCGTGAATAGTATGCAAGAGACCATTTAGGATTGACTTGCAGGGTCCCATTGTTCAGGAAGCAAGTTTTTGAATCCTTACTGCCCGAGATGTGAGTCAAAGAAGCTCTCGTCACGGAGCGTTTGTATCCGTGAGTTGAGAAGTTTTGCGAGGGATTATTTGTTTCCCAAGCGCCAAGGATTATTTGTGTCCTTGGGGTTTGAAACGAGTCGAGGGTTCCTACGGAGGCACTGGTGGCTCTGCGGGTCGACGCGGATCAGAAGGCTCTCGTCAAGGAGTGTTTGTATCCGTGAGTTGAGAAGTTTGCCGGGATTATTTGTTTCCCGAGCGCCAAGGATTATTTGTGTCCTTGGGGTTTGAAACGAGTCGAGGGTTCCTACGGAGACACTGATGGCTCTGCGGGTCGACGCGGATCAGAAGGCTCTCGTCAAGGAGTGTTTGTATCCGTGAGTTGAGAAGTTTGCCGGGATTATTTGTTTCCCGAGCGCCAAGGATTATTTGTGTCCTTGGGGTTTGAAACGAGTCGAGGGTTCCTACGGAGACACTGATGGCTCTGCGGGTCGACGCGGATCAGAAGGCTCTCGTCAAGGAGTGTTTGTATCCGTGAGTTGAGGAGTTTGCCGGGATTATTTGTTTCCCGAGCGCCAAGGATTATTTGTGTCCTTGGGGTTTGAAACGAGTCGAGGGTTCCTACGGAGACACTGATGGCTCTGCGGGTCGACGCGGATCAGAAGGCTCTCGTCAAGGAGTGTTTGTATCCGTGAGTTGAGAAGTTTGCCGGGATTATTTGTTTCCCGAGCGCCAAGGATTATTTGTGTCCTTGGGGTTTGAAACGAGTCGAGGGTTCCTACGGAGACACTGATGGCTCTGCGGGTCGACGCGGATCAGAAGGCTCTCGTCAAGGAGTGTTTGTATCCGTGAGTTGAGGAATTTGTCGTTGAAGTCACTGGCTTCTTCGGTTGAAATGAACCGTTGAGGCTTGGTTTCGTCGTTTGACGGAATCCGCTGGGGAGGTATGGTTTCTTCTTTGTTTACGCCCTTGGATTGTGTACAGGGATCGATATGATCTTAACTGTAGGGCCGAAGTTTTATCATTTCTTATTTTTTTTTGTTTTATTTTATTTCCGCGATGCTCTATCATTTCAGCTTTTATATCGCGAAGGTCGCGATTGCCCAAACATTTCGGCTATTTTTCGCGGTGCCCAATCATTTCGGCTATATTTTTTTTATTTTTACTCGTTGCTTTTTATTACGAGTCGCCCAATCATTTCGGCTATTTTGCATGCATACATTTTACTTGCTGCTTTTTATTGCGAGCTGCCCTATCATTTCGGCTATTTCGTGTGCATGAGTGGTCTACTGGCTTTCGCCGTCAACCTGAAATTGAACACCGATTTTGGCATCAGCACCGCTGCAACTGGGATATTACCAGGAGCGAATCATCATCTGCTTCCGTCGATGTCGAACGAAGGTGGCTTAGCGAACAGGGTTAGGGTCCTGTCGACTAAGGCTTTGACTTCATGAGCCGTAAGGGTCTCCTGAAGGTGTTTCTCCCTACAAGTCGTGAGGATCTTGTAGGTGTATTTTCTCCTTAGGGGTCGTTAGGATCCCTAAGTGTTTGTTTTTCTGTAAGTCATAAGGATCCTACAGGAGGGCTTTCTCCTTGTAAGTCGAGAGGATTTACAAGGATTGTTTATCATGCAAGCATATCCCTAGTTTCAGATGGGACTTAGTTAGGGAAATGTTTATTCACGCCCGTGGATTGTATACAAGGGTCAGTATTGAGCCACTTGTAGGGCAATATTGGAAGTTTGTGGGGGTTTGCTTAAGCACAGGTTTAGGTCTCTGTGACTTAAGACTTTCAAATCCTATGAGCCGTGAGGGTCTCATAAGAGAGTTCTCCTTACGAGTCGTGAGGATCTCGCAAGTGTATTTTCTCCTCAGGAATCGTGGGGATCCCTAAGTGTGTCGCTCCTTTGTGAGTCGTAAGGATCTCACGCGGGTGGTTTCTCCTTACAGGGTCGAGAGGACTCCATAAGGGTTCTTTAACGAAGTTGCGCCCTTTCGGGTTTTCACAACATCCGCCGGTAGTCCTGCTGTTTTTACTCACGGAGCCCTTTCGGGTTTTCATCCGTGCCCATTCTGCTTTTTATTTTTTTTTTTTTTTGTCAGCCTCAGGATGCCGCAGTATTAGTTTAAAGACGTTTTCAGTCTGCTATTAGTTTAAAGACATTCCGGTCCACCGTTGAGAGGGTTGGCTACTACTTATAAAGCTTGAGCTTAGGAAGATAGCGAGCGGACATAGTCGTCGTCATCTACCATTGACCTAGGCTGTGGCTTATTAAGCGTAGTATTTCTTTAGGAAGCGTCCGTTTATTGGCCTGAAAGGCCTTTCACCGTGCATGTCCATGAGTAGATAGGCCCCACCTTGGTAGACTTTATCAATGATATAAGGACCTTCATAGTTTGGCTCGAATTTTCCTCGCTTGGCGCGATTGGGGATCATGGGCCTTTTGACCACTAACACGAGCTCGCCTTGGTGGAATGTCCTCGGGCGGCTCAATCTTTCATATGAGCGCGTCATCTTTGCTTTATAGGCTTCCAGATTTTGTTGTGCTAGAAGCCGGATTTCATCAAGGGCGTCAAGCTCTTCAAACCGAAGGTGAGCATTTTCTTCGTCTGTCAGCTCGTAGTGGACTGCCACTCGTAGAGAGGGTAATTCTATCTCGAGAGGGAGTACTGCTTCCGTCCCAAATACCAACGCGTATGGCGTTGTGTTCGTGGCCGTTTTAAACGTAGTCCGATACGCCCAAAGAGCCTCTTGCAATCTTTCGTGCCAATCTTTCTTATTTCGTGACACTGTTTTCTTCATGATCTTCATCAAGGTCTTGTTGAAGGCCTCAGCTAGACCATTAGCTCGCGGGTTATAAACTGAGGAATATCTCCAGTCTATATTGTGCTGCTGTGCGAAACGGCTAATTTTATGACTTCGGTAGGCCGGCCCATTATCAGAGATGATTCTTCTCGGGGTTCCAAACCGGTAGATGACATGCGTTTTGAAGAAATGGAGGATGTTCTCCGTCTTTACTTCCCTTAACGGAACCGCCTCTGCCCATTTGGAAAAGTAATCAGTCGTCGCCAAGATGAAACGATGTCCCTTTGACGACGCTGGTTCGATGGGATCGACTATGTCAGTTCCCCACATTTCGAATGGCCAACTAGCCATTGTCGGATGTAGTGGATTGGGATGCTGATGGATGAAGTCCCCATGAATTTGGCATGAATGACATTGCTTCGCATATTCGAGGCAATCCTGCATCATCGTGGGCCAGTAGTAGCCCATCCGCTTTATCTTCAACTTCATCTTAGGGCCTGCTTGGTGGGAACCGCAGAGTCCGTCGTGAACTTCTTGGACGACCCTTCTCGCTTCGTCAGGTCCTAAGCATCTCAACCACAGAGAGTCGAATGACCTCTTGTATAGAGTATCATTGACGAAGGCGAAAGACAGAGCTCGTTTCGTGAGCTGATGTCGCGTGGACGCCTCTTCAGGTATTCGGTGGAACTTGAAGTAATCTATGAAGACTTCTCTCCAATCCTCGGTATTTTCCCTGTCTTTTATTTGCAAGGTTGTCTCCTCTTTCGCTCCTTTTTCTTCAGACGATTTCGGAGATATTTCTGTTGGGGCGAGCACTCGGCGGCTTTGTATCACGATTCTAACGTCATCGAGGTTCTCGTCAGCCAATTCTTTAGCAAGTTTGGCCAGTGCGTCCGCTTTGCCGTTTTCCGCGCGCGGTATACTTTCCAAAGTGTAAGAGGGAATTTGGGTTAGCAGTTGTTGCACTTTTTCACCGTATTTTACCAATTCCGGTTTGCATGTTTGGTAGTCGCCGTTTACTTGACTAACGACCAGTTGGGAATCACCGTATATGAGGAGATCTTCAATTCCCATGTCAATGGCGATCTCGAGGCCTGCTATCAGAGCTTCGTATTCGGCTTCATTGTTTGTTCTCGGCTCCGTTAGGGAGAACGCGTAGCGCATTATCCCTCCTTGTGGAGTTACAAAGATGAGTCCTACCCCTGATTTGATTATAGGGGTACTTTGTTTACGTTTCTTCATGGAAGATGCTCCATCGAAATAAAGCTCCCATCGGATATTATCACCGTCGATCGCATCGAACGCATGTTCGTCTGGAAGATCGCAATTCAGAGGAGAATCGGCGGGTATCGGATGTTCAGCGAGGAAGTCGGCAATGGCCTGGCCTTTCACTGCCTTGAGAGGTTGATATGTTATCGAGAACTCCATCAAGAGTAGGGCCCATTTAGCGAGTCGCCCCGTCAATATGGCCTTCGACATTAAATATTTAAGGGGGTCCACCTTCGATATGAGACGGACTTCATGTGCCAACGCATAGTGCCTAAGCTTGGTTATCGCAAAGATCAACGCCAGGCAGTGTTTTTCAATGGGGGAATAGCTGCTTTCTGCCCCCAGTAGAACTCGACTCAAATAGTAGAATACTCTTTCTTTCCCTTGGTCATTCTCTTGCGCTCATAATGCGCCTAAAGAACCTTCAAGGGCGGTTGTATAAAGAATGAGGGGCTTTCCCTTGACCGGAGCAGCCAACACTGGCGGGTTCTGCGGGTATTGCTTGATCTCGTTTAGCGCGCTTTGGCATTTTTGGTCCCAGACAAACGGGGTTCCTTTCTTCATCAGGTGGTTGTAAGGATGGCATTTTCCTGAAAGGTTGGCTATAAATCGCCGTATGTACGCGAGCTTCCCTTGGAGAGACCGCAGCTGTTTGAGAGTTCTTGGCGGTTAGCTCTTCCACAACTTGGTCATCTAGGGCAATATCATCAGAGACCTTTTCTTTTCCCTTATCTTTTTTGTTTGAGGGTCCGAGATTCTTTTCGGGCAGCGTCCGATTACGCAGCCGGATATTTTCGCAGGCCCTCGGCTCTTCCTCTTTTCCCGAGGTGGACTCTTTAAAGAGAGGGCCAAGCTCCAGCTCCTCATCAGAATCGCTCCCGAATATGAGCACTTGTGATCCCCCGGCGTTAACCATGTGACAATTGCCGGTAGTTCTGTTAAGCCCCTCTGTCGTACTTTTTCGCTCCCGACGAGTTTTGCGTTTTTCCCGCTTAAAATGTTGCCGGTGAGCAACATATCCTTGCCACCATTTATTGAAAGCTTTGCACTCTTCGGTGGGGTGCGAAATCTTCCGAAGATACAAGCAGTAGGAGTGGTGCATTTCCGCTTCACCAGTAATGTTTCCTTCAAAGGATGGTAGCTTCATGCCCATTGATATGGACTTAGCAAACCTTTTCCTCATCTTGAATTTGCTTCTATCCGCGGTGGATGTACTTTGCTCCAGCGGAAGTGTCTCAACTCTTCCGTCAAGTCGCTGTCGCTTGGCCGTTTCGAATATCGCCGTCTCGCGTTCTTGATCAGCTTTACTTTTCAATCGAGCTTCACTAAGAAACGCGTCAATCATTTCTATTGATAATTCCGGAACCATTGACTCAGTATTTGCCCCCGGCGTTTTGGTGCCAGAAGTCCCTTCATCGTTCGAGGTCGAGTGAGAGATCATATGACAGCTTGCCACATATCCGTCGGATTCATCCGATGAAGTTTCTTCCTCATCTTCTTTTTGAAAGACGTGATCAAGGAAATCTTGGAGCGTAATGGGAGTCCGCGCCTTTTGGTTATACTCATCCAGCGCGTCGATCTGCTTCTGTAAGTCCGTCCGCTTGTCGCTAGGCTTCGCGGGCTTCTTAGATTTCTTCTTCTTATTTTTCGAAGATTTTGACGGCTGATTATGAACGCTTGAACTACCGCCGTCGGTCTTCGGAGTCGGGCGTGGTTTCAACATCCCCTCAATAACCTGCGGCTCCAAGGGGTTCTTCCACTTGACCGCTGGGCAGGTCTGCAGATCATTTAGCATTCTCCTCGTTTTGGCTGATAATACAACCTCCCAGGGAGCTTCTTCGATGACGGAGCATGTTGCCCCTGGCGTATTCGTTCCCTTATAGGTGTGGGGCTGCGGAGGATTCACCTTCCATTTGTCAGATAGCGCAAACTTGCCTTGACGGTACTGGTTTTCGAGCCAATTTTTGAACACGTAACAGTCTTCGATTGGATGTCCTAGCACTCGATGGTAAGGGCAATAATTAGGCTCGTTAACGTCACTTGGTTGTGACGGACGTTTTGGATCTGGCAGATTTATAAGCCTATTGCGCAATGCCAGCTCAAATAACCTCCTTGTTTTATCACGGGGGAAGGAGTAAGCACGTCCCATCCTGTCCTCAAGGGGTACGTATGGGCGTGTATTATTTGGACGAGCAACCGGCTTCGAGTCGTTCGGTTGCTGTTGGGCATTAGCGACGATGATCGCTTTTCCCTTTCCTTTGTCGTTTCGAGAGTCGGGCTTCGGGAGAGGGGGTTTATGGCCCATCTGGTCCATCTGCGCCAATTTGTCGATCAAAGCCTGGAAAGAAGTCGGCTTGAAGAACATCATAAACTGCGAAATGGTTGCTTGTGGATCAAGGGTTCCAACAAACATTCCCACCGCAGGGGCTTCTTCTATACGCTGTTCACATTTAGACCATAAATTACGCCACCGTATAGCGTACTGGACCCATGTCTCACCGGGCTTTACCCTGGCGTTAATCAGCGCCGTCATCGGAGTACGTTCGCTGGCGCTTGCAAAGCGTTGGGTGAAGAGCAGCTCCATCTCAGCGAAGGTTTTAATGGAGTCGTTGGGAAGCTCGGAATACCACTCGAAAGCCGTATCTGATAAACTTCCAACAAACTGGCGCAGCAAGAGCTTGTCGTCGCCTCCAGTGTTACCACAAAGCGCCCTGAATTGGGCAACATGTTGATGGGGATTGCCGGTCCCCTTGTAGACATGAAACTTTGGAATTGTGTAACCCGGCGGGTATTTGATTTGGTCATACCAGCCCGGATATGGCCGCCCCGTTTTTACAACGTGGCCGGCTGCTTCGGCCGCGTGATGAACTTTTATCTGCTGGGCTATATATTCGTCCAGATCTGTTTTAGAGATTGTGTCTTCTTTAGCCGTCGATAGAACGGGCTGAGGGTTTGATGTTTCCCCCCTATCATCCCCAAGGACGGTCGGGGGTTCTTCAGTCGGGGATTCTGGTTGTATCATCATCCCTATCATGTCCTGGAAGAGAAGGCCCATGCGCTGTATATTGGCTGCTTGTTCGGCAGCCTCTTGGTCTCTTTTTTCGAGCATTCGGCGAAGGAACTCGGCGTCGGTCTCTTCTTCTTGACGTTCATCTAAGGACGTCTCAGGATTCTCTTTTGGCCCCGTGAGTGCAGCCATGGTAGTCATCATCTCCTGGAGTTTTTGTTGCTGCTCCTGAGACTTGGTCACTGACCGGGTAAGCGGTCGGTGACCCATAGAAGTACGACTTTCTTCTTTCCCCGAAGCCATATAGACTGTATGAACTGTGATGCCCCCTGACTTGGGGCGTTTAGGTTCACCGTTCTTAGACTTTGTCAGCGTCATGGGAGCTTTTTCTGGCCTCTTCCTTTTATGGGCCTTTGAGGTTGAAGGAGCCGCTGAATTGGGCATCCTAGCATTTGTTGCCCCCTGTTGTTTGGCGGGGCGATTTTTGTCTTTTTTCACCCTTGCCCTGTTCTGGCGACGGAAGTGGTCTGAGTCAATCACGGAGTCTTGAACCCTCCGCCAGACTTTATGAACTTTCGCTGACAGCCGTTGAGGGGGCTGTTCCTGTTTCATCTCCGGAGCTTTTTCCATGGGTGGAGGAGACCTTTTTAATGTGGCCACCGGGGAGTTCTTTCTCACCTTCCTCAGCATTTCGAAGCTGTTCCCAGTTGGAACAGCAGCATCGACTTCCACCGTTGGAGCAGGTGGGGTTAGCCCTGAGGGGGAGTTGCCCCCTGCTTTCCTTACTCTCTGCCAATGGCGACGTCGCGCACGACGAGCCGCCGGGATTGGCTCGGAGATTGAGATGGTTTCTTGTTGCCCCTTGTTTGAGCGTGGGGTAATTGTTGATGTCAGCCTATCGAAGACCGACGCCTTCTGACCAGCTGGGGGAGGAGTAGGAACCGTCAATCTTGTGAAGACTGACTCTCTGATAGGAGAAGCCGCTTTAACGACTTCCAAAGCAGCGGCCGTTGCCCTCTTTGGGACAGCCACCTTATAGTTCTGGCCCAGCCTGGTGAAAACGGAGGCTGTTGGTCCAGTAGCAGGCGACCCGCTGACAGGGGTCGGAGTAGCAGTGAGCCGGTCGAACACCGACTTCTTGTTTGCTTCCAGTGCGGGTATCGGTGCCGAGAAGCTTGTAGGTGGGACCATGGTCCCGAAGAACAAGCCGGTGGTGGCCTGAGTCAACTGGCCTACCGGCAGTGTCAGGAAGGAAGCCGCCTGGGGCCCATATGCTATACCTCTAGGTGAGGTGGAGCGTCCGTTGCAGTTGCACTTCGAGTAGTTGGTGCAGTTGGTGGCCATTGAATGCTTGAGTTCTGTACAAAACAAAAGACCAAATCTTAGCAACTTGAAATCCGAAGGCAATCATTTAACAAACCGTGATTGGTTCGCGAAGACGACACACGAAGTGTGGAGTGGAAAGAGGAAGAGGTCCCACCGGGCGTGCCAGAATCTGTTCCCCTCCGAACGGCGGCCGAGACGTTAGGACGTCCTGTGCCTGGGGTTCGGGGCAGATGCTATTTGGTTTTACCCGTCTACCTCTCCGAAGATGCCAAGTTGATTTATGGCACCGTGTATCGAAGGTTTAGACGGATGCGGCCGATGTAGCAGACTTTGTCAGATTCCCCCTCGCTTGAGGGGTTTTTGATTGTGGGGACGCTCTTCCCTGCAGGCGCAAGCCCCTGCAGTTAATTACGCTACCGCATCGCGGTAACAACTTTCTCCTTCTCCAGAATTTCACTTCGTGTCGTGTGTGTTTGTTTTGTTTGTGGTTGCCCGTGGATTGTATACGGAGACTGAGTAACGCCGTCGCCCGTAGGACGTGGATTAGTCCAAATCCGTATTTAGTTAGATTTGGGTTTGGTGTTTTTAGTTTAAGGATGCATTAGCCGCGTTGCGGCTAAGACCAACTTAAACGTTCGTCAAGGATACGTTAGTCCTGTTTTGGACTACGATCGACCTGACGTAGTAATTGATTTAATTATCTGGTTGTCGAGACTCTTCACCTCTCTGACGTCGTTGAGGAATTACAACGACAGGCGTCAGAGAAGTTCAGAGGTGTACCCTTGAACCAAAATTGATTTGGGGTTTTATCGTTTGTTTAAAGATCTAAGGACACATTAACCGTATTTGGGGCTAAGATCAACTTAGACGGGACCGTTTAGATCCAGCAAAAGAGCATTTGGGCTCCATTGCGCCAGTTTAGGGACGTGACGGTCCGTCGCCAGTTTTAAGGACGTGGTGGTCCATTATTAGTTTAGGGACGTTTCAGTCCGTCGCCAGTTTAAGGACGTAGTGGTCCAATATTAGTTTAGGGACGTTTCGGTCCGACATTAGTTTAAGGACGTCTCGGTCCAATATTAGTTTAAGGACGTTTCGGTCCAACATTCTCATTTTGGAGTTAATATTAGTTTAGGGACGTTTCGGTCCATTATTAGATGAGTGGTCGTTGGGACTCGTCACCTCTTTGACGTCGTTGAGGAATTACAACGACGGATGTCAAAGGAGTTCGGAGATGTACCCTCGAACCGGATATAAGTTGATTTAGGAGAGCCATTTTGCTCAGTCAATTTAATTTAAGGACTTATGGCCACGATTGGGCTAAGTCCAGTTCAACATCTTTATTAAGTAATGCATTGCATTTAGGCTCTGCAGAGCATCAATTTATTCTGAGCTCTGCTCATTTATGAATGATGCAATGCATCTGTTTTGATTTGGGCTCTGTCCCTTGTAAAGTGCACAGCATTCTGGAGATTCTGTTTGGGCTCTGCCCATTTATAAATGATGCAAAGCATCTGTTTTGATTTGGGCTCTGCCCCTTAAAATAATGCATTTGCACTTTATTGAGCCTGTTAGGCCTTCTCTTAATTGGGCTTGGCCCTTTTGAATGCATTTGCGCTTTGCGCTAAGTAATGAGCGCAAGTCCATACGGTGACGACACGTGTCGTGCTTTGATGAGTGCAAGCGCACTAGCGCAGCGCGTTGCGCTGTTGCGCTGCGCAATTGCGCTGCTGACACGTGGCGCGCGCTCAGCGAGTTGCGCTAATTCCAGAGAGCAAAGCTCTATCTTAAGAGCGCTTAGCGCAAATGGTTTTCTAGCCGACACGTGGCGCTCTCTCAGCGAGTTGCGCTAATTCCAGAGAGCAAAGCTCTATCTTAAGAGCGCTTAGCGCAAATGGTTTTATAGCCGACACGTGGCGCTCTCTTAAGAGCGCAACGGCGCAACTTGGAAGTGCAAAGCACTAAGAATCTTTTAGATTCAAGAAGGGAAGTGCAAAGCACTGTTTAATTTCTTCGTCTAAATTGGATCAAAGAAAAATAAATTTTTCTTTATTCGAAGAACCAGAGGTTCTTAAAAGTGCAAAGCACTATTCTTTTATTATTTTATTATTTTTATTGTTTTTACAGAACCGAAGGTTCACAAGAAGTGCAAAGCACTGTTTTTTTTTTATAAAGATCATTGATCTTATTTTTAGATCAATGATCTATTAGAAGGCCCCTTTTTTTTTCTACCTCATGAAGGTTCTTTACCTTTTTCTTCTCGGAGTTTTCTCTGTTTAGGGTTCTTGATTTTTCGAGAAAATTCTTGATGCCTTTTGAATGAGGTCTGGGGTCCTATTTATAGTGCCCCATAAATTTGTTGAATTTGTTAACGGGATCTTTCTTGAATGATTTTTGGGAGTTTTTCCACCGTTGGATCTTTGATCCAGAGGCCGAAGAAAGTCTTCTAGTTCTGGAAAGAACAGAAAAGATTTCATGAAATCTTAATTCAGTTGGGCGCGGATACCCCAGCGCATGACACGTGTCGCGCAGTGCGATCGCAGCGCAACTGCGTCAGCGCATCTGCGCTGACGCGTGTCGCGCAGCGCGGAGCGCAGCGCAACTGCGTCAGCGCATCTGCGCTGACGCGTGTCGCGCAGCGCGGAGCGCAGCGCAACTGCGCTAGCGCATCTGCGCTGACACGTGTCACCTAGCGCAGAGCGCAGTGCAGCTGAAGCGTTGCTTCCTTTAAACAGAGCTTTGCTCTGATTGGGCGCGCCTTCTTGGGCACTGCGCGCGGGATTTGAAGCTCTGCTTCAAAGATTTGAATTTTGAATTCAAACAGAGCTTTGCTCTGATTGGGCGAAACAGACTCGGTTGTTACAGTCCGAATTAAGGTGTTGGGCAAAAAAAAAGAGTGAGAAAGATTTCATTCTCTCAAACTTTCCTTCTCCTGCTCTAACAAGTGAGAAATTACTCACCCATTAAAAAGATAAAAAAAAAAGAAGGAAGGTAGAAAGAAATGAGGTTGAGAAAAAGTACAACTAGCTATTTGAGATCTCACCTTGGCAAGGATCTTACTCAAGCATCATGGTTGTAAAGGATAAAAAAAATAGAAGAAGAAAAAAAAATAAAGAAAGCAACAAAATAATTACAACTAAATTAGCAAATGAAAAATTACGAGCAATATATAAAAAGACATGCAAGATAATAAAAGAACTCTTTTTTTTTATTTATCACCACTCAAAAACTCATTACAATTTTTAATGGAAGAAAATAATAAGGAAGAAGAACTACAGAATTTAATTCTAGATCTAATAAAAAAAAACACATCCTAATTTGGCTTTGAGCTCTGTTATTTATAGGCAGGAGAGTGAAACCCTAGGTATACATTCTGAGCCAATCACGAGATTATAAAACCACCCCAAAAAAGCCGAGTTAACGCTGTTATGACACGGCCGCGGTTCAGCGGCAGAAGTGCCATTTTGGCCGCGGTTCCACGGCCATTTGGTTGAATTATGGGACCATCTTCTCAGGGCTTCTCCATGGCGTTGTTCTCTTCTGTTTGGTATACTTGGTTTCTCAGAAACTCTTCATTTTCTTTCAGATTTTCAGCAGATCAAAAAGGTGAATTGATGTGGACTTTTTACCTTGATTTTCTTGAGCTCCGTGTAGAAGTCTTGGATCTTGTGCTGCCCTTGTGCTTTGTGCATGAAAATGACCAATGATTTGCCATTTTGTCACTTGAACTGGTAGGCGGCATTATACGGATAGTGCGCGGAAACCCGTATTTATCTGTGGTTGGCGGAAGTCCTGAATTTGTTGTGCCTTTTTATGAATTTCACTGCTTAGAGCTGAGAACCCGTAACCTGCAATTATTTAGCAAACACGGATCAAGAATACCTACCTATATGCAATGTGATCAAGAATGGGCAGTATAAAAATGCAAAAATCTGATATGAACAAATACCCCCAAACCGATCTTTTGCTTTTCCCGAGCAAAGCCAATTTATTCAAAAATTCCTAACCTCACTTTCGCAGGGAACGCGATTACACTGAGCTTGTGCAACAAGCCGTTAAAGCTCTAGGTGTCCCTAGTAGAAGGAGTGTTGTCTCCTGAGGGTTTTCAGCGGATACTACCCAAAAAATCCGATCAATTTGGCCGTTGACTCTAATTCATCAATTCAGTATTCTAGCAAGAAATTCTATCATCTTCAACTTAGAAATCATCAACCCGTATTTTTCACACTTCCTTTTTATTTAACTTAAGATCATATACGTTTTGCCAGTTTATAAAGCTTCAGCATCTCCTGAGTTTTCCTTCCAAGGCACGGTCTTAACTCAGGAATTTTTATCATCTCTACTGAAGTTATAAGCCCTATCTTTTATTCCTATCTCTCCTCCAAACTCCAATCATATACCCCTACGTGTGTGTAAAATTCAATTCAAGCTATCATATTCTTGTCCATCTTCCAAAATACTTTTTAGTTGGTGAATTCTATATGAAATTGCTCACACATCCTTCATGCGGTCGTTAATACTTCTTGAGGTACTAAACGACCAATTACAAAATGTGCTTGCGCATTTAGGCGTAATTTCTCGTCTTGCAACACCTAAGGCTTGGCAGTGACTCCCAAACCAGTTGGTCTAAGGCACTAGGTGATAAAGCACCCTCGCTATATATTTTTTTTATGCTGCCTTAAACAATTACAAAACCAGTGTTCATTTTTTTCTTTTCTTTCTTCACTACTTATACTTTTATTTTATTTTCCTTCATGCTAAGGCTTTTAGACAAGAGCATTTCAAGGTATCCTCTACTATCCCAACTTTCAAGATGTGTGTAAGTGCGTATAGTAGGGTATATATTTTCAGAATTTGGACTTAAGGTTCAGAATTATTTATCAGACTTATACTTCAAATAGAGCTTTCAATACTCTTCCCTTATTTCGACTTAGCCCAAGAACTGAACTCAAAATTTGCTTATTTCTAAATAAACTGCAAGGACGTATATTTTCTACAGTTAAACTTTAAGAAAGGTTATTTTTAGGGTTTTTAATTTACTAAGTTTAGGATCTAGTTTTTCCTAACTAGTTAACCGTTATGTTGAACTTGAGTCAAATATGGCTAATATTGAAATTTTCAATTTTTTTAATTTTTTTTATAAAGATGCAATACAGAAAAATAGGATACAGAATTAAATATGCAAAGAAAAACAAATATGTACAAAGAAATAAAAACATGCAGATGCAATGCACAGATAACTATTTACAATCAACTATCACCCCCAAAGTTACTGATAGCAGTGTCCTCACTACTCCCTGCGGCGTCTACTAAATGCGGCCTCACTGGTCCCAGCCACACCTCTATCTTCCCCCGTCCCCTCGATTATGATCGTGAACGTTCCTCTCTTGCCAGTAAGGTGGACATTCCCTGTTCCAGGCTCGTTAGTCGCTGATCAAAGTTAGGCAGCATTCCTATCACTCGTTCTACCCCTCTATAGGTTCGTTGAATTAAGCGTGCTTGCGCAGTGGGGGTAAGCTCTTCGTCGCTCGCTGTGGAGCTCGAGCTAGGGGTCTTGGCCATCACGTTCTCGGCCGGCTCGGTGCGCGACCATAAATCATGAAGTCGTGTGTAGGACGTGGAGACACCCTCAAGAAGGGGTCGAATGGGAATCCCACCATGCATATAAAATTCAAATTCCTCAACAGAAAGGAAATGGCTACACAGTTGTGTCACCAACATTGGGCATGGATAATTGGCCGTCCTTTTGCCGGCGCCAATCGAGTGAAGCAACACAGTGCACATGTCGTAGCTAGGGTTTCGAGTCATCAATATGTGCACTATGTGTAGGGATGGTGTAAAAAATGTTGTATTGTGTGAACTTCCGAAAATATTGTTTTGTGCCCAACGGCACACAGTTAAAACGTTCGCAAAAAGCGTGCAAGCATGAATGTCCTTTCTGGGCTCCCTAGAACAGTCATTTCCCATTAAAGGTAGGTAGTCCTCAAATCGAAGGGGTTGATCGTGAATGGGTAGTCGTGGTATTAAGGTGACTTCGTGAATGAAGTCCCTATCGATTAAAATTTTCCGATCCCCCCACAATAATCTAATGTACCCGTGTTATGCCAGACAACCCTCCTCCATATATTCATAAAAACGTGTAACAAGATCCGGAAGTGCGAATGCGTTCGGATGGTTAAATAATAGAAAGTTCCATCCACACTTTCGGATCTCGTCGCCGAAATAACTACCATAAACAAAATGCGCAAATAAATGAGAGAAATCCCTTTCAAACTAAAGTGCAGGGGCCATGGAATTAATTTGCAGAAAGCTGAAAATTTTACAGAGGGGATAAGAGAAAAGCAAACCTCCTCTGAAAATTTCAGAGGGAGAGGAGAATGAGCGGCGGCGGAAGCGCGGCTCTTCAAGGAGATCAGAGGCTGAATCTGGCGCAATGGCTAGGGTTTTGTTTTAGGGTTATAATGAGGCTCGGGGAATGCTGAAGGGGGATCGGGGTGTTTTTATAGGGGATGTTTGGTTATATGTACAAAAAAAACCTTAAAAAGAGGAATTTATTTTGTAAAGAAAAAATTGTATTATTATTTATTTATTTAATAGAACTGAATATTTACAAAAACACCTCCCGAAAATTTGAATTTTTTTTTTATATATTTTTTATTTTATAATTATTTTATTCTATAATTACAAGTGGGAAAATGGTATATACATACCCCCAAACTTATTTGAAACGGTGTTTCCACTGTTTATGACTGGATAACCGAAGTTTGGTGGTAAGCGGAGGAAGATCAGTCGATGTAAACTGACTCCTGCAACATCAGGAGCTCCTCCGATGGGTCAGCGGTGAGGAACAGTTTTAACCTGTGTCCGTTCACTTTGAATAGTGAACCGTCCTCTGGATTTTCCAAATCCACCGCACCGTGCGGATATACAGTCTGCACAAAATATGGTCCTTTCAAGGTCTGCAATATGATACGCAAGTGTTGCTCGTGCTCCTCCCGGCTCCGGGAATAAACAAGATATCATCAATGAATACAATAATGAACTGATCAAGAAATGGCCTGAAAATGCGGTTCATCATATCCATGAAAGCTGCTGGGGCATTGGTGAGCCCGAACGACATCACCAAAAACTCGTAATGCCCGTATCGTGTCCGAAAAGCAGTCTTCGGAATGTCATCTTTCCGAACTCTCAATTGGTGATACCCTGACCGCAGATCAATCTTCGAGAAATAGCCAGCTCCCTAAAGCTGATCGAATAAGTCATCAATACAGCGTAGTGGATACCTATTTCACACAGTAACTCGATTCAGCTGCCTGTAGTCGATGCACAGTCTCATGCTGCTGTCCTTCTTTTTAACGAACAAGACAGGAGCTCCCCACGGCGATACACTCGGACGAATGAGCCCCTTATCCAACAACTCTTGCAACTGGCCTTTGAGGTCCTTCAACTTCGTCGGGGCCATCCGATAAGGTGGTATAGAAATATGCCCCGCACCCGGAATCAAGTCAATGCAAAATTCGATATCGCGATTAGGCGGCAAACCTGGTAATTCTGCAGGAAACACATCCGGAAATTCTCGTACAATCGGAACCTGGTCCAACGGGACTTCAGCGAATCCCACGTCCTGAACAAACGCTAAGAACCCACGACAACCCTTCTTTAAGAGCCGTCCCGCATAAAGAGCAGAAATCATGTTGGTATGAGCTATACTACAGTCTTCCTGCACAATAAAAATCGGTTCGCCTGGAAAACAGAATCTGACTGCTTTCCCCCAACAATCTACATAATCATGACAAGCGGCCAGCCAATCCATACCAAGAAGTATATCAAAATCTAGCATATCCAGGAGAATCAAATCGACTAACGAATCCCTAACACCAATACGTACCGAACAGGACCTGAATACGTGTCGAGCTACAAAAGATCTCCCACAGGAGCAATCACAACTAGTGGTAACCCTAACAAGGACGGCTCCCTCCCCAGAGAAAGTGCAAACTGTGCAGATACGTAAGAATGCGTAGAACTGGGATCAAATAAAATATGTACATCTAAAGAACATACTGCAAGAGTACCTGTTACTACTGCATTGGATGCCTGGGCATCCTGTGGAGTCAGAGCTAAAACTCGTGCCTGGCCCCTACCCGCATCCTGTCGTCCTCTCCCTCGGTCTCCTCGTCCTCTCTGAAAATGTCCTGCAAAGCCCCGACCTCTCGGTGCAACAGCCTGGCGCATAGTGCCAACCAGTGGAGGAAGTAATGCCATCGAAGTAGAAGGTGGAGGGGGTAAAGCAGCCTGTGGAAATCCAGTCCCTCCGTGGAGTCTACAATCCCTAGCGTAATGTCCTGGACGTCCACAACTAAAACATGTCGGTGGCGGCCTCTGCTCATCGGGGTACGAACTGAACATCTGGCCCTGAGTCCAACCTCGACCAAAACTGCGGCCTGGAGTGTGTCTGCCTCGTCCTCTACCAAACTGTCTGGTAACTGACTCAATAGGTCTGGTCCTCTTCGGCTCAGGAACAATCGCTCTCTCATTCAGTCGCTCCTCCACTCGCATAGCTGCGTCCATGGCCTGCGCATAAGTATCGAAATGCTGGGAGCCTATAGCAAGAAATAGCTGGGTATCCAGGCTCCTCACAAATCTCTTCACCCGGTGCTCCTCTGTGGGAACTAAGTACGGAGTATAGCGTGACAACTGGGTGAACTGTAAATCATACTCTGCCACCGACATACCCACAGTTTTCCGCAACGCTTCAAAACTGCTGGCTCTAGCGTCCCTCACGCTCTATGGAAGAAATCTGGCAAGGAAGATATCCGAAAACTCTGTCCATGACATCGGAGGAAGACCTGCAGCCCGCCCTCTCTCCATCGACTCACACCATGTCTGTGCAAGTCCTTCTCATCGAAAACTAGTCAGCTCCACCAACCTCGCATCAGAACATTGCAATGACCTGCCAATCCTGGCCATCCTATCAAGAAAGGACTGATGATCCTCTGCTGCATCGGTCCCTGTAAACACCGGAGGCCTTAACCTCATGAACTCTTGAAGAGATACTTCCAAATCCCTCGAGTCTACCAGTGCGACAGTCTGCATGGGCTGTACATCGGGCTCTACCATCGTCGGTACCTGATCATGCCTCTGAACACGGGTGGCCTCAGTCAACTGTCCCACCATTTGCTATAGGCCCAACATGCTCTCCTCTATCCTAGTCAGTCTGTTTGGAGGAGGAGGTCAACATGCTTATGTACCGCCGTAATGTTCGGTGCGTTAGTCGCCGTCACAGGCAGATTCACCCTAGCTGCATTCCTGGCTGCGGCTCGCCTAACTCGCGTAGCCATAGCAACTAGCAAAAAGAAACGAGAGTTGATAAGGTGTACGAATAGGAGCAGCAATAATAGAAAGCCAAAGAAAGGATTAAGAAAGATATACATCCTAAGGTTACTTAGGTTGAGTATTGTAGCGTAAATATGTCGTGGAACATATGTACGGTACTCTACTCATCCTAAATCACCTACTCCATCAAACCAAAGGTCATCCTACGTAACGAAACTTAAGTCTACTAACTCCGAATCACTACTCGGTTCCGTAAGGTAAATCCTAAGCTCTGATACCAACTTTGTCACGACCTAAATTTTGGTCCGTGACCGGCACTTAGATTGTATGACATCTAGAGATGCCGACACAATCCGAGTAAGCCGGAAAACCAAAATCAAAACCCAAATTTGCGGAATTTATCAAAAATGTAGTTTTTAAGTTTTAACAACCGATTTTAAGCATTTAAAAGTTTGACAACATCTCCCTTTTTAATTATTAATAAAAGCAGTTATAAGGTGTCTAAATAAATTGCAATCCCTTGTTGGGAGCAAAATAGTGTCAAACGGCAGAAATCAATACAAAATAATAACACGACGCTTTAAGCGAAGAAATTCATGCATATATAAAGAAAGCATAAGTTAATACAACTAAACGATCCCATACAGTCGATTTTTTTTTTGAACATATACAACATGTTTCGTTCTAAGTCAATATACAGGGTCTGATGGAGTAATACTAGATCCAAAATACATAAACCGAAATAGGAGGTTACTACATAGGTAACCCACCTAGCAAAAAGAGCGATAAAAGATGACGAGTGGATCCGCACTGCTGTTACGTGTCCACACGACTCCTGCAAGAAACTAAGGCACAACGGGGATGAGTTGCCAACTCAGTGAATAAAACTAACATATATCGGCTAATAATGTAAGTATGACGAACTAACTAATATCAACAAGGATGAATATAATGCATGATAATATGTGAAAGTATGAACATGAACTACTAAATATATAAATCAAAGCTGAAATCTCATCAATTATTTCCAACTAAGGTTCATTTTTCCGTGTCCAACATCGACACAAATCTTCTGTTTCCATCAAGCATCATTCCCCGAACGATCCTGTCATCCAATAACACCGGTCGGTATTACCTAGATATCCGCCGTGTTTCATAACTGGCTCCGGTATCGAGTATCTTCGCTAGGCTCCCCGTCTCAAATGCGGTTTTCCTGTCCCTCGGTCTCGACTGGGTCCACCATGAATCCGACTGTATAGCTCACCCACTCAGTCTGGATAACATAAAAATCTACGACCGTATAGCTCCCCCACTCGGTCCGGAATAAAATCAAAGCATAAAAACAACATCTCATGGTGGACATCTCACATCAACATGAAGAATCACTGAATCTACTCAATAGTGTATGAAAACTCAAAACCAATAAATCTGAAATAATCCATTGCATCTTATATCAAAATTACTAATACTTGAATATGAAACATGCTAACATTCGTGCAAAATAACTATCATTATTGATGCTTAAGGTATGATATGAATCATATTTAACATAATAGGTTCTAAGTGTGTATGTGACATGTTAATATCGATGAGGTGTAGTATAACATGTAGATATGTGCATGTGCAACATGACTCATCGATAATTTGTGCAGTGTACTGGCAATTATTAGACATGATGATTTATACATATGAATGCATATGATGAAGTTACAAAAAAACAGATTTTATACACAAAGAAACAAGTATAACTAAACTTAAATCTACGGGCGTATTACGCCATCCATACAAAATCCTCCGGTAGATGTTTAGTCTACTCACCGGAATACGTCGAATCTACCCAGATATCGTCAATCCCTTTCCTTTTCTTGCGGCCTCCGAAGTTTCCGTATTCAAATCTAATATTGAAATTAACTTCGTATAAGAAATGGCTAAACTCCGATACGACGAATACAAGTTTTACATACTACACAAGCTACGTGTGTCTATTGTAAACTATCCAACAGTTATACTAACTGGATTTTAACCCTTCGCTGTTCGTAACAGAAAACAGAGACGTGTCACGAAACATCCGTGTCGTATTTTAGAATTTTAACCCCATTACAGATATTAGCTTCCAGATTTCATATACTGATAAAATAACTTAAACTAGCAATACCAAATATCCTAATACATATACAGAGAGATACCCTAAAAAACCCAACACCTAACTCCCTCACAAAACCGGCGAGCTCGGATTTCCATTGAATGTCGCCGGCCAAAATCCGATGGAATGGGTTCGTATTCCTAGGGTTTATTCTAGGTCCAAATTATAAGATGAAAGCACTGTTTGATTGTGTTAATTATCATCTAAATTATAGCAGATTCAAAACAAAGCCTAAACTTATCACCGATATCCGATTTCTAAAATAAAACAATAATGCACTTAAGTTGCAGGGTTGAAATTATACCTACAGAAAGATCACTGAAAATGCTTCCTCTAAGATGCACAAGCTCAAAGATCCTAGCAAGAGGGTGGGGGTAGGGATCCTTAGTACTTAGTCTCTTTCTTCTCTTCTCTTCTCTTTTTTTTTCTTTGTTGTTCTAAGATATTTCTTTTTCTAAACTAGTTAATTAGTCTTAACTTGATATATATCAACTGAACCATTTGGTACAAATAAAGAATAAGAAGTGATAAGGTAGTAGGTGGTGTCACCATGCAAGATGGTGGTGGTTTCATGCAAGGAGGAGGTGTGTGTGAGGTTAAATCTAAGGTGTGGTATCTAAGAGGTTTATTTTAACCTTAACCACTATCTAACCCTCTTTGCATAATAACCCTCATACAACTCTAATTAGCATAAGGAAACTAACATTTTCACATAAACCCCTCATTACACATATTATTATATAAACATTATTTTCTTTACTAAATTATTTCCACTTCAAATTAAAAGGCCCTCTTTACTACAATAAAAATTAAATCACATTTTCTATTTAAATAAACAATTTAATTAATTATATAAAATATTTCAAAATGTTACAGTAAGTTCCATCTCCCCTCTTCTCTTTCTACCATAAAATTCTTCCTTTCAAAACTTGTCGGTAAGTGGAGTTATACCGACAATCGATTCTATAATTTTTAAAATTACAATTTCTTCTTAAGAATCACTTGTACTCATGTATATACTTTACTTGTAATCATTTAACTAATCTTTAGAAACCAATTTTACTCTAAAACTCCATGTTAAATAACTTTAATTAAGCTTTTACGTTTAAATACCATGAAGTTTACATACGACATTTTTAAATTATTTTGCTTAATATTACCTTTAGAAAACCTCACGAGGTAATGACCTACCTCTTACATACACACATCTTGATATAACACGATTCTCTTGAACAATATTTTTGTCACAAAATACGACTTTTCATCAAAATACCTTAAACTATTAAAAATCCGGATTTCTTTAAATCGTGTTACTTAATTCTTTGTGATTATGCATCTACAACCCATTTTGGGGAATCCGGTTTGGATGGTATAGATTATCGCACATCCTCGAGACTAGTAGGCCGAGATGCAGGCCTTCTCACGGAGTATACGATCTCGATGGGATTTTAATACATTTTTTAAAGAAAAACGAGGATTTATATTTAATAATAATAATTTACTTTTAATAATTATATAAATATTTTCAAACCACGTATTTTTAAAATATTATTAAATTCCATGTTTTCTAAACAAAATAAAAGAATTATATGTTTCATGAAAATACCATTAAGAATCAATACAAGTCAAACTTTACACTAAAATACCTTGAACTATTTAAGTTTCACTAATATTCTTCATTCTTTAAAAATTTACATCCATGAAAGCCCTAAATAATATAAATAAATACTTGAGGTTTATTTTGAAAGTATACTAAAAATATTTTTCATAAAACCCCTCAAGTTATATAAAATTACAATAAGGACCTTAGTAAATATAGGTTTAAGCGGGACCAATTCTCTTAAGCCTCAGGGAGCCGGAGAAAGTGGGTGCTTGTCTATTTAAGATAGAAAACTAAAACGGGGTTATCAATGGTAATTGTCTTGGAAAAAAACATAAATCCTGTCGTCCATGTGCAGCAGTTACCGATAACACCCAAACCTAATTCAGGATCAAAATTCTGTTTAAAGTGTCTGAGTCTAAATCAATCTGAATCCAATCCTAATATGAATTCAAGTCAACATGAATCTAAACATGAATACTTGAACATGAATACCAGAACAATATCAAACATGCAACATAACCTGAGTTGACCGAAGCATAACTATATCTTGAACTTGACTACATGACTTCCGTTTACATCCTGAATCGGTTTACATGAACAACTTATACCATAGTCTCGGCAAGTCTGATAACTACAAATCAATTCAATCTATACAATATACATTACAGGGTTTAATGGATAGACTGGTACAGAATGTGTTAAAAGTGGCACGATGATGGACACTAAAAGACACCTACACGAACATCCTGTGCCGTTGTCCCGTGGATTTTGACGGGGCCTTGGACTACGGGTTACCATAGTCCACGGGGAAAGTTGGACTCCTCTCGTATACACTGATATTTTCTGTACCAAGGTACAAACAATTACGTTGGTATAACAAATATAAACCTGTACAATTTACCAGTTCTATTCTTTTTACTTGTCTATTTTACTCTTTCTTTTGGAACTTACCGAGCGCTAGTTCGCTGACGACATTCATGTCTCTTCTTTCTTTGAAATGTTCGTCAGGAAGACCCGACTCAGGAGACCGAGTCCAGCTTGGACGATTTAGAGCACTTCACAGAGGAGCCAGACTTCTAGACTTTTACTTATACTTATTTCTTTTCAGTTCATATGTCATTGTTTAGGTAGCGCTTTCTATCATTGTACTTTACTTTTCAGTTGTATGTAAAGAATGATTATCAGTAAAAAGTTGTTATTATTACATCTCTTGTTATTCTTGTGTATTCATTTATATTGCTTATTTACGTTTAACGTGTTTATTTCTGACTAAATACGTCGCGTGCATCGCCACGTCTCCTTCCCCATACATTGAGAAGCGGGACGCGACATTTTTGTTATCCGTTTTAAATGAATCTTAGTTTAGATCCATAAGGGTTGGTTTTCGATCCATCCGCTGCACCTTGATAATCCTAACAGTGGATATCATGGCCCACTCTGTATCCAACGAAAAACCGGTAGCCGCATTGAGTCTACCGTGTGGGTAAAAAAAGCATTTTTCTTTAAAGTTTAGTAAGTAATGACGATGTGGAAAGCTTTGGAAAGCAAGCAGAGAGGGAGGAGGAGAGATTTCAAGTTTTCAAAAAATTGATGATGTCGATGTCTTGGTATTTCACTTGGGATTTTTCTCATTTTCTTTATTCCATTTTTTAAGAAGATAGCCCACAATTCATAATTTCATACATAATCTATACCTAGAGTTTGCATTACAGGAGGAGTAGAGATAAAAGTCAAGACACACTCAAGAAATTGATTATTACGTTATTGAGTTAAAAACACCCTCCCACCTGTTCTCCTGCACAGGTAAAAAATGAACAGTTACAAATATGTCTTAAAAAGCCTGTTTCCAACTCCATTAAGGAATGCAAACGAACATACAGCCATTTATGACTTACCTATAAGATGAACCAAGAGTTTTTGAACCAATATGCATGGATACATGCCAGAAAAGTTTGTGTTTGAGGCATAATTACATGACTTAAGTAATAATGGGCAAATCAGTAATAGTTAAACTAGAAATGACAATGATTAGCGGATATACTACCATTATATATAAAATCGACAAAGGCATACTAGGTGATGCCGAAAACCCACAATGGTTTAGTAAACTCTGCATTGAATGGATAAATAGCTACCACTTCATTCGTCTCTTCATTCAATCTGACCCAAAACAGCAAAATGAATGAAATGCAACTGCGATTGCTAACTTTGTTGAAGCATATTTCGTTAAATACTGTAAAAAAACGTCAAGGAAACAACTCATGTATGTCAATATTACCAAACTGATCGACATATGAAAAAGCAATGTATTTATACAGTCAGCTGCGGATAAATTAACATGAAAAATCCCGGAGAATTATATAAATATATTGATTTAAGTCTTGCATTCATTAGTTTAATGGTATCAACATATAAGCGTACCGGTGGCAGATAAAATGAAACATATGGTTGCCTAGTAGTACAAATTTGTTATACAAGAGATTAATGACGGCAACTCTGTACGAATAGAGCAAAGAAGGTAACATGAAAGCAATTTTTGAATGTGATGTGATTAACCATTTCTTCGTGGCTTATAAGAAGATTTTGTTACAGGGCAGTAATACTCAAAAGTAGTAAGGAAAAAGAATCAGTCAGCTGGAGGGCAACAACTCCCCAGCAAACAAGAATGAGAACAATAAGATAGAATTATGGTGTAATTATGAATCTTAAGACTAGAAATGAGTTTTACTGGAGGATATTAACAGTAGTACGTGCCAAGCCAAGCGACGGAGCATCAGGAAAGTGTACTCATGAGAGTTGTCTGTGCGAAGAGCTAAGAGTTCCCTTTAGACCATAGCATTAAGAGATCTGATTTGTGTTGAAGTGTTGCTTTAAGAATAGGTAGACCTAAACTGGCATGTATGGAATTTGAGAGATCAATGTCCTTATGTCAAATGCATCCATAAACTCGGTGCATTGCAAGGGAAATTCTATAGTCAATAGGCCTAAGCATATTATACAACAACTGAGCCTTTTATCCTTAAGCATATGGGATAGGCTGCATGAACCAACATGAGAATCACACCGGGTCGAGCCCATAAATCCTCCGCCTCCACTCACTCCTATCGAACAATATACTTTCATTAAGGCCTTTGGTACAACTTCCATATCTTTTCGTATCGCCTCCATCCACGTTTTCTTTGGTCTCCCTTTCGCTCTTTTGACTTGGTCTATATCGAGAATATCCATTTGTCGAACTGGTGCTTTCGTAGGTCTGTGTCGCACATGACCAAACCATCTTAGCCGGTTTTCCCACATTCTACTCCACAGATGCTACACCAACCTTTGCATAAATATCCCCATTTCACACCTTATTTTTTCTAGTATAACCGTACATCCATCGAAGCATGTGCATCTCCACTATATGCATCTTTCGTGTATGATGTTTCTTAAGAGCCCTGCATTTTGTACCATATAATAAGACCTGTCGAATAGCGCTCTGATAAAACTTCCATTTCAATCTTAACGGAAACGGTCACACAAGTCGAAAAAGGACTAAGCATATTATAAAATATTAAATGGCATGAAGCATAAGTAGAGAACAAGATATTAGAATCAGCATAGGCACACATGCTTTTTTGCAATATCTGCAAGATATTAGAACCATAAAAGACCATGACAGACCCGCTGTTAAAAATCCCTGGCTGCAATATCTGTATAGTTTTCCACAATATCTTGTTAGCTGCTTATCTGTATGGTTTTTTAGTATGCAGCTAACTTGCATTTCTGTATAGTTTCCTTCAATATGTATGCAACTCACTTAAGCATGATATGTTTGCAGCTAACCAGTTATTGCGGCCATGAGGTTTTTGACAGATTTTAGGGTATTTTTCCCAAATATTAAAGATTTATGAGGCCGATATGGAAAAATAAAATAAAATGAAAATTCGGTTACGGATCCCCTTACAAGTTACCCCCCTTACAAGTTACCCCACGTAACACTAAAAACTCCTCGGACTTCTAAGCCAAAACACCCTTAACATTTTTTCAAAATTGCTACACCGTTTAATCATTTCTCTTCAAGCATCCATATTATAAGCGATCATTGTTTGATGTACCTTTAAAACATAATTGATCGCATTTTAAGGTTTCAATCGATGAAAAGACCAATGAAGGATAAACTTCACATATCACAAAAACACAAAGACAGATGCACATGGCTATGGAGGGTACTAGATTACAAATATAGCTCTGCAAGATTTTGTGTTCTTTTAAGTTTTTGTGTTGCCCTTTCATTATTAATTTGTAAATCTGCTCTACCTAACACTAAATTTTGGCACATGCTATGCATGCGGCCATATTTAGAGGGTGGTTATTTAAACAGATTCTAGTAGGTTGATCTTGAAATAGTCACCTGAGAAGTTACTGTGATATGGGTTGATACTAGTAGGTTGATCTTGTAATTATCATACGAGGAAGGATAATAAATAGAAATCAATTAAAAACAGATCGACAAAGGGTACAGAACACAAAAAATGGTTTTTAAGGAAATATGTCAAGGATATCGGCATCTCCGGCAGCAAATGACAAAGAATACAATTCAGCAAATGAAGTTTATCGGAAACTATATAAAGCACCAAGAACAAGTGTTCCAACATATGTAGCAATATGACTTAATAACAACTTCAATTACCATCCACAAAGAAAATAATAATAATAAAGAAAGAAAAGAAAAGAAAAGGAAAAGAAAAATCTTCAATTTGTGTTGGACCAAAGTCTGTCGAATAGTTTCAGATCAGTTAGACTAAACACTGCTACAAATATGGATTTAAGAGTTATGGTTTTGTAACATAATATGGGTATCCAACGGGATCCTGCATCAATGCCAGAGGCGTGTATGAAGGCATGTGCTGTGGTGGTGACCCGTATTGAGACGGAGCAGTGTACGCTGACAAGGGTTGCTGATACGGCACATATGTCAGTGCAGCAGCTGTGGACCCCACCGAGTTCTTAACTGACGATGATATCGGTGGATATCCAGCAGGAAATGGAATCGGTATTGGAAATACCACTGTTGCTGGGATCTGCTGCTGGTGCCCGTGCATCATGCCTCTGTTCTTTGAATCTGCATACTTCACTGTTATGTTTCTACCCTACAAAATAAAAGATATAGATGAAATTGGGTCAAACTCCGCTTCCTGGTTAATTCTGATAATCATCTTGTTTAAGGCTTAATTTCACTAAACAACCAAAACCTGTATCTGGTTGTCACTGCCACAATCTTTTGTTACTTACAAAAAAACTACAAGAAAGTGCCCACATTTGGTTGAATTATGTGTTGATAGAAATTCTAAAATGCTGGTAAGGTAGTCAAAGACTCAAATGATAGTAGGTTATTGTTTATATAGTTGCTGATAGTTATTTATAATTTTTTAAGGTTTCGGTAGTTTAGTGAAGAATGGATTGGTAGTTTGGTGAAATCAAACCTTGAATAAAGCTGGCTAAAGGGCTGGAAACCCTCTATCGATTTTGATAATCCTTCTCACTTACAGTTTCTCATTCACCTCTTTTAATTCTTATCATGGTGTACTAACTCACCAAATTGTAAGATGTCAAACCACATAAGACATTATAATTTGAACTCTGTACACAGGAAAAGTGCATGTTCTATTCGACTCACCCCAAGGATTTTATTTGGATCACCTATAGCCTTCTTTGCAGCCTCGATAGTTTTATATGTGACAAAGCCAAATCCTCTGCATTTGATAAACAGTGTCTATGATTAATAGTGAATGATTCATAGTTGGGGAAGAATATGATTAAGTGATGATTATATACTTACCTGATTTGGCAGTCTCCTATTCAAATGTAACCGAACCTACTTCTATTTCCCCATGCCTCCAGAAGAAATCGAGGAAAATTTCGCTTGATGTGTCTGGAGACAATCGTCCAGCGTACAACTTCCTATGTGCTATATCGGAATTCACGGGTACACTGCGTAGACCCTCACAAGTAAGATTGCATACTGCCATGCGACCCTAAAGTTGCAATACGATAAATGCAGTCGGGTAACTTAATCCCATGCAAGAAAAAGAGAATAGACATGTATTTAAAAAACATGATAAGGTTTATTCTAAAATGAAGCGTGAAGCCTATAGCCGCATACACTTGTCCTAGATAGACAAATGGCCGATATTCAAGATGATATGCATCAAATGCAGTTGTGCCACCACATAGGCTGAATTGCACTAGCATTCCCATAACTCTTCGCTATTTTTCACTAAATCACCTTGGCTTAAAGATTTTTATTACAGTGAACTCTCTTGAAGTGCTACATTTAAGGATAATTTAGTAAGAAAAACTCCCTTAAAACCAAAGTTTAAGGGAGTTTATTATAATAAAAATACTTTAAGGTAGTTTAGTGGAAAACATAAATAGTTAAGGTAGTTATGGGTAATTCAGTGTGATTAAGCCCCAGAACATATTATGGTTGCCAGCAAGTCTCATATTATTTTCTTCTGTAATCAGCAACCTTGTGGTTGATCTTTCTGGCTTTCTGCTTCCAGATATAGTCTCCCATGATTAAGAAAAGAGATGAAGTTCATATCATTATAAACAGTTAGGAGAAAGTCACCAAGTCCTATTGTAACTGAAGTCCAAAGCATGGTCAGTGACTCGGTATCTACTTATACAATTAGACCTCTCTGCTTTTCACAAAGAGATGGGTGTGTCTCAGCTAGAAAAAATAACAATAGCAATAAGATTATTATATATAGAGGTATACCGAAGGGAACTGGATTCTAAGATGATATCGACATGATAATATGACAGAGGACATGTCCCTTAAATAGAGTTAATGCAGAAATAAAAACTTCTATCTAGCTGATTCAAAGTTTGGGAGAAGGTGTCTTCAGTTGGTTGAGATGCTATAGGTGCTTTTGTTATTTTGTGCATGTTTCTTTAACTAGGTTAAACTTATTCCAAACAAATTCTAATGTTTTTATTGCTAGTTTCATCAATTCTCTATATAACAAACATGAGTAAAAATGCCAAGTAACATCGAATGCAGCGAAAGATAGATATATGCTTCATGCTGATCCTTACATCAATCAATTTTCCTGGTTCTCTCAAGGCCCTCTTAGCAGATTACATGTCCTTGTAGGTGATGAAGCCATGTCCTTGAGACTTTCCAGTTACCTTGTCAACTATGACAGCTCCTTCATCGATTTCTCCATACTCACAAACTGCCTAAGAAATGAGAGAGAAAATAATCAAAAACAGAAAGCATATGAGCTAAATTCTTTGAGATTATAGAATAATTAACAGTATCATTATCTAGAAGGCTGTGCTTCACAGATTCAACGTCGAGGAGGCATATTCGTATTGTATTTGTATGCATATCGGAAGCTATCAGATTTTTTCAGTACATTCATGGAACACTGGTTGGTGCATCATAAAATTTATATTGTATTCCGGATGTGTAGAACACGTTTCAATGGATTTTTTCAGTACACTCATGGAACGCTGTTTGGTGCATCACGAAATTTATATTGTATAATGGATGTGTTGAACATGTATCAATGACTTAGCCACCAAAATTTATTATGCATCATTATTGACAGATTATTTGTATTTGATTTTCAGATTTACTAAAATGGTATTGCTTAAGTTGACATGTGTACACAAAGAAACGGTAAAACTTAGTGTATGCCTATGCATCATTTCCTAGACTTTTGGAAAATGGCTAATCGGAAAATCCGAATCATAAGGTCTCCCGTGTCTTTATCGAATTCTGCTCTAAGGTGGAAGGTATTAAAGGAGATAACTGAAACAATCTAGTTGGATGCTAACGCATTATAGGAAAGACCATTATAAGAAAGACTGAAAGAGATCAGGCACTCCCAACACACAAGCATCCAAAAAGCAAAAATAAAAGAAAAATATAGAGGGCTCACAGCACACAAAGCTTCTGAAGTAGTGTCCCAGGCCAGCCCACGAACAAAAAGCTTGCGATGAACAGGATCAGCACTTGCAACACCTCTAATTTCGTCTGCAATTGCAGGGTATTGGGTACCTCTGAAATGGCTCAACATGCACACATGCACACAGGCACAATCATCGTCAATTTGTACAAGTCAGTTCCAATACACACTCGTTTAGATGAAAAACATATACAGCTATTACAATTGAACATGACAATTTTTACCTAGAGAAAAAATGGCAGTTATGAAGTATTTAGAATTCTGGTCGTATGTCCGGTGACTAAAGAAGGAAGAACTTTGTGCTCGTTGTGTAATTCGGTTTTGTTAAATACTTGGAGCAATTGAACTACAATAGATAATAATGCAGTATATTATTAAAGGTTGCAAAACAGAAAAGAAATCATTTCCAAATTATTCATGACGCCGTGCCTCATTCAAAGTCAATGACACAACCACTAGGGTTACTGATGAATATTTTTTGGGGGAACTGGCCCATAAGCCTAACCCATGCACGCAACACACCCACGCACCCAGGGGACCGCAAATTTGCCCTGAAAGCGTTAAATTGTGACCACTTCCCCTCCTATGGATCGAAACCCATACTCTCCCCGGGAGGGTAAGTGCCATACCAACTAAGAACTAAAGCGTATGGTGGATGGTGATCATCCCGGTTAGCAAGGTCATAGATATGGACAGATTGATTGTGTAATGGACATTGTTGCTTAGTTGCCTCCAAGATTGGATGGGTGTAAAGTGAAGTTTCTGAATGCTCGATTTAGATGGTTGTTTAAAAGGTTCTGAGTGTGGAGTGTTCACACTTTACACCAGATTTAAGTGCCATAAGCAGATGGAGAACCCACGTCGTGTTTCTTACTGAAACATGCTGTCAATATAGGGTTTGGTACCTCAGGTGAATAGATTCTTTTTTTTTTAAATAAGGCTTACGATAAAGTTCCTTCCCCGAGGGATGTTAATATTTGCTTATAGAAATGAATGCAGTGCTCGTATAAGGCAAACTATAATGCCCGTGTATTTCTACAAGCTAGGGCTAATATTTCTACAATATTAACATGGAAAAAGGAAGAAATTTCAAACGCAATCGACCAAGCCCTTCGAATGTATACTTGTGTGCATCTTTCACATTCATTTTGCAGTGTTCAATGATCTCCATGCAGCTTTCAACCATGACTACAGAGTTTCTATAAACCATTCAAATAACATTTAACTCGGCAACAGCTAATTTACAATAAATTACAGCGCCTTTGGGCTTTTCTTTTTAAACATATGTGACCATTAATGGCTCTGTGAAGATGCATAGAGACATCGAAACATCAAATACTGCAAAAATAGGTGAAGCCAAGAAATTTTATACTGCATGAAACCCTAATCCCGCATTATAAACTCCGTAAAAAGCCCACCCAAATAAAGAATTTTCATATCAAATAAACATCCTCTAAGCAAAATAACTAAAAGTAAATTAACAACAAAAGTTGTCCTCTACATTTAACCTTACAATTGCTCATAGAAATATAAGGAACCAATGATTTCAATCTAGCAAAGCTCCAATGCAAACATGTTACATTTCATATTTCTTCTAAAATTGAAAGCATTTAAAAGAGATCTCTTTGCTTACAATTTGGCTAAGAGATCGACGAGCTGATCTTTTCGAAGGGGATCGAAAAGCAATCGCATCTGCTGCGGGGAATTGGTGGATGCGAGCTCGCCATTGCCAGTTTCTTCAAGCTTCCGCTTCTTGTAATTTTCCATGGCGAAGAAATCGCGAGATTGGGAGTTGAGGATTAGGATTTTTGGTTTTGAGAAGAAAGGGCCAGTTTTGAGTGATCTTTTGTGTGAATCGAATGCAAGGAATCGAGGGTCTATTTGGATTTGGATTGTTCTCCAAGGATCGAACAGAACACACCATCCTTGTGAATGAATGGGATGGTGTGTGTGTGATTGGGAGATTTTCAAGGGCTTTTGTGAATAAAGGACTGGTTTACCAATACCGTGTTGGATGCCCACAGCCAACCTAAAATATGATCAAAACTCCGAAAAAACAAAAAATATTTCATTTGCCGGCCGTATACGTTTGGACAAGAGAAAGAAGAAATAGAGTTGATGAGGTTCAGTGTCGGTGACTCTCCAGATTCTGACACGTTGCAGATGACGTGTCCCAGAACCTATAAGAAAGGATCAAGAATCTCAGTTGGAATCACACCTCGGATCTCCGGCCCGAGATGTCTCCTGACCTTCGGTGGCGTTCCAGACCACCCTTGGCTCGCCTCCGAGCTATCACAAACCAAGATGCCTCGGGCTTCCGCTCGTGTCCGAGCCTCCCGCCGAGCTCATCTTCCTCGGTCTCACCGACCGACCCGCAGCGCTGATCACAGGTGCCTCCGTCATGGCTCCGCGAATCTCTCCATGCGCGAGATATCCGCCGCCCACGGTCCCGCATTCCACGCTATCACAATCCCACATTACCGAGCATGTCTTGTCATTAATGCGGGATCCCGCCTATCACGCGGGCGTGACACCAGGGGCGTAATGGCCGGCGTGATTCTTGTGCCCGCCCGCCCATTGCTGCCGCTATATACCCCTCTCTCAGACGATCGAGGTAAGCCATTTTTACTCCAATAGGCCGTTACTTTGCCAAAATACCCCATCTAACTTGATCGTCGGAGGGTCCTCGGTGGCACAATCACCCCGGAACTTCTTTGCAGGTAGCTCGGCCACAAAAAACTCAAACCCATTGAGATCCACACGCTCCAGGAGGCAACCTCCCAAGTCAATCTCGGCCATCCATCAGCGCTCGCAGTAGATCAACGGAAGATAACATCTGAAGGAGATCCAGAGATCCATCAGTTGGCGCCGTCTGTGGGAAACTAGTTCCACTAAACCAAAAGTTCATCTTCCGATTTCAACTTCATGGCGAGCGATCACCACGACGGTCCAAGCGCTAGCCGCCACCTCCCCCATAACAGAGACGCGGACGAATCTCCTCCCCCGAATGCCATTAACGCCCTGGCCGCTCGGATAGATCGGCTCGCGTCCGTCATAGATGCCCTTGTCCGTGTCCAAACGGCTGGACAAGCTCCCCAGGTCGTCGTTCTCCCATCTCGGGAACGAGACCCCTACAGAGGGAGAGAAGACTCTGCCCGCGTTGGCACTACCGACCACCGTTTCGCTGCCTCCGGCGGCCGCAGATCCCCCGGGCCAACATATTCGATGACCCGTTGGGCGCCCCACAGTTCAACACCGAGATCTTTCGCCAGAGCGCCTCGCCCCGGGCCTAATCGCGGCCCCGTCCCTCCCTAGGAGGTGTCGGTCATCTCGCCTGCACCCAGGCATGACCGACACCCCCTCTCTCGACGGGGTCGCGCGGACGGGACTCGCCGCGGCAGCTCAAAGAAGACCTTGCCAGAGGACCTAAGGAACCTCATCGAAAGGAACCGGGGCCGCGGCCAGACACAGGTCTCCAACAGCAGAGGACAAAGATTAGAATGTGTCGAATCAGCGGGATACCACGGCCGACTCGACGCCCTCGAAAAGAAGATCGAAGGCATGGATCGGGAAGGTCGTCATTCGAGCGACGGGGCTAAATATGTTGTTAACGCTCACGAAGCCCTTCACCGAAGAGCTTCTCGCCGTCCACGTCTCCTCCCGGAACAAACCCCCGAAGGTCTCACTCTTCGACGGTAAGTCTGACCCAAAAGACCATTTGGACGCATTCACGGCCAGGATGAGTTTCCAAGACTATTCTGACGCCGCCCAATGCCGCGCTTTCCCAGCCACTCTCCTCCGCGCCAGACGAGACCGGTTCCGAGGACTCGCGCCACGCTCAATCTCAACCTTCGACGAGCTGGCTACCCAATTTCTCGGTTACTTCGTCGGAAACAGACGGCAGAAGCGGACCGTCGACCACCTCTTCACAATAAAAAGCGGGGACAAAAATACCTTCAAAGGGTACGTCGCCCGCTTCTACAACTCCCTCCTCGAGGTCCCAGAACACCGGGACGAGACGGTCATTACGACCCTTAGGTCAGGTCTTAGGCACAAGGAGTGGTTACGCTCCTTTGCATTAGCGCAACCTAAGACCATGGCCGAGGTAAAGACCTGGACCGAGCGAGAGATCCAGCTCGAGTCCGAGGTGAACGCAAATCTCCCCCGGGCAGAGCAAACCGATCAGAAGAAAAGGGCGAGGGAAGAGAAGAAGAAGATTAAGCGGCCAAAGCCCTACTCCCCGAAGTTTCAAGAGTACACCCCGCTCAACGTCTCCCATACGGTACTGCTGGAGGAGGCAAAGGGCGAGAGGTTCTTCAAACTCCCCCCAGTCTTGAACAGGACGGCAAAGCGCACCCGGGGCCCCTACTGCAGCTTCCATAGGTCGCAGGGCCACTCCACGGAGAACTGCAAGCAGCTCCGAGACTACATTGAGGAGCTAATCCGCTCGGGACACCTGGCTGCGTACTTGCGAGACAAGCGGCAAGCTGATCATGAACAAGAGCAACGTCCCACTCCCGGCGAATTGATAATCGGCCAAATCATGGCCATATCAACGGGGGGTACGACGAAGACAGACGAGACTCGGCGTCCCTCACCGCCAGAGGGGACTGACAGCCACCCGAGGAAGAAGGCCAGGGCAGCCGAGCCGATCGTTTTCAACGATGAGTACCTCCACGGTATCTTCCTGCCCCACAACGACCCTATGGTGATTACAGCTCGGGTCCACCAATACGAGGTGCAGAGGATACTGGTCGAATCGGGAAGCTCGGCGGACATTATCTTTTACGACTGCTTTCTGCGCATGAGGCTCACCCCGGCAGACCTAAGGCCGACCTCCCACGTCCTGTCAGGCTTCACCAACCACTCCATCCCGACAGAAGGGGTAATCACTCTGCAATTTAACATCGGGCAAGAGGGTCGTACGCGCACCGTGCCTGTTGTTCCCCTCCGAATGGCGGCCAAGACATGGGCTGTCTTGCCTGAGATTCGGGGCAGATGCTAATTGGTGTTATCCGCCTACCTCTCCGAAGATACCAAGTTGATTTATGGCACCATGTATCGAAGGTTTAAGCGGATGCGACCGATGTAGCAGACTTCGTCAGATTCCCCCTCGTTGAGGGGTTTTTGATTGTGGGGACGCTCTTCCCTGCAGGCGCAAGCCCCTGCAGTTAATTACGCTACCGCATCGCGGTAACAACTTTCTCCTTCTCCAGCTGGTCATTTCGTGTCGTGGGTGTTTGTTTTGTTTGTGGTTGCCCGTGGATTGTATACGGAGACTAATTTATGTAGTCGCCCGTAGGACATGGATTAATCCAAATCCGTGTTTACTTAGATTTGTGGTTTTGGTTTGAGGATACGTTAGCCATATTTGAGACTAGGATCGACTCAAACGTTTGTTAAGGATACGTTAGTCCGATTTGAGACTAAGATCAACTTAACAGGATCGTTTAGATCAGACAAAAGAGCGTTTGGGCTCTATTGTTCCAGTTTAAGGACATGGTGGTCCATTGCATGTATGGTCGTCGGAACCCGTCACCTCTCTGACGACGTTGAAGGATTACAACGACAGGTGTCAGAGGAGTTCAGAGATGTACCCTTGAACCAATGCTGATTGGGGGGATTCATAGTCCAATTTGGGACTAAAGTCTGTTTGAAGGTTTAAGGATACGTTAGCCATATTTGAGGCTAAGATCAACTTAAACGGTTGTTAAGGATACGTTAGTCCAGTTTGGGACTAAGATCAACTTAACGGGATCGTTTAGATCCGACAAAAGAGCATTTTGGGGCTCTATTGTTCCAGTTTAGGAACATAGTGGTCCATCGCCAGTTTAGGGACGTGGTGGTCCATCGCCAGTTTAGGGACGTAGTGGTCCATTGGTAGTTTAAGGACATTGCGGTCCATAGGTAGTTTAAGGACGCATAAGTCCATGGGTTTAAGGACCCCACAGTCCATATGGGTGTGTTTAAGGACGCATTAGTCCGTTAGTTTAAGGACGCATAAGTCCGCGGGTTTAAGGACCCCACAGTCCGTATCTTGGTTTAAGGACGCATAAGTCCATGAGTTTAAGGACCCCACAGTCCGCGTTGATGTGTGGTTGTCGGGACCCGTCACCTCTCTGAAGACGTTGAAGGATTACAACGACAAATATCAGAGGAGTTCCGAGATGTACCCTTGAACCAATGAGTTGGTTGAAAGAAAAGATGTGCTCGGTTCAAGATGATTTGAGGACTTATGGCCAGTTTGGGCTAAGTCCAATTATGTTTGAAATATTGGCCCTCTGTTGGTCCATTGAAGGAGAGGCTTTGCCTCTAAAAACTTAGCCAATTGGGCTAAAGCTAGTGTTAAACACTACAGACCAACAGTGTTGAACACTGGGAACAGAGTTTTTAAATTAGTGTTAAACACTAAGCAAATCAGTGTTAAACACTGCAAATAGAGTTTTCCAGTTAGTGTTAAACACTAAGGAGGGAGGGGTCACGTGCGGACACGTGAGAGCACCCTGATTTCCCTTATTTTATTCAGCAGGTAAGTATTTAACACCTTTAATTTCCTAGCCATCACGTGTGGGCACGTGATAGGCATCCATCCATTCGATATTAAAGGGATTCGTTAGGGGTCACGTGGGGACACGTGAGGGCGCCCTAAATGTGAAGCCAGATCTCCTTTGTTTTATCCTCAAATCTGCGAATAAGTGTTAAACACTTTTCATCTTTATTTTAGAGCATCACGTGTTGGCACGTGATGGGGGTTTATGCATCGAATATTACAGCACTTGCTGAGGGGTCACGTGGGGACACGTGAGAGCGCCCAAAGCTTCTTTTCTTTTCTTTTGCCATTAAGTGTTAAACACTTTCATTTTTATTTTAGAGCATCACGTGTTGGCACGTGATGGGGATCTGTGCGCCAATTGTTAAAGCATTTGCTGAGGGGTCACGTGATAACACGTGAGAGCGCCCAAAGCTTTCATTCCCTTTGCTTTTTCTTTCTGCGTTCTGGGAGTCACGTGGGAGCACGTGGGGTGATGCTTCAAAGTTCTTTGCAGGGGATCTTTTCAAGGGTCGCGTGGGGGCACGTGACCCTAGTTCTTTTCATGAACAGAGATCTTTTAAGAATTGAATTCTTTATAGGGTTAAACCCTAATTATGATTTTGAAGGAATTGAATTCCTATCGTGAAAGAATTAAATTCTTATTTAGGATAAAACCCTGATTTCTTTTCAAAGGAATTAAATTCCCAGATATGTAAAAGAATTAAATTCTTGATTAGGGTTAAACCCTAGTTTTGTTTTAGGAGAATTAAATTCTCAAAACTCAATTCCCCTTCTAAGTTTAGGATCTGCATGGCAGGATCTCGACCCGATGAGAATTAAATTCTCAAGTTATGGGAAGATATGCTCTGTGCAGATCTTCAACCAGAAGAAGAACTAAGTTCTTTTTTGTTTTTTTATAAGAGTTAAACTCTTGAATTTTGAGAATTAAATTCTCTTTTTGAAGTTAATCTTTTCCCTTTTCTCACCTAGGGTTTTCTTTGTTGAGAATTAAATTCTCCTTTCTTTTCTTTCCTCTTGAGAATTAAATTCTCCTCTCTTTGTTTTTCTCTCAAAAAAGTAGATCCCCTCTCTTCTTTTCTTGGCTCCTATTTATAGGAGAAGGAAAAGAGTTAATTTGTTTAGCAAATCTCTCATTGGAAGATTTGATTTGATTGTTGAGAGATTTGATTTATATTTATCATTAATCTGGGCCTTTAGATCATTCAGTGAATTTTATTCACCGTGGATTTTAAATCCAAAAGATATTCTATTTGTTATCCTGGTGAGATTTTCAGGGAAATCTTTCCTTGTCCAAGGTTTTTCTATAAATTGGTGATTTTTTAATCACCCTTGGATTTTTAATCCAACGGTTCCCCATGACCCTTTTCCATTTGGAAAGATTCAGAAACTTTTAGGATTTAATTCTATTAAATTATAATGCTTTTAAAGTCAGTCACGTGCTGGCATGTGACCTTTGGTCACGTGGGAGCACGTGACCCCCAATTGGGTTCCTTTCTCAGCCGCTTATTTATGTTTCAGTTTTAAACATCACGTGTCAACACGTGACCATTGGTCACGTGTAAGCACGTGATACCTCGTTGAGGTATTTTCTGACTTTTAGAATTAAATTCTATTCATTATTTTAGAGGTTTTAAAAGCCCATCACGTGTCTGCACGTGACCCATGGTCACGTATGAGCACGTGATGCCCCATTGGGGGTCTTTTCTGAGTTTTTATTGTATCTTTTAACTCCTCCAGCGGGTTCTTAAAAGCCCATCACGTGTGGACACGTAACTCCTCATAACTTTTGATCCCGGATGAATTACGAGGCCCATAATATATCAAATCGAAGGATTTTTCGAGCCGCTTTCGATACCATCAGAATTTATCTTTTTCTCATTCGGGAGTTTGTCAAAAAATAGCCCGGAAGATACTGGTTCCTATTTTCTTAAGCGTATCGCCGCCATTTGATACCTTGGAATCTTTTGCGCAGAAATTTTTGGCGGGAACAAATGCCCCCCACTACTTTTCCCACGTAAGTATTTACGTGGGTGAAGTAGTGCAAAGTAATGTATAGCGTATGACCAGTTTCGGGTTGGTATATTACTTTCAGAATTTTGATCTGAGAAGATAACGAGCGGACACAAGCGTCGTCATTTATCATTGACTCAAATCTCGACTCTTAAGAGATATAGTTCCAAACCCTTAACTCCATGAGCCGCACCCTTCAATCTCTTTATATCTTACTCTGGAGTGAAGTAGTTTATTTGCTCATGAATAGCTTTTCCATTTCAGTGGCATGTAGCTTTGGCGAGTGTGGCTCATAGATGGTCCCTCTTGACCTCCTTGCAGGGCTGTGATGGCTTAGGAGACAGGGTTAGGATCTGCCACCTAAGACTTTTCAACTTTATGAGCCGTGAGGGTCTTATAAAGACTTTTCTCCCTACGAGTCGAGAGGATCCCGCAGGTGTATTTTCTCCTTAGGGGCCGTGAGGACTCCTAAGTGTGTTTTCTCTTGAAAGTCGTAAAGATCTCACAAGAGAATTTTCTCTCTTACGAGTCGAGAGGACCCATAAGCGGTTGTTCCCCTCCTTGTCGAAATTCGACTTCGGAGAGTGAAACCCGTGGATAGTATGCAAGAGACCATTTTGGTCCGACTTGCAGGATCCCAGTGCTTAGGAAACAGGTTTTTTAATCCCTACCGCCTAAGGCTTTCTCTCACGAGTCGAGACAAATCGAGAAGTTCTCGCAAAGACATCAATTTCCTCACGAGTTGAAACGAATCGAGCAGATCTCGCAAGAATATCCTAACGTCACAGTTAACCTCTGCTCTTTACGACAGAAGTCCGTTAGGGTCTGTGGTGCTTTAGGTTTTGGCCGTCGTACCGTCGCATGAGCTGATGTATTCCTCGATAGGCAATCGTGCTGTTCGAGTAGCCCTGCAACTGCTGATCCCTTCGGGGGCTGGACAAGACGTCTTCAAGCAATCCTCCTTGGCAGTTTGACCGTCGGAAGAGCAAGCGTTAGGAATTTGCCATGCCGCTTTTTACTTGAGGTTAGGCTCATTTTGGAGAGCCCCGATGAGTCATAACCACTCCGCGCTGGTGTGGGATGATCTCCGATAGTCTTTCAGGCTTTATATGACTTGCCGTTAAGACCCTGAAGCTAGGAATTTGGCCTTTGCTTCGTTTGTTGGCATCACGTCCTCTGTATCGAGACGAATGTCATGGTTGTCTCTAGGTTGCTGGTGAACCGTCGAGGTTTGGTACTAGGGATTTTGCCGTGGCTCCTTTTGGTGATGTTGCGTCTGCTGTATCGAGACGAACGTCGAGGTGGTGACCACTCCGCACTGGTGCGAGATAATCTCCGATTGTCTTTCAGGCTTTATATGACTTGCCGTTAAGACGCATGAAGCTAGGAATTTGGCCTTCGCTTTGTTTGCTGGCATCGCGTCCTCTGTATCGAGACGAATGTCATGGTTGTTTCTAGGTTGCTGGTGAATCGTCGAGGTTTGGAACTAGGGATTTTGCCGTGGCTCCTTTTGGTGATGTTGCGTCTGCTGTATCGAGACGAATGTCGAGATGGTGACCACTCCGCACTGGTGCGAGATAATCTCCGATTGTCTTTCAGGCTTTATATGACTTGCCGTTAAGACGCATGAAGCTAGGAATTTGGCCTTCGCTCTGTTTGCTGGCATCGCGTCCTCTGTATCGAGACGAATGTCATGGTTGTCTCTAGGTTGCTGGTGAACCGTCGAGGTTTGGAACTAGGAATTTTGCCGTGGCTCCTTTTGGTGATGTTGCGTCTGCTGTATCGAGACGAACATCGAGGTGGTGACCACTCCATGTGGGATGATCTCCGGTGGTCTTTCAGGCTTTATATGACTTGCCATTAAGACCCTGAAGCTAGGAATTTGGCCTTTTGCTTCCTTTGCTTTGGCGCGTCCGAATCCTGCTGGGGGAAGAACGCTGGGGTGACATTTCATCTGCCGTATCGAAACGAACGTCAAGGTGGTGACCACTCCGCGCTGGTGTGGGATGATCTCCGATTGTCTTTCAGGCTTTATATGACTTGCCGTCAAGACCCTGAAGCTAGGAATTTGGCCTTCGCTTCGTTTGCTGGTATCGCGTCTACTGTATCGAGACGAATGTCGCGGTGGTGATCACTCCATGTTGGTGTGAGGACCAGGATCCGCTCTGGATGTTTCCCACGGGATCGAATAGTGACGTTGTCCGCGTTCCACGTGACCAGGAATTTTGCTCTAGATGCTTCACACGGGTTCACTGCCGTGTTAGGCGAGGACTAGGCTCCGCTCTGGATGCTTCGCACGGGTTCACTGCCGTGCTCTGCGAGGACCAGGATCCGCTCTGGACGTTTTCCACGGGGTCAAAGAGTGACGTTATCCGCGTTCCACGTGACCAGGAATTTTGCACTAGATGCTTCACACGGTTTCATTGCCGCGTTAGGCGAGGACTAGGCTCCGCTCTGGATGCTTCACACGGGTTCACTGCCGTGCTCTGCGAGGACCAGGATCCGCTCTGGACGTTTTTCACGGGGTCAAAGAGTGACGTTATCCGCGTTCCACGTGACCAGGAATTTTGCACTAGATGCTTTACACGGGTTCACTGCCGCGTTAGGCGAGGACTAGGCTCCGCTCTGGATGCTTCGCACGGGTTCGCTGCCGTGTTCTGCGAGGACCAGGATCCGCTCTGGACGTTTTCCACAGGATCAAAGAGTGACGTTATTCGCGTTCCACGTGACCAGGAATTTTGCACTAGATGCTTCACACGGGTTCACTGCCGCGTTAGGCGAGGACTAGGCTCCGCTCTGGATGCTTCGCACGGGTTCACTGCCGTGTTCTGCGAGGACCAGGATCCGCTCTGGACATTTTCCACGGGGTCAAAGAGTGACGTTATCCGCGTTCCACGTGACCAGGAATTTTGCACTAGATGCTTCACACGGTTTTACTGCCGCGTTAGGCGAGGACTAGGCTCCGCTCTGGATGCTTCACACGGGTTCACTGCCGTGCTTTGCGAGGACCAGGATCCGCTCTGGATGTTTTCCACGGGGTCAAAGAGTGACGTTATCCGCGTTCCACGTGACCAGGAATTTTGCACTAGATGCTTCACACGGGTTCACTGCCGCGTTAGGCGAGGACTAGGCTCCGCTCTGGATGCTTCACACGGGTTCACTGCCGTGCTTTGCGAGGACCAGGATCCGCTCTGGACGTTTTCCACGGGGTCAAAGAGTGACGTTATCCGCGTTCCACATGACCAGGAATTTTGCACTAGATGCTTCACACGGGTTCACTGCCGCGTTAGGCGAGGACTAGGCTCCGCTCTGGATGCTTCGCACGGGTTCACTGCCGTGTTCTGCGAGGACCAGGATCCGCTCTGGACGTTTTCCACGGGGTTAAAGAATGACGTTATCCGTGTTCCACGTGACCAGGAATTTTGTTGATTATACCCGCATTTCACGGAGTTGGGATTTGACTCTCTGTGGGAGTACATCATCGAGTCATGGAACTGGGAGTTGCCGTTGTTCCGCTTTGCTTGATGATGTGTCCGCTGTGACGAGACGAGTGCTGAGGTGGAGCTGGGATTTTGCCATCACTCCTCTTTGCTGACCATGGGGTCTTTTATTAGCTTTGCATGTACATCCTGCTGGACTGCGAAGGAACGCCGTTGTTAACATTGCGTCTGCTGTAATGAGACGAATGCTAAGGCGGAGTTAGGATTTTGCCATCGCTCTGCTTGATGGTGTAACATCTGTGTCCTGCTGGAATGAGGAGGCACGCCGTTGTTGGTCTCCAGGCTGTAGATGTGGCCATTGAGATTTGGAACTAAGGACTTTGCCATGGTTCCGTTTCGTTGCGACTTTGAGGTCGATTGTTGACGTCATGTTTATATCTTGTTGGAGTGAGGAGAAACGCCGTTGGTGATCTCTAAGTTGTCGATGTTGACGTCGAGACCCTGAAGCTCGGGATCTTCTTTTTGCTTCGTTTGTTGACATTATGTCTGCAATATTGCGATAAATGTCGAGATTGTCTCTAGGTTGTCTATGAACCGTCGAGATTTGGCTTCGCTTTCTGATGGAGCCTGTTGGGAAGGTATGGTTCCCTTTTTATCTGTGCCCCTGGATTGTATACAGGGATCGATGTGATTTCACCTGTAGGGCAAAAAGTTTCATTCTTTCATTTTTTTATTCTTTCCGCGATGCTCTATCATTTCAGCTTTTTATATCGCGAAAATCGCGATTGCCCAATCATTTCGGCTATTTTTCGCGGTGCCCAATCATTTCGGCTATTTTTCTTTTTACTCGCTGCTTTTTATTGCGAGTTGCCCAATCATTTCGGCTATTTTTCATGCATACATTTTTACTTGCTGATTTTGTTTACAAGTTGCCCCATCATTTCGGCTATTTCGTATGTATTTTTTTTTTGGCTCGCTGATTTTTTCTCGCGAGTGTGGAACTTGGAATCCGGTGCCAATCTCAGCATCAGCATCGCTGCGACTGGAATATAGCCAGGAGCGAATCATCATTTGCCATGAAAGGACTTGGAATTTGATACCGGTTTAGGTATCAGCATCGCTGCAACTGGGATATTGCCAGGAGCGAATCATCATTTGCCTTGAAAGGGCTTGGAATTTGATACCGGTTTAGGCATCAGCATCGCTACAACTGGGATATTACCAGGAGCGAATCATCATTTGCCTTGAAAAGACTTGGAATTTGATACCGGTTTAGGCATCAGCATCGCTGCAACTGGGATATTGCCCGGAGCGAATCATCATTTGCCTCTGTCGATGTTGAACAAAGGTGGCTTAGTAAACAGGGTTAAGGGTCCTGTCGGCTAAGGCTTTTGACTTCATGAGCCGTAAGGGTCTCACAAAGGTATTTCTCCCTACAAGTCGTGAGGATCTCGTAGGTGTGGTTTCTCCTTAGGGATCGTGAGGATTCCTAAGTGCATGTTCTCTTGTAAGTCATAAGGATCTTACAAAAGGGTTTTCTCCTTATAAGTCGAGAGGACTTACAAGTGTTGTTTGTTGTACAAGCATATCCCCAGTCACGGATGAGACCTTGCTGGGGAAATGTTTATTCGCGCCCGTGGATTGTATACAAGGGTCAGTATTGAGCCCCTTGTAGGGCAATATCGAAGGTTGTGGGGGTTGCTTAAGAACAGGTTCAGGTCTCTGTAACTTAAGACTTTCAAATCTTATGAGCCGTGAGGGTCCCATAAGAGAGTTCTCCTTACGAGTCGTGAGGATCTCGCAAGTGTTATTTCTCTTTAGGAATCGTGAGGATCCCTAAGTGTGTTGCTTCCCTATGAGTCGTAAGGATCTCACGCAGATGGTTTCTCCTTACAAGGTCGAGAGGACCCTATAAGTGTCTTTTAACGAGGTTGCGCCCTTTCGGGTTTTCACAAACACTCGCCGGTAGCCCTGCTGTTTTTACTCACGGATCCCTTTCGGGTTTTTATCCGTACCCATTTTGCTTGTGGACGTACCATTTTTTTGTTTTTTCTTTTACCACGTCAGCCTGAAGATGCTGCAGGTTGGGAGTAGTTTAACGACGTTTCGGTCAGCTGCAAGTTTTAGGACATTGCGGTCCGTCGTTAGTTTAAGGACGTTTCGGTCCGACGCCAGTTTTAGGACATAGTGGTCCATCGTTAGTTTAACGACATTTCGGTCTACCATCGCTGTATTTGAGGTGAATCTCTAGTTTACTGACTTTTCGGTCTATGGGGCTTTCCCTATGAATGAGCATGATGCCTCCGGTATATCCTTCTTTCTCAAGGCATGTGGTTGTGGCGGGCTCACCTTCCAGTTTTCGGACAGTGCGAGTTTGCCTTGTTGGTATTGGTCTTCAACCCAGTTTTTGAAGACGTAGCAATTTTCGAGTGGGTGACCCATTATTCTGTGGTAGGGACAATAGTTAGGATTGTTAACGTCACCTGGTTGTAATGGACGTTTTGGATCTGGCAGAGTGATAAGCCCGCTGCGCACTGATAGCTCGAACAATCTCTTTGTTTTATCTTTGGGAAATGAGTAAGGACGTTTCAACTTCTCATTGAGGTATCGCGGCTTGTTGTTTTGACGACAAAACGGTCTCGGGTTACTCGGCTGTTGTTGAGTGTTGGCAACAAAGGCCGTTTTTTCCTTTTCCTTTCTAATTTCGTTTGCTCCGTCGTTTGCGGGTCCGAGATTCTTTCCGGGTAGCGTAAGATTGTACGGCTGAACATTCTCGCAACTCTCCAATTCTTTTGTTTTAGAAATGAATTCCTTGAAGAGAGGGTTAAGAGCGGCTTCTTCATCAGAATCGCTTCCAAAGGTGAGAACTCGTGATCCCCCGGGCTCGTCCCTATGATAATTGCCGGCAACTCTTTTATGCTCATCTGTCGTATTTTTTTCGCTGTCTACGAGCTTCACGCTTTGTCCTGTTGAAGTGTTGCCTGTGAGCGACATACCCTTGCCACCAACACTTAAAAGAGTTGCAGTCTTCAGTAGGATGTACGATCTTCTGATGATATAAGCAGAAGTTAGGGTGTAAGTCCGTTTCATCAAAATGTATACCACCAGGAGAATTTTTTCTGAAAGAGGGCGGCCTCATCCCCATTGCTATGGCTTTGGCGAATCGTTTCCTTGTCTTGATCCTGCTTTTATTTGCGGCGGATGTACTTTCATCCGGTGGGAGTGTTTCGACCCTTTCATCTAGTCGCCGGCGTTTGGCTTTCTAGAATATGGCCATCTCGCGCTCTCGATTAGCTTTGCTTTTAAGACGGGCTTCGTTCAGGAAGGCATCGATCATCTCGTCTGATGGCCACAGAAGTTCTGGTTCAGGCCCCGCCCCTGGTTTCTCGGTGCAAGGAGCCTCTTTATCATCTATCAATGAGTGAGAGATCATGTGACAACTTGCCCCTGGTGTGACCGTCTTCTTTGGAGTGTGCGGCTGTGGTGGGTTTACCTTCCACTTTTCGGGTAACGCGAACTTGCCTTGTAGGTACTGATCCTCGATCCATCCCTTAAAGACGAAGAAATCTTCGATTGGATGGCTTACCGCTTGGTGGTAAGGGCAATAATTGGGATCGTTGACATCGCCTGGTTGCAACGGACGTTTTGGACTCGGCAGATTGATGAGTCTGTTGCGCACTGCCAGCTCGAACAGTTTTCTCGTTTTATCCCGAGGAAATGAGTAAGGACGTCCCAGTCTTTCCTCGAGGGATGGGCGTGGTCGCACATTGTTCTGGCGAACAACCGGCTTTAAGTGGCTCGGCTGTTGTTGAGTATTGACGACGACGGTTGCTTTCCCTTTGTCCTTTTCATTCCAAGGCTCTGTCTTTGAAGGAGATGGTCTATGACCCATCTGGTCCATTTGGGACAGCTTGTCAATCAAGACCTGAAAAGTGGTCGGCTTGAAGAACATCATGAATTAGGATATGGTCGCTTGAGGGTCGAGAGTACCCACGAACATGCCCACGGCAGGAGCCTCTTCTATGCGTTGTTCGCATTTCGACCATAGGTTCCGCCATCGTGTTGCGTATTGGACCCATGTTTCGCCTGGCCTTATCCTGGCATTAATCAGTGCTGTTATCGGGGTGCGTTCACTAGCACTCGCGAATCTCTGTGTAAACAGCAGCTCCATCTCCGTAAATGTTTTAACAGAGTCGTTAGGTAGCTCCGAATACCATTCAAAGGCTGTTTCTGCTGAGCTGCCGACGAATTGGCGAAGCAATAGTTTGTCATTGCCTCCAGTGTTGCCGCATAAGGCCCTGAATTGAGCGACATGTTGATGTGGATTTCCTGTCCCTTTATATACGTGGAATTTAGGGATTGTGTATCCCGGCGGGTAACTGATTTGGTCATACCAGCTTGGATAGGGTCGTCCCGTTCTAACAGTTTGCCCAGCCGCTTCACTCGCCTGATGAGCTCGTATTTGCTGAGCTATATAGTCGTCAAGCGCGGCCTTGGAAATGGTTTCTTCCTTGGCTGCTGAAAGAGCCGGAGGAGGATCAGATGTGTCCCCTCCGTCATTTCCGACAATGACTGGAGGGTCTTCAGCTGGAGGGTCCGGCTGTAACATCATCCCTACCATGTCTTGGAAGAGGAGTGCCATTTGTTTTATGTTAGCCGCTTGTTCTGTGGCTTCTGTGTCCTTCTTTTTGAGGATTCTACGTAAGAAGTCAGCATCAGTCTCTTGTTCGTGACGCTGCTCTGATGATTCTTCCGAACTTTCTTTCGGTTCGGTAAGTGCAGCCATCACAGTCATCATCTCCTGAAGCTTTTGTTGCTGCTCCTGGGCTTTTGTTACGGATCGGGTGAGCGGTCGGTGACCCGTCGAAGCACGGCTTTCCTCCTTTCCAGAAGCCATATAAACAGTGTGCACCACCATGCCCCCAGACTTGGGGTGTTTGTGCTCAGCGCGTTTACGGTTCGCCATGTTCATAGGGGCTTTTTGCGGCCTCCTTTTCTCTTGAGTGGTTGAAGTTGAGGGGGCCGTTGTAGTGGGCACCCAAGTAGCCGTTGCTTTTTGTGGCTTGACATGGGGATTTTCTTCCTGCCGAACCTTCATCTTTTTCTATCGGCGGAGACAGTCTTGATCTATCACGGAGTTTTGGACTTGACGCCAGACCTTGTAAATTTGAGAGGATAACCGTTGAGGAGGTTGCTCCGGCTTCTTCTCTGTAGCATTCTTCATAGGTGAAGGAAGTCTTTTCAGTACCGCAGTAGGAGAGTTTCTGCGCACCGTGTTCAGCAATTCAAAGCTGTTCCCGGTTGGAATAGCAGTATCGATCCCCACCGTTGGAGCTGGCGGAGTTATCCCAGAGGGGGAGTTGCCCCCAGCCTTCCTCACTCGGCGCCAGTGGCGACGTCGAGCATGTCGTGCGGATGAGATCACCTCCGTTGTTGGATAAGCTTCTTCATGCCCCCTGCTTTGAGGAGAGACTGTTATTGGTGCTAGCCTATCGAAGACTGACGCCCGTTGAGAAGCAATGTCTAATCTGTCAAAGATAGTCCTCTGAGCAGGGGAAGTAGCTTTGAGGTCCTTGCCTGGAGCAGCAACCGGAATGGCCAGCCTTGTAAAAACTGACTTCTTGGAAAGAGGAGCCTTTCCAATGATTTCGTCCGCTTGAGCCGGGATAGCTATCTGCTTTGGGATGGCAGCTTCGGGTATCGCGGGTTTGCAGACATTCTGGCCCAGTCTGTTGAAAACCGAGGTATTAAAGCTGGGCGACCCGTTGAGAGGGGCCACGGCAGTGGTAAGCTGATCAAAGACCGACTTCTTTGGGGCTTCTTGCAACGTCATTGTGGCATTGAAGCTCAACGGTGGGAGCATGGTCCCGAAGAATAATCCAGTGGTGTCTTGAGTTACCTGCTCCACTGGCATCTTGAAAAGGGAGGCCGCTTGGGGCCCATAAGTCACTCCTCCAGCAAGGACCGAGCGAGAGTTGCAGTTGCAGGCAGTGCAATTCGAAGCCATTGATCTTCTGTTTTCTGCATGGAGCAAGACACCAAATCTTAGTACCTCGAATCCACAGGCAACCACAGTAAACCGCGATTCGTTCGCGAACACGACACACGAAGTGTGGAGTGGAAAGTGGAAAAGGTCCCACCGGACGTGCCAGAATCTGTTCCCCTCCGAATGGCGGCCAAGACATGGGCTGTCTTGCCTGAGATTCGGGGCAGATGCTAATTGGTGTTATCCGCCTACCTCTCCGAAGATGCAAAGTTGATTTATGGCACCATGTATCGAAGGTTTAAGCGGATGCGACCGATGTAGTAGACTTCGTCAGATTCCCCCTCTTTGAGGGGTTTTTGATTGTGGGGACGCTCTTCCCTGCAGGCGCAAGCCCCTGCAGTTAATTACGCTACCGCATCGCGGTAACAACTTTCTCCTTCTCCAGCTGGTCACTTCGTGTCGTGGGTGTTTGTTTTGTTTGTGGTTGCCCGTGGATTGTATACGGAGACTAATTTATGTAGTCGCCCGTAGGACATGGATTAATCCAAATCCGTGTTTACTTAGATTTGTGGTTTTGGTTTGAGGATACGTTAGTCATATTTGAGACTAGGATCGACTTAAACGTTTGTTAAGGATACGTTAGTCCGATTTGAGACTAAGATCAACTTAACAGGATCGTTTAGATCCGACAAAAGAGCGTTTGGGCTCTATTGTTCCAGTTTAGGGACATGGTGGTCCATTGCATGTATGGTCGTCGGGACCCGTCACCTCTCTGACGACGTTGAAAGATTACAACGACAGGTGTTAGAGGAGTTCAGAGATGTACCCTTGAACCAATGCTGATTGGGGGGATTCATAGTCCAATTTAGGACTAAAGTCTGTTTGAAGGTTTAAGGATACGTTAGCCATATTTGAGGCTAAGATCAACTTAAACGGTTGTTAAGGATACGTTAGTCCAGTTTGGGACTAAGATCAACTTAACGGGATCGTTTAGATCCGACAAAAGAGCATTTTGGGGCTCTATTGTTCCAGTTTAGGGACATAGTGGTCCATCGCCAGTTTAGGGACGTGGTGGTCCATCGCCAGTTTAGGGACGTAGTGGTCCATTGGTAGTTTAAGGACATTGCGGTCCATAGGTAGTTTAAGGACGCATAAGTCCATGGGTTTAAGGACCCCATAGTCCATATGGGTGTGTTTAAGGACGCATTAGTCCGTTAGTTTAAGGACGCATAAGTCCGCGGGTTTAAGGACCCCACAGTCCGTATCTTGGTTTAAGGACGCATAAGTCCATGAGTTTAAGGACCCCACAGTCCGTGTTGATGTGTGGTTGTCAGGACCCGTCACCTCTCTGAAGACGTTGAGGGATTACAACGACAAATATCAAAGGAGTTCCGAGATGTACCCTTGAACCAATGAGTTGGTTGAAAGAGAAGATGTGCTCGGTTCAAGATGATTTGAGGACTTATGGCCAGTTTGGGCTAAGTCCAATTATGTTTGAAATATTGGCCCTTTGTTGGTCCATTGAAGGAGAGGCTTTGCCTCTAAAAACTTAGCCAATTGGGCTAAAACTAGTGTTAAACACTACAGACCAACAGTGTTGAACACTGGGAACAGAGTTTTTAAATTAGTATTAAACACTAAGCAAATCAGTGTTAAACACTGCAAATAGAGTTTTCCAGTTAGTGTTAAACACTAAGGAGGGAGGGGCCACGTGCGGACACGTAAGAGCACCCTGATTTCCCTTATTTTATTCAGCAGGTAAGTATTTAACACCTTTAATTTCCTAGCCATCACGTGTGGGCACGTGATAGGCATCCATCCATTCGATATTAAAGGGATTCGTTAGGGGTCACGTGGGGACACGTGAGGGCGCCCTAAATGTGAAGCCAGATCTCCTTTGTTTTATCCTCAAATCTGCGAATAAGTGTTAAACACTTTTCATCTTTATTTTAGAGCATCATGTGTTGGCACGTGATGGGGGTTTATGCATCGAATATTACAGCACTTGCTGAGGGGTCACGTGGGGACACGTGAGAGCGCCCAAAGCTTCTTTTCTTTTCTTTTGCCATTAAGTGTTAAACACTTTCATTTTTATTTTAGAGCATCACGTGTTGGCACGTGATGGGGATCTGTGCGCCAATTGTTAAAGCATTTGCTGAGGGGTCACGTGATAACACGTGAGAGCGCCCAAAGCTTTCATTCCCTTTGCTTTTTCTTTCTGCGTTCTGGGAGTCACGTGGGAGCACGTGGGGTGATGCTTCAAAGTTCTTTGCAGGGGATCTTTTCAAGGGTCACGTGGGGGCACGTGACCCTAGTTCTTTTCATGAACAGAGATCTTTTAAGAATTGAATTATTTATTGGGTTAAACCCTAATTATGATTTTGAAGGAATTGAATTCCTATCGTGAAAGAATTAAATTCTTATTTAGGATAAAACCCTGATTTCTTTTCAAAGGAATTAAATTCCCAGATATGTAAAAGAATTAAATTCTTGATTAGGGTTAAACCCTAGTTTTGTTTTAGGAGAATTAAATTCTCAAAACTCAATTCCCCTTCTAAGTTTAGGATCTGCATGGCAGGATCTCGACCCGATGAGAATTAAATTCTCAAGTTATGGGGAGATGTGCTCTGTGCAGATCTTCAACCAGAAGAAGAACTAAGTTCTTTTTTGTTTTTTTATAAGAGTTAAACTCTTGAATTTTGAGAATTAAATTCTCTTTTTGAAGTTAATCTTTTTCCTTTTCTCACCTAGGGTTTTCTTTGTTGAGAATTAAATTCTCCTTTCTTTTCTTCCCTCTTGAGAATTAAATTCTCCTCTCTCTGTTTTTCTCTCAAAAAAGTAGATCCCCTCTCTTCTTTTCTTGGCTCCTATTTATAGGAGAAGGAAAAGAGTTAATTTGTTTAGCAAATCTCTCATTGGAAGATTTGATTTGATTGTTGAGAGATTTGATTTATATTTATCATTAATCTGGGCCTTTAGATCATTCAGTGAATTTTATTCACCGTGGATTTTAAATCCAAAAGATATTCTATTTGTTATCCTGGTGAGATTTTCAGGGAAATCTTTCCTTGTCCAAGGTTTTTCTATAAATTGGTGATTTTTTAATCACCCTTGGATTTTTAATCCAACGGTTCCCCATGACCCTTTTCCATTTGGAAAGATTCAGAAACTTTTAGAATTTAATTCTATTAAATTATAATGCTTTTAAAGCCAGTCACGTGCTGGCATGTGACCTTTGGTCACGTGGGAGCACGTGACCCCCAATTGGGTTCCTTTCTCAGCCGCTTATTTATGTTTCAGTTTTAAACATCACGTGTCAACACGTGACCATTGGTCACGTGTAAGCACGTGATAACTCGTTGAGGTATTTTCTGACTTTTAGAATTAAATTCTATTCATTATTTTAGAGGTTTTAAAAGCCCATCATGTGTCTGCACGTGACCCATGGTCACGTGTGAGCACGTGATGCCCCATTGGGGTCTTTTCTGAGTTTTTATTGTATCTTTTAACTCCTCCAACGGGTTCTTAAAAGCCCATCACGTGTGGACACGTAACTCCTCATAACTTTTGATCCCGGATGAATTACAAGGCCCATAATATATCAAATCGAAGGGTTTTTCGAGCCGCTTTCGATACCATCAGAATTTATCTGTTTCTCATTCGGGAGTTTGTCAAAAAACAGCCCGGAAGATACTGGTTCCTATTTTCTTAAGCGTATCGCCGCCATTTGATACCTTGGACTCTTTTGCGCAGAAATTTTTGGCGGGAACACCTGTAGAGTTCTTCGTAGCGAGAATCCCATCGGCCTACAACATTCTCCTCGGTCGCCCAACACTGAACTCCCTCCGGGCCCAGATATCAACTTACCACCTGGCGATGAAATTCCCGCTCGACTAAGGCGGGATAGGTTGGGCCTATGGAGACCAACAGACCGCAAAGGTTTGCTTCACCGCAACATCTTCGTCTGAGCGTCCAAACAATGATATTGAGGGCGAGGGTGACATCAGGGGTTCTCTGGACACTCGAGACGAGCAAAAAGAGGTCCGAGGGACCCCGGTGGAACGACCGACAGAGGTCCCCCTCGTAGAAGGGGACGTCGAATGAATCGTTCAGATCGAGTCGCTTCTGACAGGAACTCAGCGAGACGACCTGATTCATTTCCTCAGGAACAGCCCCGACGTGTTCGCCCGGGCACCTGCCGACATGCCTTGGATCGACCCCGAGATCATATCTCACAAGCTCAGGGTAGACCCTGCGGCCCGACCCGTCCGGCAGAAAAAGCGAAGCTTCGCCCCGATCAAACAAAAGGCGATCAAGGATGAGGTAGACAGGCTCCTTGCCGCCAACTTCATCCGGAATGTGCCTTACTCCGAATGGTTGGTGTTCTCCGCCGAAGGACGCGACCGAGATGTTGGGACGTCCGGCCTGAATTTCGAGGGTGGATGCTATTTGGTGCTATCCGCCCACCTCTCCGAAGATACCAAATTGATTTATGACACCATCTATCGAAGGTTTAAACGGATGCGGCCGATTTAGCAGACTTCGTCAGATTCCCCCTCGTTGAGGGGGTTTTGATTGTGGGGACGCTCTTCCCTGCAAGCGCAAGCTCCTGCAGTTAATTACGCTACCACATCGCGGTAACCACTTTCTCCTTCTCCAGATGGTCACTTTGTGTCGTGTGTGTTTGTTTTGTTTATGGTTGCCCGTAGATTGTATACGGAGACTAATTTATGATGTCGCCCGTAGGGCGTGGATTAGTCCAAATCCGTATTTTCTTAGATTTAGGTCTGGGGTTGGGTTTAAGGATACATTAGTCTCATTTGAGACTAAGATCGACTTAAACGTTTTTTAAGAATACGTTAGTCTAATTTCAGACTAAGATCAACTTAACGGGATCATTTAGATCCAACAAAAGAGCATTTGGACTCTATTGTTTAGTTTAGGGACATTGCGGTCCATTAGTTTAAGGACATTACGGTCCAAGGTTAAGGACATCATAGTCCATGGGCTTAAGGACCCTACAGTCCAAGGTTAAGGATATCATAGTCCATGGATTTAAGGACCCCACAGTCCGAGGTTAAGGATATCATAGTCCATTGGTTTAAGGACCCCACAGTCCAAAGTTAAAGATATCATAGTTCATGGGTTTAAGGACCCCACAGTCCATAGTTTAAAGACGTCATAGTCTATAAAGTTTAAGGACATCATAGTCCATGAGTTTAAGGACCCCACAGTCCATGGAATGTTTGGTTGTCGGGACCCGTCACCTCTCTGAAAACGTTGAAGGATTACAACGACAAATATCAGAGGAGTGAAGAGATGTGCCATTGAACCAATGTTAGTTGGGAGATCTGTAGTCCCATTGGGACTAAGATCTGAGATTTATGAGCATATGGGCTCAATTAATCTGAATGAGGGGTTTATGGCCAACTTGGGCTTGGCCCACTCAGTTAAAATGTTAAACATTTGACAATGCTAGACATTGATTTGAGTTCTGACAATAATTTTGTCTTTCACTGAATGTTGAGCATTCATCATAGCTCTGGGCTTTATTTATAGAACAATTTATGTTCTATCAACGCACACGTGAGGAAGACGTGGTGCGCTTGGCGCTAGCGCCAGTTAATGAGCGCAAAGCGCTACTATGATATAGCGCACACGTGAGGAGCACGTGGCGCGCTTGGCGCTGAGCGCCAGTTCATGAGCGCAAAGCGCTGGTTCATGAGCGTAAAGCGCTATTTGTTCAGTGGCGCACACGTGAGGAGCATGTGGTGCGCTTGGCGCTGAGTGCCAGTCCATGAGCGCAAAGCACTATCTGTTAAGTGGCGCACACGTGAGGAGCACGTGGTGCGCTTGGCGCTGAGCGCCATCCCAAGAGCGCAAAGCGCTAGTTTATGAGCGCAAAGCGCTATTTGATCAGCTTTATGATCTGAGAAATAAATTCTCGTTTATAAGAGATTTTGTTTCAAGATTCTAAGAATAAAGTTCTTATTTTATAGGAGATATTTCAATCTCTTATTTTGGTAAAAAGCTTTGCCTTTATGGATCCGTGATCCTAAGAGAATTGAATTATTCCCCCCCTTCTTTGTAATGAGATGTTCACGATCTCTTTTCGTAAAAGACCTTAGTCTTATAGATCTATGATCTATGAGAAGAATTATGTTTTTCTTCTTATTTTTTTATTATGAGATCCTTTGATCTCTTTGTGAAAGACCTTGGTCTTATAGATCTATGATCTTAAAGAAAGAAGTGAATTCTTCGTTTTATATGAGACGATTTCGTCTTTCTGTTCTTTTTACCTTGAAGAAAATCTTCTTCTTCTGAAATCTTGCTCTTCTTTCTGAGATTTCTCAAAGTTTATAGGGGGGTTCCTTTATTTTTTCTCTGTATCTCAAACTTGAAGTCTTGGGGACTTTATATAGTGAAGGCTGATTTGTTCAATCGGTTAAGAAGATCTATTCTCCAATTGATTTGGGGATTTCCGCATCGTTGGATCTTTGATCCAAGGGCTTCTGATTTACAGAAGGCAATTTTCTTGTTTTTAACAAGATTGGGAAATTTTTCACCATACAGAATTTATTCTGTAATTTTGGTGATTTTTAATCACCATTGGATCATTGATCCAACGGTGCTCTGATTTTCAGAGCACAATCTTTCCTGTTTGGAAAGATTCTGAGGAATGTTTCCTCAACAGAATTTTGTTTTGGTCAAATGATGATTTTTAATCAGGTTCATTGGATATTTGATCCAACGGTGGAGAACATTTAGTTTTAGCGCGAGCGCACTCGTGCTTTGCACGTGGTGCGCTGCTTAGAGCGCAGCGCTCTTAGCGCCAGCGCATACGTGCTTTACACGTGGTGCGCTGCTTAGAGGTGCAGCGCACTTGGCGCTGCTTCATTTCAAAATTTGAAATTTGAACAGAGCTTTGCTCTGATTGGGGGAAACAAATGCCCCTCCACCGTTGCGCTCACGTGACCCGCACGTGAGTGCAGCGGTGGCAACATCTGCGCCCTTAGATCAACTTAGAAGTTGAAATGGCATCTCAGTGCCTATAAATAGAGCCTTTGGCCCTTGAGATAATTTTTGTTCATCTTCTAACTTTTTTCTGAGAATTATTTCTCCTTCAGGGCATAGCTCTTCATCTTAAGAATTTTCTTAAGGACAGAACTCTGTCAAAATTTAGGTAAAGATTAAATCTTTTAAAGGATTATTTAATAATCTAGGGTTTCACCCCTTAACAGAGCTTTGCTCTTCATAGATTTTCGATCTAAAGAAAACCTTTTTTAGGGTTTTATTGACAGAGCTTTGCTCTCTTGAAATCATAGATCTAAAGAGATCCTTCTTAGGGTTTCTTAACCTATTAACAGAGCTTTGCTCTTTTCAAATTATATAGATTTGTTAATCTTTCATGAAAACTCTTAGAGTTTGTTCATAGATCTTGAAGATCTCAGAATTTTATTTCATTAAAAACTTTACTTCAATTTTTCTGATGGGTTATTCCATCATTTTTACAGAGCAAAGCTTTTAGAATTCTCGGGGAATTTTTTATTCCCCTCATAATTGATTTTGACAGGGGTCATTCCTGTCTGCAGAGCATTGCTCTCGAGGAGTTTAACTGCTAGACCCGAGAAGTCTCTCATTAAATGAGAATCTTTCTTTAGGATTTCTCGTTTATTTACACAAATTTAAATTTGTTATGTGTCATAACCAAAACTTGTTTTCTCGATGAGGATATTAAGAGTCGTTCAAATCCCTGTGTCTGTTTTTAATTAGGATTTTCTTAATCAGTCTGTCCACTAACTCCTGCCGATTTTCTTTTTCAGACGTTATTGACGCTCATATGTATGATCTCGACGAAATTATTTCTTACGGAAACATTCACGCAGTCGGCCGTTCTCAAAACCAGAAATTCACAAACGCCCAGTGTGCTGAAATTATGGGTCCCTTTGATGCATACAATGGTCGACTGCTTCCTCATTGTTCCTCTCTCTTGAAGTTTATTGTGGGAGCGATCTGGGGAGCACTTCCTCTATTCTATGCCGGCAAGCCGCTTAAGGCATTGGATGACGCCGAAGATAAGGTGCACTCGGTGTATCAGATGGGCTTAATCTCAAAAAAAAGGCGAGACAACCTTGTTGATATCCTGCATCAAGTTTTTCAACAGGTGGCGATACTCGCTGCCTATCGAAGGGTGGAGGACATCAGTAGGGATTCTGACGCTTGTGATCGTGAAAGGATGCACACGAAGATGGTCTGAGAGGCCCGAAAATTTTTGGATAGCCTCACTTTTGAATTTCTCAATTCATGTCCTGGATTTGATGTCTTGTCTTTGTAAACATTTTAATGGCGTTTTTGTTTACTGTTTTCATCAAAGTATGAATTTTTTGAAGTATGAATAGCAAGCTTTTCCATTTCCATGTATTTATTTTATGCATTAAACCTTTTCGCACATGCATGAATGGGTACGCTTTGAACGCTTAACTGAATGCGAATCAAATGTTCTCCTTACTGTCGCTTTCTTCTCTTTTCTTTGTTGCCAGCATGTTACTTTAGCAAGCGTAGCCTGTAAATGATAGAGAACATTTCATCTTGAACTCTTTGCGGGGTAACGATGGTTTAGAAAACCGGTTCAGGTCTGCTGCCTAAGACTTTTCAACTTTATGAGCTATGAGGGTCTCATAAAGATTTTTCTCCCTGCGAGTCGAGAGGATCTCGTAGGTGTATTTTCTCCTTAAGAATCGTGAGGATTCCTAAGTGTGTTTTCTCTTGGGAGTCGTAAGGATCTCACAAGAGAATTTTTCTTGCTTACGAGTTGAGAGAACTTGTAAGTGGTTGTTTCATTTCTCGTCGATGTTTGACTCAGGAGAGTGTGGCCTGTAGAAAATCTACCTTGACCTTTCTGCGAGGTAATGATGGCTTGGGAGACAGGGTTAGGATCTGCCACCTTAGACTTTTCAACTTTATGAGCCGTGAGGGTCTCATAAAGACTTTTCTCCCTACGGGTCGAGAGGATCTCGCAGGTGTGGTTTCTCCTTAGGAATCGTGAGGATTCCTAAGTGCATTTTCTCTTGAGAGTCGTAAGGATCTCACAAGAGAATTTATCTTGCTTACGAGTCGAGAGGACTTATAAGTGATTGATGAGTTGACCTGCTCCCGGGTCAAAGCATTGCTTTGACGGGGAGTTCGAGGATTTACTCTGGTTATTTTCCACGGAGTCAGGATTGACTTTAGCCGTGTTCTACGGGGCCAGGAGGGGTTGACTTTGGCCATACGGAGTCAGGATTGACTTTAGTCATACGGGGTCAGGGTTGCTCTAGCCGTTTCCCACGGGGTCAGGATTGACTTTAGCCGTGTTCTACGGGACCAGGAGGTGTTCTGGCCGTTTCCCACGGGGTCAGGATTGATTTTAGCCGTGTTCTACGGGACCAGGAGGTGCTCTGGGTGTTTCCCACGAGGCCAGGATTGACTTTAGCCGTGTTCTACGGGACCAGGAGGTGCTCTGGGCGTTTCCCACGGAGCCAGGATTGACTTTAGCCGTGTTCTATGGGACCAAGAGGTGCTCTGGGCGTTTCCCAAGGGGTCAGGATTGACATTAGCCGTGTTCTACGGGACCAGGAGGTGCTCTGGCCGTTTCCCACGGAGTCAGAATTGACTTTAGCCGTGTTCCACGGGGCCAAGATTTGCTCTGGCCGCTTCCCACGGCGTCAGAATTGACTTTAGCCGTGTTCTACAGGGCCAGGAGGTACTCTGGGTGTTTTCCACGGGGTCAGGATTGACTTTAGCCGTGTTCTACGGGACCAGGAGGTGCTCTGGGCGTTTCCCACGGGATCAGGATTGACTTTAGCCGTGTTCTACGGGACCAGAATTTGCTCTGGCTGTTTTCCACGGGGTCAGGATTGACTTTAGCCGTGTTCTACGGTGCCAGGAGATGCTCTGGCTGTTTTCCACGGGGTCAGGATTAACTTTAGCCGTGTTCTACGGGACCAGGAGGTGCTCTAGGCGTTTCCCACGGGGTCAGGATTGACTTTGCCATGTTCTACGAAGCCAGGATTTGCTCTCTCGGTTGTCTGTGAACCGTCGAGGTTTGGAACAGGGACTTTGCCATGGCTCCAAGGTTGATTGTCGTGTCTGAATCCTGCCGGAATGAGGAGGAACGCTGTTGGTGATCTCTAGGTTGTCTGTGAACCGTCGAGATTTGGAACAGGGACTTTGCCATGGCTCCAAGGTTGATTGTCGCGTCTGAATCCTGCTAGAATGAGAAGGAACGTTGTTGGTGATCTCTAGGCTGTCTGTGAACCGTCGAGATTTGGCTCTCTTTCTGATGGAGCCTGGTGGGAAGGTATGGTTCCCTTTTTGTTTGTGCCCCTGGATTGTATACAGGGATCGATGTGATCTCACCTGTAGGGCAAAATCTTTCATTTTATATATTTTTCTTTCCGCGATACTCTATCATTTCAGCTTTTGTATCGCGAAAGTCGTGATTGCCCAATCATTTCGGCTATTTGTTTTATTTACTCACCGCTTTTTATTGCGAGTTACCCAACCATTTCGGCAATTTTGTATGCATATATTTTACTTGCTGATTTTGTTGCAAGTTGCCCCATCATTTCGGCTATTTCATATGCATTTGTGGCTCGCTAACTTTTCGCTGCGAGTTTAGGATTTGATACCGATTTAGGCATCAGTATCGCTACAATTAGGATATTGCCAGGAGCGAATCATCATTTACCTCTGTCGATGTCGAACAAAGGTGGCTTAGCAAACAGGGTTAGGATCCTGTTGACTAAGGCTTTTTGACTTTACGAGCCGTAAGGGCCTCAAAAAGGTACTTCTCCCTACGAGTCGTGAGGATCTCATAGGTGCGTTTTCTCCTTACGAATCGTGAGGATTCCTAAGTGTGTGTTCTCTTATAAGTCGTAAGGATCTTACAAGAGTGTTTTCTCCTTATAAGTCGAGAGGACTAAGAAGGGCTGTCCACTGTGTAAACATATCCCTAGTCGCGGGTAGGACTTTGTTAGAGAAATGTTTATTCGCGCCCGTGGATTGTATATAAGGGTCAGCATTGAACCGCTTGTAGAGCAATCTGGGGATTGTGATGGCTTAAGAATAGGTTTAAATCCCTGTAACTTAAGGCTTTTGAATCTTATGAGCCGTGAGGGTCTCATAAGAGGGTTCTCCTTACGAGTCGTGAGGATCTCGCAAGTGTAGTTTATCCTTAGTAATCGTGGGGATCCCTAAGTGTGTTTCTCCTTTGTGAGTCGTAAGAATCTCACGCAGGTGGTTTCTCCTTACAGGATCGAGAGGACCTTGCAAGTGTCTTTTAACGAGATTGCGCCCTTTCGGGTTTTCACAAAACTCGCTGGTAGCCCTGCTGTTTTTACTCACGGAGCCCTTTCGGGGTTTCATCCATGCCCATTTCGCTTATGGACGTACCGTTTTTTTTGTTTTTTTTTTGTCAACCTTGGGATGCTGCGGTCCGTAGTAGTTTATAGACGTCTCGGTCAACAGTCGGTTTTAAGACATGGTGGTCCATCGTTAGTTTAAGGACGTTTCGGTCCGTTGATAGTTTTAGGATATCTTGGTCCATCGTTAGTTTAAGGACGTTTCAGTCCGTATCTAGTTTTAGGACATAGTGGTCCATCGTTAGTTTAAGGACGTTTCGGTTCGTCGTTAGTTTTAGGACATTTCGGTCCGTTGTTAGTTTAAGGACGTTTCGGTCCGTCGTTAGTTTTAGGACATTTCGGTCCGTTTGCCGGCTACTACTTATTGAGTTTGGGCTTAGGAAGATAGCGAGCGGACATAGGTGTCGTCATCTATCGTTGACCTGGGCTGTGACTCGTCAGGCGTAGTATTTTTTTAGGAAGCGACCATTTATTGGCCTGAAAGGTCTTTCACCATGCATGTCCATGAGTAGATAGGCTCCACCCTGGTAAAATTTGTCTATGATGTACATGCCTTCATAGTTCAGCTCGAATTTCCCCAGTTTGGCACGATTGGGGATCATAGGTCTTTTGACCACTAGCACGAGTTCGCCTTGGCGGAATATTCTCGGCCTAGTCAATCTTTCGTATGAGCGCGTCATCTTTGCTTTATAAGGCCTTAATAAGTCGGGAGTTCAATTCATCTTGCTCCAGGGTTTGTTGCGCCATGAGCCGGGTTTCATCAAGGGCGTCGAGCTCCTCAAGCCGAAGGTGAGCATTGTCTTCGTCTGTTAACTCATAACGAACCGCCACTCGTAGAGAAGGTAACTCTATCTCGAGGGGGAGTACCGCTTCTATGCCGAATACCAATGCATACAGCGTTGTGTTTGTGGTCGTTTTTAACGTAGTTCGATACGCCCAGAGAGCTTCATGCAGTCTCTCGTGCCAGTCCTTCTTATTTTTGGACACCGTCTTTTTCATGATCTTCGTCAAGGTCTTGTTGAAAGCCTCAGCTAGACCGTTAGCTCGGGGATTATAGACCGAAGAGTAACTCTAGTCTATATTATGCTGTTGTGCGAAGCGGCTGATCTTGTGGCTTCTGTAGGCTGGCCCGTTATCGGAGATAATCCGCCGCGGAGTGCCGAACCGGTAAATGACGTGTGTCTTGAAGAAATGGAGGATATTCTCCGTCTTCACTTCTCTTAGCGGTATTGCTTCCACCCACTTAGAGAAATAATCAGTTGTTACCAATATGAACCGATGTCCTCTGGATGATGCCGGTTCGATGGGCCCGATTATGTTAGTTCCTCACATTTCGAATGGCCAGCTAGCCACTGTTGGATGTAGCGGATTTGGATGCTGTTGGATAAAGTCCCCGTGAATCTGGCACGAGTGGCACTGCTTCGCGTATTCGAGGCAGTCTTGAATCATTGTGGGCCAATAATAACCCATCCTTTTGATCTTCAGCTTCATCTTCGGCCCGGCTTGATGAGAACCTCAGAGTCCATCATGAGTTTCTTGAACGACTCTCCTCGCTTCTTCAGGTCCCAGGGATCTTAACCACAGAGAATCAAATGATCTCTTATACAGAGTATCATTGACGAAGGCAAAAGATAGAGCTTGTTTCATGAGCTGATGTCTTGACGACGCATCTTCAGGTGTTCGACGGGATTTGAAGTAGTCTATAAAGACTTCCCTCCAATCCTTAGCCTTTTCCTAGTCTTTTATTTGTAAGGCCGTTTATTCGGCATCTCCCTTTTCTTTGGACGACTCCGGGGATATTTCTACCGGTGCAAGAACCCGACGGCTTTGCACAACGATCCTCACGTCATCGAGATTCTCGTCGGCCAGTTCTTTAGCGAGTTTGGCTAATGCACCTGCCTTGCTATTTTCCGCGCGCGGTATGCTTTCTAGGGCGTAGGCAGGGATTTGAGTCAGCAATCGTTGCACTCTCTCACCGTACTTTACCAACTCCGGTTTGCACGTCTGATAGTCGCCGTTTACTTGGCTGACGACCAGTTGGGAGTCTCCGTATATGAGGAGGTTTTCAATTCCAATGTCGACAGCGATCTTGAGACCTCCTATCAAACCTTCATATTCGGCTTCATTGTTCGTCCTCGGCTCTGTTAAGGAGAAGGCAAAGCGCATTATCCCTCCTTGTGGAGTCACGAAGATGAGGCCCACCCCGGATTTGACTATGGGGGAGTTGTGTTTTCGCTTCTTCATAGAAGATGCTCCGTCGAAGTAGAGTTCCCATCGGGTATCACTCCCTCTTTTCTCCCCGTCGATCGTGTCAAACGCGTGCTCGTCTGGCAATTCGCAGTTCAAGGGAGAATCGGCGGGTATCAGACGTTCGGCGAGGAAGTCGGCGATGGCCTGGCCTTTCACTGCCTTGAGAGAACTGTTCCCCTCCGAATGGCGGCCAAGACATGGGCGTCTTGCCTGAGATTCGGGGCAGATGCTATTTGGTGCTATCCGTCCACCTCTCCGAAGATGCCAAGTTGATTTATGTCACCATGTATCGAAGGTTTAAACGGATGCGGCCGATGTAGCAGACTTCGTCAGATTCCCCTTCGTTTGAGGGCTTTTTGATTGTGGGGACGCTCTTCCCTGCAGGCGCAAGCCCCTGCAGTTAATTACGCTACCGCATCGCGGTAACAACTTTCTCCTTCTCCAGCTGGTCACTTCGTGTCGTGGGTGTTTGTTTTGTTTGTGGTTGCCCGTGGATTGTATACGGAGACTAATTTATGTAGTCGCCCGTAGGACGTGGATTAATCCAAATCCGTGTTTACTTAGATTTGGGTTTGTGGTTTTGGTTTGAGGATACGTTAGCCGTATTTGAGGCTAAGATCAACTCAAACGTTTGTTAAGTATACGTTAGTTTAATTTGAGACTAAGATCAACTTAACGGGATTGTTTAGATCCGACAAAAGAGCGTTTGGGCTATGTTGTTCTAGTTTAGGGACATAGTGGTCCTTGTTTAATGTATGGCCATCGGGACCCGTCACTTCTCTGACGACGTTGAAGAATTACAACGACAAGTGTCAGAGGAGTTCAGAGATGTACCCTTGAACCAAAGTCGATTGAGGGATCTATAGTCCAATTTGGGACTAAAGTCTGTTTGAAGGTTTAAGGATACGTTAGCCGTATTTGAGGCTAAAATCAACTTAAACGGGATCGTTTAGATCCGACAAAAGAGCATTTGGGGCTCTATTGTTCCAGTTTAGGGACATAGTGGTCCATTGTCAGTTTAGGGACATGGGGGTCCATGTTCCAGTTTAGGGACATAGTGGTCCATCGTCAGTTTAGAGACATGGTGGTCCAATACCAGTCTAAGGACGTAGTGGTCCATTACCAGTTTAAGGACATAGTGGTCCATGAATGTATGGCCGTCGGGACCCGTCACCTCTCTGACGACGTTGAAGGATTACAACGACAGATATCAGAGGAGTTCAGAGATGTACCCTTGAACCAAAGTTGGTTGGGAGACCTGTAGTCCAATTTGGGACTAAAGTCTGTTTGAGGGTTTAAGGATACGTTAGCCGTATTTGAGACTAAGATCAACTTAAACGTTTGTTAAGGATACGTTAGTCCAATTTGAGACTAAGATCAACTTAACGGGATCGTTTAGATCCGACAAAAGAGCGTTTGGGCTCTATTGTTCCGGTTTAGAGACATGGTGGTCCAATGCCGGTTTAGGGACGTGGTGGTCTAATACCAGTTTAAAGACGTAGTGGTCCATTGGTAGTTTAAGGACATTACGGTCCATTGGTAGTTTAAGGACGCATAAGTCCATGGGTTTAAGGACCCCACGGTCCATATGGGTGTGTTTAAGGACGCATTAGTCCGTTAGTTTAAGGACGCATAAGTCCGCGGGTTTAAGGACCCCACAGTCCGTATCTTGGTTTAAGGACGCATAAGTCCATGAGTTTAAGGACCCCACAGTCCATGTTGATATGTGGTTGTCGGGACCCGTCACCTCTCTGAAGACGTTGAAGGATTACAACGACAAATATCAGAGGAGTTCAGAGATGTACCCTTGAACCAATGAGTTAGTTGAAAGAGCAGATGTGCTCAGTTCAAGATGATTTGAGGACTTATGGCCAGTTTGGGCTAAGTCCAATTATGTTTGAAATATTGGCCCTTTGGGCCATTAGACATTTGTCTGGGTTCAGCCCCTCATCATGCAGCAGTGCTAAATAGAGGTTTGAGGGCTCTAACAACATTTTGTCTTTGATTTTCTCAATTTTGAGATTCATTTGGAGGAGGGACTTTTGCCTCTGGAAAATTAGCCAATTTGGCTAAAAGTAGTGTTAAACACTTAGAGAACAACAGTGTTAAACACTGGAGATAGAACTCTCAAATTAGTGTTAAACACTAAAATACAATCAGTGTTAAACACTGGAAATATAATCTTTAATTTAGTGTTAAACACTAGAAACAATCAGTGTTAAACACTGGAAATATAATCCTCAAATTAGTGTTAAACACTAAAGACAGAGGGGTCACGTGTGGACACGTGAGAGCGCCCAAAGGGGGGATCAGATCCCTTTTCTTCGTTCTGCTATTAAGTGTTAAACACTTTTCATTTCCTGACCATCACGTGTAGGCACGTGATAGGCATCCATCCATTGGATATTAAAAGGATTTGTTAGGGCTCACGTGGGGACACGTGAGGGCGCCTTAAATGTGGAGTCAGATCTCCTTTTATTTTATCCTCAAATCTGCGAATAAGTGTTAAACACTTTTATTTTTATTTTAGAGCATCACGTGTTGGCACGTGATGGGGATCTGTGCGCCAATTGTTTAAAGCATTTGCTGAGGGGTCACGTGATAACACGTGAGAGCGCCCAAAGCTTTCATTTCCTTTGCTTTTTTCTTTCTGCGTTTTGGGAGTCACGTGGAAGCACGTGAGGCATTGCCTCAAAACTCTTTCCTTCTCGTTTCTGGAGATCTTTTCAAGGGTCACGTGGGGGCACGTGACCCTAGTTCTTTTCATGAACAGAGATCTTTTAAGTCTCCTTATTTTAAGAGTTAAATTCTCTGGAGGGTTAAACCCTAATTTTGTTTTGGAGAAATTAAATTCCTGTTGTGAAAGAATTAAATTCTTATTTAGGGTAAAACCCTAATTTCTTTTTAAAGGAATTAAATTCCCGGATATGTAAAAGAATTAAATTCTTGATTAGGGTTAAACCCCAGTTTCATTTTAGGAGGAATTAAATTCCTGTGAGTTTGGGAGAATTAAATTCTCAAAACTCAATTCCCCTTTTAAGTTTAGGATCTGCGTGGCAGGATCTCGACCCGATGAGAATTAAATTCTCATCCTATGGGAAGATGTGCTCTGTACAGATCTTCAACCAGAAGAAAAACTAAGTTCTTTATTTGCAAAAGAGTTAAACTCTTAAATTTTGAGAATTAAATTCTCTTTTTGAAGTTGATCTTTTTCCCTTTTCTCGCCTAGGGTTTTCTTTGTTGAGAATTAAATTCTCCTTTCTTTTTTTCCCTCTTGAGAATTAAATTCTCCTCTCTCTGTTTTTCTCTCCAAAAAGATTCCTTCTCTTCTTTTCTTGGCTCCTATTTATAGGAGAAGGAAGAGAATCAATTTGTTTAGCAAATCTCTCTTTGAAAGATTTGATTTGTTTTCGTATTTAATATAAGCCTTTAGATCATTCAGTGAACTTTACTCACCGTTGGATTTTTAATCCAAAGATATTCCGTTTGTTATTTTCGGTGAGATTTTAGGAAAATCTTTCCTTGTCTAAGATCTTTCCATAAATTGGTGATATTTAATCACCCTTGGATCTTTAATCCAACGGTCCCCATAATCCTTTTCCATTTGGAAAGATTTAGAGAAATTTAGAATTTTAATTCTATTTTGAAAGATTTTAGAGAAATTTATAATTTTAATTCTATTAAACTGTAAGGTTTTCAAAGCCTGTCACGTTCTGGCACGTGACCCTTGGTCACGTGTGAGCACGTGACCTCCAAATTGGTTCCTTTAACAGCCGCTTGTTTATGTTGTTGTTTTAACCATCACGTGTCAACACGTGACCATTGGTCACGTGTGAACACGTGATACCTCGTTGAGGTACTTCCTGATTTTTAATCAGGGAACAGATTTTAGAATTTAATTCTATTCATTATTTTAGAGGCCTTAAAAGCCCATCACGTGTCTGCACGTGATCCATGGTCACGTGCGAGCACGTGATGCCCCATTGGAGTCTTTTCTGAGTTTTTATTAAATCTTTTAACTCCTCCAGCGGGTTCTTAAAGGTCCATCACGTGTGGACACGTGATGCCTCATAACTTTTGATCCCGGATAAATTATGAGGCCCATAATATATCAAATCGAAGGGTTTTTCGAGGTGCTTCCAATACCATCAGAATTTAATAGTTCCTCCTTCAGGAACTTATCAAAATACAGGCCGGAAGATATTGGTTCGCATTTCCTTAAGCGTATCGCTGCCATTTGATACCTTGGACTCTTCTGCGCAGAAATTTTTGGCGGGAACAAGGACGATAAGTTACCGAGAACTCCATCAAGAGCATGGCCCATTTGGCGAGTCGCCCTGTTACTGTAGCTCTTGACATCAAATACTTGAGAGGATCCACTTTAGATATGAGGTGGACCTCATGCGCCAAAGCATAGAGTATAAGCTTCGTTATAGCGAAGATTAACGCCATACAATGTTTTTCGATTGGGGAGTAATTGCTTTCTTCCCTCAGGAGAACTCGGCTCAAGTAGTAGAGGGCTCTCTCCTTCCCTTGGTCGTTATCTTGTACCCATAGTGTGCCTAAGGAATCCTCAAGGGCGGTTGTATATAGAACGAGAGGCTATCCCTTGACCGGAGCGGCCAGTACTGGCGGATTCTGCAGCTATTGCTTGATTTCGTCCAGTGCGCTTTGGCATTTGCGATCCTAGAAGAACGGGGTTCCCTTCTTCATTAAGTGACTATAGGGGCGGCATTTTCCGGAGAGGTTAGCTATGAACCGTTGGATATATGCGAACTTTCTTTGGAGAGATCGCAGTTGCTTGAGAGTTCTTGGCGGTGGCATTTCCATAATCGCCTTGATCTATGATGGGTCTATTTCGATGCCTCGATGTCGTACGATGAACCCTAGGAATTTGTCCGAGGAAACTCCAAACGCGCATTTGAGGGGGTTCATTTTCAAGTTGTATTTCCGAAGACGTTGGAACACTATTTTTAGATGCTCCCAATGCTCCTCGTGCGATTTTCTTTTCACCATAAGGTCGTCAATATAGCACTCAACAACTTCATGTATGAGGTCATCGAAAATCTTCGTCATGGCCCTCTGATAGGTGGCACCGGCGTTCTTCAGACCGAAGGGCATCACTTTGTAGCAGAATATGCTTAGCGGAGTCCGGAAAGCGGTATACTTCTGGTCTTCGGGATGCATCTTTATTTGATTGTACCCTGATGAGCCGTCCATGAAGGAGAAAACTTCGTGAGTGGACGTGTTGTCTATCATCAGCTCAGTAGCCGGTACAGGAAAATCATCCTTCGGGCAAGCTTTTTTGAGATCCCGAAAATCCACGCAGATGCGCACCATCCCAATTTTCTTCATCACTGGGACAATGTTGGCAATCCAGTCAGGGTACTGAACCTCTTCGATGAAGCCGGAGTCGATTAGCTTCTTAACCTCGGTGTTGATGCTCATTTCAAGTTCGAGCCGCATCCTTCTCGGTGCTTGTTTGACCGTCTTGACGTCTGGAGAAATCGCCAATTTGTGGATAGCAATCTCTGGATCGAGTCCCGGCATCTTTGAATAGTTCCATGCGATGCAGTCTTTATACTGCATGAGCATGTCTTTTAGCGTAGTCACCCTTTCTTCAGACAATAGCTCACTGACGAATTTCGGCCGTGGGTCGCTTGCCGTCCCCAAGTCAATTTTCTTGAGGTTATCTCTAGTAGTATGTATCCCATCTTCCAGCTCTTTTGGCGCCGGTGGAAACTCTGAGATCACCTCGTCATCATCGTTTTCGAAGCACCAAGAAAGGTCATCCATATTCTCGGGGTCTTCTTTTGACAGCGTTATCGCGTGACAGGTACGAGATCGTTTCCAAGACCGATGTTGATCTGGTTCTACTCTCGCTATACACGTCGCTTTCGATTCATGCTTCTGTGCCGGGGTTATCCTCCAACTGCTGGATAGAGTGAACCTCCCTAGTTTATATTGGTCTTCGACCTAGTTCTTGAAGGTGAAGCAGTCTTCGAGAAGATGTCCTATTGCTCGGTTATGGGAGCAATAGTCTGGGTGAGAGATCTCGTCTGCTTGCTCGGGGTGCTTGGACTCCAGGAGCGTAATCATCTGATGTTTCACGACGAGGTCGAATATCTTCCTTGTCTTATCTTGGGAAAAAGAATATGCTCGACCCATCTTCTTTATAAGAGACGGATCCCGGCTGCTCGATTCTCGATCGCGTGGCTTCTCAGACCCGCTTTGCCGCTGTCGAACTTTTTTTTTCTGTTCTTTGGTTTATTTTTGCCTCTGCGCCGGGTTTTTTGTATGACGGGCTGGCGAAGAAGAGCATTGTCATTTTCTGCGGCCTGCTGAAGGAGGCGTTGCGTCTTGACTTTTTCGTAAATGGCCATTTCGCGGCTATGGTCATCCCGGACCTTCTGACCTGCTTCCCTTATTAGCTTATCTATCTGTTCTTCAAACGATGGACTTGGTATTTTCATGGCGGGACCTCGTCTTGGTTCAGGGTTAGCGTCTCTTAAAAGAGCATCCTCTTCTTCATCGAAATCATGTATAATGTAGCAGCTATGGAATCGCTCCCATTTCTTAAATTGAACATATCCAAGCCTACTCGTTTCCATTCTCCCATTGGGTAATTTTCGCTGAGTTCCAGGGACGCTCCAGATCCTGTTGTAGAACCAGGCTTGTCGAGTAGTTTGTTTGAAGGGTACGCCTTGGCGTCTCAACAGCCTTTTTAATCCTTCTGTGTAGTATCTGGGCAGACGGATGGGCTGGAGCCTGTCAAGTGTAGAATCGGCACCATGCCAAATTTCTTTCTCCAGTTTGGTTTCCGTGGATCGATAAAAGAGGATCGCCTTTTCATCTCTTCACCTCGGAGGGACGTAGAATGTCTGCAGTTCCTGCACACCATAGGTATCAAGTTCGTCGAGCTCTTTGTAATGCTCTTGCGGAACCATGGCGATTTGCAAACTCCGATCAGCGCCAGCGAAGGCTTGTATTGATGGCCGAACAGAAAATACGGCATTGACCTCATCTTCCGAGTCGCTGTCGAAGACCAGAATAGGGGTGGACGGTCCCGGCTTGCTGCATTAGGGCGGCCCTGAATAAACTATTTCTTCTTCCTCTTCGGTATCACTCCCGAAGACCGGAATAGTGGTGATAGCTCTGTTCTTAGGTTTGTGGCATCTTTCCGTGTTTCCAAAATCTGGTAAGAAGTATTTTGCATCTTAGTACTTTCGGACTTCATTCACGGAGAATGGGTTCAGCTCTCCTGTCACGGTATACTCGAGACCATCCTTGAAATACTTCATACACTGATATTGTGTAGAAGGGATGATGTTGTACTCGTGTAACCAAGACCTGCCGAGCAAAACATTGTAACATTTCTTAGCGTCAATGACGTGAAATTTGATGTTCGTGATGAGCAACCCAAAGCGTAACGTCGGTATCATAGACCCGAGCGTCCGTGAGGACTGGGAGTCAAACCCGGAGATGGTGATTTTATCACGAGCGAGGTGCTGAACGCTCATCCAGATTTCCTTCAACACTCTTATATTGAGAAGATTGACGGAGGACCCATTGTCAACCGGGATCTTGCCTATCTTAATATCATGACAGAATCTGGAGACATAAAGGGGACGGTTATGCTCGCACGTCCCGAGGAAGAGATCTTCATCACCGAAGGCGATATCGGCTGTGTGCACTTCTTCCAGCTCATCCTTCATCTTTTCTTCGACGAGGAAAGCCCAGAACTTTTCGGGCTCTTGTAGTGCCTTGATCAGGAAATCTCTCGCCTCTTTAGATAGCAGAAGGGCGTCGAGAATGCTTAGCTGCGAGGGTATCTTCCTCAGGTGTACCAGAACATTGTAATCCACCTTACTGTTCATTGGCGGGTCCTTGGCTGTCATCTCTTTGACGTCTTGGTCATCGAGAACAATATCTTCAGGGACTTTTTCTTTCCTCTTATCTTTTCTATTCGATCCATCGTTCGCAGGTCCGAGGTTCTTTTCGGGCAGCGTACGATTGCGCAGCTGAATGTTCTCACAGGTCTTCATTTCTTCCTCTTTTTCTGAGGTGGATTCTTTGAAGAGAGGGCCGAGAGTCATTTCTTCTTCCGAATCGCTCCCGAAGGTGAGAACTTGCGATCCCCTGTTATCAACCGTGTGACAATTGCTAGCAGCTCCTCCATGTTCGTCTGTCGCATTTTTCCACTGTCGACGAGCTTTACGCTTCATCCTCTTGAAGTGCTGCCTGTGAATGACATATCCTTACCACCAATTTTTAAAAGCATTGCATTCTTCAGTAGGATGCGCAATCCTTCGACGATATAAATAGTAATTAAGATGCACATCCTCTTTGAAGTGTTTCCTTCGGAGGGTGGCAGTTTCATTCCCATCGATATGGTTTTGGCGAACCTCTTCCTTGTCTTGAACATGCTTTTATTTGCGACAGATGTGCTTTGATCTAGTGGGAGTGTTTTAACCCTTTCGTCCAGTCGCCGGCGTTTGGCCTTTTCAAATATAGCCATTTCACGCTCTCGATCAGGTTTGCTTTTCAGAAGAGCTCGTTCAGGAATGCGTCAATCATTTCGTCTGACGGTCCTAGGAGCTCCGATTCGGGATCTGCCCCAGTTTCTCTGCATCAGGAGGTTCTTCACTGTTTATCGACGAGTGAGAGATCATATGGCAGCTTGCCACATAATCCTCAGATTCATCCGCCGAGTCTTCTCCATTGTCATCATCTCCGTCCTCAAGGACGTGGCTGAGAAATTCTTGGAGTGTGACTGGGGTCCGTGCTTTCTGGTTATATTCCTCCAGCGCGTCAATATGTTTTTGTATGTCCGTGCGCTTGTCATTAGGCTTCACAGGTTTTTTAGTCTTTTTCTTCTTCTTCGAAGACTTTGACGGCTGGGTATGGGCGCTTTGACTATCACCACCAATTTTTGGAGTTAGGCGCGGCTTCAGCATTCCCTTGATGACTTCGGGTTCCAGCGGACTTTTCCATTTGATCGCCGGGCATGCTTGGAGATCCTTTAGCATTCTTTTAGTTTTGGCTAAAAGAACGACCTCCCATGGAGCTTCTTCTATAAAAGAGCATGATGCCCCCAGTGTGTCCGTCTTTTTGAAAGTGTGCGGCTCGGGCGGGTTTACTTTCCAATTCTCGGACAGTGCGAATTTGCCCTGTTGGTATTGGCTCTCAATCCATCCTTTGAAGACGAACCAATTTTCGATTGGATGGCCTATTGCTTGGTGATAGGGGCAATAATTGGGATTATTAGCCTTACCGGGTTGCAATGGGCGTTTTGGATCCGGCAAGATGATGAGCATGTTGCGCACCGCCAGCTCGAACAATCTCCTCGTTTTGTCCCGGGGAAACGAATAAGGGCGCTTCATTTTCTCATTAAAGAATCGTCGTCTCTCGTCTTGGTGATCAGTTAATATTGGGCCACTGGGCCGCTGTTGAGCATTAGCGACGAAGGTTGCATTCTCTTTCCCTTTTTCATTCCGCGGCTCCGGCTTCGAAGAGGAAGGCTTGTGGCCAATCTGGTCCATTTGGGCCAGCTTGTCAATCAACACCTGAAAAGTGGTCGGCTTGAAAAACATCATGAATTGGGAAATGGTCGCGTAAGGGTCAAGAGTACCCATGAACACGCCTACCGCAGGCGCTTCTTCAATGCGCTGCTCGCACTTCGACCATAGATTCCGCCACCGTATTGCATACTGCACCCATGTCTCTCCTGGCTTCACCCTGGCATTGATCAATGCTGTGATTGGGGTGCGCTCGCTAGCGCTTGCGAACCTCTGTGGAAAGAGTAACTCTATTTTTGCGAATGTCTTAACGGAGTCATTCGGGAGCTCGGAATACCACTCAAATGCTGTCTCTGACAAGCTGCCAACGAATTGGCGAAGCAGTAGCTTATCGTCACCTCCGGTGTTGCCACACAGAGCCCTAAATTGAGCAACGTGCTGGTGTGGATTTCCCGTCCCCTTATATACGTGGAATTTGGGGATCGTGTATCCCGGTGGGTACTTTATCTGGTCGTACCAACCCAGACAGGGTCGTCCATTCTTAACAATTTGCCCAGCCGCTTCATTCGCTTGATGAACTCGTATCTGCTGAGCGATGTAATCATCCAGGGCAGCTTTTGAGATGGTCTCCTCTTTGGGTGCTAAACAAGCTGGAAGAGGGTTTGACGCCTCCGCTCGGTCGTCTTCGAGGATAATCGAAGGATCTTCAGCTGTAGGATCCGGCTGTAATATCATCCCAACCATGTCTTGAAATAAGAACACCATTCGTTTTATGTTGGCAGCTTGTTCCGCTGCCTCTTTGTCCTTCTTTCGAGGATTCTGCGGAGGAACTCAGCATCAGTTTCTTGTTCTTGACGTTGCTCCGATGAAGTTTTAGGGTTTTCTTGGCCCTATGAGTACGACCATTTGCGTCAACATTTCCTGAAGCTTCTGTTGTTGCTCCTGGGCCTTTGTTACGGATCTGGTGAGTGGTCGATGGCCCGTAGAGATACGGCTATCCTCTTTCCCGTATTCCATATAGACAATATGTACCACTATGCCCCCACACTTAGGGCGTTTAGATTCAGTGTTCTTGCGATTCGTCGCAGACACCGGGATTTTCTCCAGCTTTCTCCTCTTATGAGAGGTCGAAGTTGAGGGGGCCGTTGCAGTGGGCACCCAAGTAGCTGTCGCCTTCTGTGGCTTGACAGGGTGGTCCTCTTCTTGCCGAACCTTCATCTTTTTCTGTCTGCGGGGATAGTCTTGATCTACCACGGAGTCCTGGACCTGTCGCCAAACTTTATAAATTTTAGAGAACAGCCGCTGAGGGGGCTGCTCCAGCTTTGCCTTTGTAGCGTTCTCCATTGGTGGAGGAGATCTTTTCAGCACAGCAGTTGGCGAATTCCTGCGCACCCTGTTAAGTAGTTCAAAGATGTTCCCAGTTGGAACAACAACATCAACTTCCACCATTGGAGCTGGCGAAGTCAGTCCAGAAAGGGAATTGCCCCCAGCTTTCCTCACTCGGTGCCAGTGGCGACGTCGAGCATGTCGTGCGGCTGGGATCACCTCCGCTATTGGATCAACTTTTCCATGCCCCCTGTTCTGATGAGAGTCTGTTGTTGGCGCCATCCTGTCAAAGACAGATGCTTGTTGAGGGAGAATGGTCAACCTGTCAAAAGCCGACCTTCGAGTAGGGAGAGCAGCTTGGACGACCTCTACTGTAGCAGGAGTCGGAGTTTCCTTCTCTGGTATTGCGAGCCTCTTCGCAGGACAACTTGAGCTTTAACCCAGGCTGTCGAAGACTGAGGTATTGGAGTTGGACGACCCGGTGAGAGGGGCCGTGGTGGTTGCAAGCCGATCAAAGACCGACTTCTTCACAGCTTCCTGCGACGACATCTGAACGCTGAAGCTCGTTGGTGGGATCATGGTCCCGAAGAATAGCCCAGTGGTGGCTTGGGTCACTTGTTCCACCGGCATTGTGAAAAGGGAGGCCGCTTGGGGCCCGTAGGTTACTCCTCCAGATGAGGCGGAACGGGAGTTGTTGTCGTTGTTGCAGCTTGTGTAGTTGAAAGCCATTTGATCTTTTTTTTTATCTGCATGGAGCAAGATACCAAATCTTAGTATTTCACATCCAAAGGCAACCATGTCAAACCGCGACTTGTTCGCGAAACACGACACACGAAGTGTGGAGTGGAAAGAGGAAAATGTCCTACCGGGCATGCCAGAATCTGTTCTCCGCCGAAGGACGCGACCAGGACGTTGGGACGTCCGGCCTGAACTTCGAGGGCAGATGCTATTTGGTGCTATCCGTACACCTCTCCGAAAATGCCAAGTTTATTTATGACACTATGTATCAAAGGTTTAAACGGATACGGCCGATGTAGCAGACTTCGTCAGATTACCCCTCGTTGAGGGATTTTTGATTGTGGGGACGTTTTTTCCTTCAGGCGCAAGCCCCTGCAGTTAATTACGCTACCGCATCGCGGTAACCACTTTCTCCTTCTCCAGATGGTCACTTCGTGTCGTGTGTGTTTGTTTTGTTTTTGGTTGCCCGTGGATTGTATACGGAGACTAATTTATGATGTCGCCCGTAGGGCGTGGATTAGTCCAAATCCGTATTTTCTTAGATTTGGGTTTGGGATTGGGTTTAAGGATACATTAATCTGACTTAAACGTTTGTTAAGGACGCGTTAGTCTAATTTCAGACTAAGATCAACTTAACGGGATCATTTAGATCCAACAAAAGAGCATTTGAACTCTATTGTTTAGTTTAGGGACATTGCGGTCCATTAGTTTAGGGACATTACCGTCCAAGGTTAAGGGCATCATAGTCCATAGGCTTAAGGACCCCACAGTCCAAGGTTAAGGACATCATAATCAATGGGTTTAAGGACCACACAGTCCGAGGTTAAGGATATCATAGTCTATGGGTTTAAGGACCCTACAGTCCGAGGTTAAGGACATCATAGTTCATGGGTTTAAAGACCCCACAGTACAAGGTTACAGATATCATAGTCCATGGGTTTAAGGACCCCAAAGTCCGTAGTTTAAAGACATTATAGTCTATAAAATTTAAGGATATCATAGTCCATGAGTTTAAGGACCCCACAGTCCATGGAATGTTTGGTTGTCGGGACCCGTCACCTCTCTGAAGACGTTAAAGGATTACAACGACAAATATCAGAAGAGTGAAGAGATGTACCCTTGAACCAATGTTGGTTGGGAGATCGGTAGTCCCATTGGGACTAAGATCTGAGATTTATGGGCTCAATTAATCTGAATGAGGGGTTTATGGCCAACTTGGGCTCGGCCCACTCAGTTAAAATATTAAACATTTGACGATGCTAGGCATTGATTTGACTTCTGACAATATTTTGTCTTTTACTGAATGTTGAGCATTCATCATAGCTCTGAGCTTTATTTATAGAACAATTTATGTTCTATCAGCGCACACGTGAAGAACACGTGGCGCGCTTGGCGCTAGCGCCAGTTAATGAGCGCAAAGCGCTTCTGTGATATAGCGCACACGTCAGGAGCATGTGGCGCGCTTGGCGCTGAGCACCAGTCCATGAGCGCAAAGCGCTGGTTCATGAGTGTAAAGCGCTATTTGCTCAGTGGCGTACACGTGAGGAGTACGTGGTGCGCTTGGCGCTGAGCGCCAGTCCATGAGCGCAAAGCGCTATCTGTTAAGTGGCGCACACGTGAGGAGCACGTGGTGCCCTTGGCGTTGAGCGTCATCCCAAGAGCGCAAAGCTCTAGTTTATGAGCGCAAAGCGCTATTTGATCAGCTTTATGATCTGAGAAATAAATTCTCATTTATAGGAGACTTTGTCTCAAGGTTCTAAGAATAAAGATCTTATTTTATAGGAGATATTTCAATCTCTTATTTAGGTGAAAGGCTTTGCCTTTATGGATATGTTAACGATCACTTTTCGTAAAAGAGCTTAGTCTTATAGATCTATGATCTGTGAGAAAAATTATGTTCTTTTCTTATTTTTTTATGATGAGATCCTTTGATCTCTCTGTGAAAGATCTTGGTCTTATAGATCTATGATCTTAAAGAAAGAAGTGAATTCTTCTTTTTATATGAGACAATTTCGTCTTTCTGTTCTTTTTACCTTGAAGAAAATCTTCTTCTTCTGAGAGCTTGCTCTTCTTTCTGAGATTTCTCAAAGTTTATATGGGTTCCTCTATTTTTTCTCTGTATCTCAGACTTAAAGTCTTGGGGCCTTTATATAGTGAAGGCTGATTTGTTCAATCGGTTAAGAAGATCTTTTCTACAATTGATTTGGGGATTTCCCCACCGTTGGATCTTTGATTCAAGGGCTTCTGATTTACAGAAGGCAATTTTCTTGTTTTTAACAAGATTGAGAAATCTTTCCTCATACAGAATTTATTCTGTAATTTTGGTGATTTTTAATCACCATTGGATCATTGATTCAACGGTGCTCTGATTTTCAGAGCACAATCTTTCCTGTTTGGAAAGATTCTAAGGAATGTTTCCTCAACAGAATTTTGTTCTGGTCAATTGATGATTTTTAATCAGGTTCATTGGATCTTTGATCCAACGGTGGAGAACATTTAGTTCTAGCGTCAGGGTACACATGCTTTGCACGTGGTGCGCTGCTTAAAGCGCAACGCTCTTAGCGCCAGCGCACACGTGCTTTGCAAGTGGTGCGCTGCTTAGAGCGCAACGCTCTTAGCGCCAGCGCACTTAGCGTTGCTATGAAGCGCTGCTTCATTTCAACATTTGAAATTTGAATAGAGCTTTGCTCTGACTGAGGGAAATAGTTGGCAAACATGGTTATGGTAAAAAAATCAAGCGGGAAATAGCGCATGTGCGTTGACTTCACCGACCTCAACAAGGCCTGCCCGAAAGATAACTATCCCCTCCCTCGGATAGATCAGCTCGTCGACAGCTCGGCAGGCCACGAGCTACTCAGCTTCATGGATGCGTTCTCCCGCTACAACCAGATCCGTATGAATCCGGCGAACGAGGATCTCACCGCATTCACAACGGACCGGGGGGTATACTGCTACAAGGTAATACCTTTCGATCTCAAAAATGCCGGAGCTACGTACCAACGCTTGGTCAATCGCATGTATATTTCTTCCTTAACCAAAGAGATGTAAATATTTCTTAAGTTCTTTCTTTTTCAACAATAAAAGGGAAACACTAGAACATCGTAAGAAGAAGAATTTTATTCATTCACAAGGTGCTACGGGCTCCTCAGTCTTACAGGAAAAGGAAAAAGTTACAACAGAGGTGGAACGGGATCAAGGAAGTACTCCCGGCGGTACTCAGAGTAGATCTCCGCCAGCCGGGCCCTAGCCTCTGAAGCCCGCTCCCGTTGATGCTGCACGTGAACCCGGGACGCCACGGAAGCACCCGACACTGCGCCCTCTACGCCTTGGCTCACGAGGTACCTCTGTTTGAAGCACTCCAAAATGAGCACCAAGGATCGGTCGTGCCTTTCCTTCGAGATAAGGCCGAGCAGGAAGATCGAGCGCACCTTGTCGAGCGCCTCGTCCAACAACTTCCCGAAGAGAGGGTTGTCTAACCCCGGGGACCTCCTCCAAATCGCGTACATCAACAACTGTAGGAGGGACGACCGCCGAGGGAGAAGCCGGCCGAAGTGAGCCTCGAGACGCTGGACCACTCCCCTGTACCCATCCTTGGCCAGGCATTGGTCATACACAGAGACGTCGTTGAAGGTAATGATCTCTTCGATCGAGTACGTGCACCCAGTCATCTCATAAAGCGACGCCGAAGAAGTTGCCTTCTCCTTCTCTATTTATAACCTCAAACAAAATCCTTGAGGACCCAGATTTGCGCACGCATGGGCGCGAATCCCGGGATCCATCAAGGTTACTCCAATGCTGCGCCCCCACGCGGCAGAGTTGACGCGACTTCCTGAAACGTTACGCCTCCCTCAAGCTTTCCTAACACGTGCAGCCTGTGACGGTCACTCCTCCGAATGCTCACGAACCAACGGAGGATAGGCTGAACCTCCGGATCCACCGAGCAGCTACCTTGCTCGGTCCATCCTTCGCAGACCGCTACTTGGATTCTTCAACAAAGCAATGCAAATTCTTCTAAGCTCTTTTTATTTAAACAAACAAGAAGGACACGAAAGAGCATTGCAGAAAAGAAGAATTTTATTAATTCAAAAAGGTATTGTGGGCTCCTCAGCCGTACATTGAAAAGAAAAAAGAAAAAAAAGAAAAATTACAGTAGCGGGGGAAGGGGGTACAGGAAACATTGCTCGTAGTACTCCGAGCTTATTTCCGCCAGCCGAGCCCTACCGCCTCGGACCTCTGCCTCTGATACCGTCCGCGGACATCGGCGTGATGTCTCAATTGGTAACACTCGAGGACGAGTACCTGTAACAACCCTAATTTTCCTATACAGCTTTCTTTACAAAAAAAAAATTTCAAAATCCATAAAGGGGTATTTATTGCCTGAGCATAAGACTTAAGTAATTAATTAGCAATTTAATTACAAGAAGGAGCACCGGACGACCCCCCACCTCCCTGACTCCCGACTCGGCCGAGTCGTCAATAACAAAATGGTGGTTTTTCCTCTCCCCTACTCCCCTGCACACTTCATTTTCTCAGATCGGTTCCAGAGACCTTTGAAATCCCCATTTACTCCATATTTTAATGAATCTTAATATATTTTTACATTTTTTTAATTTAAACTCTTCACCTACCATAACCCTAGCCTAACCCTATAAATACCACCCCTACCCTCTACCCTCTCACCCCAAGCTCTGAGCCAACTCTAAAAAATTCTCAAGAAAACTTGTGTACTTTGAAATCGAGCACGAAGTGAAGCTACGACGAATTTTCCGGCGAACTTCCGACGATCATTCTAGGAGCTCCGGCGACGAAGCGACGCACCGGCGTCTCCTCCTGTTCTATCTCTTTCTCCTAGTTGTCCAAAACCCGTAAGTCCCATTTTCTATCTCTTTTTTCTATTCTAAAAATACGGATTTCCAAAACCTGACGGAATCGGAACAAATCCGATTTTCGATTCGGTTTCTTATAAAACTTTACTTCTCATTAATACAATAATGCTTAAACTCTCTCATGTTGACTATTAAACACTAATCAACCAAATTGATCAAGTTTCATTTCATAAAATGATGGCTATTTCAATTTATCGTATTTTTCACTTAAATACCACATTGTTTCACTTCTACATTTAACTCCATTAAACTTGCTATACCTTTAAGTAGATCACGAGGTAACAACCTACCTCCTCACACACTCATATGCAGCATAACACGATACTCTTGAGAACTTAGAATACGGGAAAACAAACATTTTCATTTAAATACCCTTTACTTAATAAAACCATTTCTAAAAGATTTAGTATTGATACATCTTTACAAATAAATAACCTTTGAGCTAATAATAAAAATATCTAAACTCAGCCAATTAAGGACTGTCGCACTCATTAGGACAGAGGAAGATTGTGGGCATTCAGTCGTTAATCTAAACCTGACTTTGTGGTGCCTAGGCTAAACAAGTGAGAAAGGTAACTTTAAAAGGCTCGTCTCACGGTGATTCGTGAGCGGATCCCTCCTTTCTTCACTTGTACTTACCTGGCCACAATTGGCGGTGAAGAGGCAATTTGAGGGATATCTCACAACTTGTCGCTTTGGACCAGTTAGGAGCAGTCTAGTTGACTTAGGAGACCCTAGAACATAGAATACGGGAAATCGACATTTTTACAAATAAATATCATTTACTTAATAAAACCGTTTTCTAAAGGATTTAGTATTTATACAAATCTTTGCAAAGCGCCGCTACAACCCATTTTGGGGAACCCGTTCGGGATGATGCAGATTATCGCACATCCTCGGGCTTAGTAGTGCGAGATTCAGACCTCCGCAAGGAGCATTCGGTCTCGAAAGATTTAAAATACGACATTTTGAGAAAATGAGATTTTTAGAATATAAAATATATATTAAAATTATTTTTGTATAAATATATGTATATTTATCATTAAAATACCTATTTTGTTATGATATAAATATTCCACTTTTTTCTAAAAATCACAAGAATCAATTTTACACTAAAATACCATGAATTCCATACAAAACCAATATTACCAATAAATACCATTTATTATGAAATTAGGATATTTTCATTAGAGATATCATAATATAAAATTCACATTCATTATACTCTAAAGACAAATAATAAATATTTGGGGTGTATTTTGAAAAGTATATAAAAGTATTTCTACATAAAAAACCCTCAAGTCGTATAAATTACAATAAGGACCCAAGTAAACATAGGTTTAAGCGGGACCAATCTCTTGAGTCTCGGGGAGCCGGAGAAGTGGGTGCTTGCCTATCTAAGATAGACAACTTACAATGATGTTATCAAAAAGGTAATCGTCTTTGAAAAAAGACACAAATCGTGCCGCCCATGTGCAGCGGTTACCGATAACATCAAAACAACCAGGACTTCAATTTACTTTGAGTTTCATTATAATCTGACTTGAATATGATTTAAGTACAATCTACAATCTACAATCTATAATCTACAATTTACAATCTACAATATTCTGATTCAACATGAATCCCTATATTCAATCTATTCAATACATTCAATCTACATTGACTGAACCGAACCATGGATATACATCCATTTACATGATTCTCCAGATATTCCATTTACATGATTATACAGTTATATCCGTTTACTGATATCATGGTTTTGGTCAGTCATTCAACTATACAATCTATCCAACACAATACAACAATCCAATCAAAATACTATGGGGTTTAAGGTGTAGATTGGTACGGAAGGTGTTAAAAGTGGTATGAGATGGTAAGATTAAGACACCTAACCTATATTTCATTGTTGTTGTACCGTGGCCCAACGTTTCCTTAAGTTTCTGATACCTTAGTCTCCGGGACAAGTGAGACTCCTCTCGTATACACTGGTATCCTTCTGTACCAAGCTACAAACAATATCTTTAACACAACATTATAACAATATAATACAACTATAAAAGTTACCTCTTATTCTGTCTACTTCTCCTTTATCTTTGGGACTTACCGAGCGATCTGTTCGCTGACGACATTCTCTTTCTTTCTTCTTTGAATGTCGTCAGGTGATCTGGACACGTCAGAGATCGAGCCCACTGCTGAAGACTTGGACCAATTCAGTGAAGACCCTGAGCTCTAGTCATTGTACACTTTCCATTCAGTTCTTTTCATTTCTGTTATGCCATTGTTTAGGCATTGCTTTTTATCAGTTGTATTTACTTTCCATGTATTGTACAGAAAGAATGTGAATAAATAAAGTTGTTATTTTATTATATCTTGTCTCTTGTGATTTTACTTTTATATTGCTTAGATACGCTTAGCGTATTTACTTCAGAGTAAATACGTAGCGGACCAGTCGCGTCCCCTTCGCCGTATACCGGGAAGCGGGGCGTGACAGTGCCACTGAGCGATCCCGCCGACCCGTCGAGATCAAGCCAAAGCGGCACAAAGGCCTCAACTTACCAACCGCCTCGTCCTTCAGCTGCTCGGACAAGGGGTTGTATAGCCCCGGCGACGCCCTCCAGATGGAGTACATCAAAAGCTGAAGTGGGGGCGAGCGCCGGGGAAGCAGTCGGCCGAAATGATCCTCAATGCGGCCTATCACTAACTGCACCATATCCTCGGTGCAGTACTAGTTGTACACGTCCTCAATTTTTATGATGTCGGGGATGGTAAAAGGGAAGTCCTCCATTCTTACGTTTTATGTGTGAAGAAAGGAGTGATCAACGCTCCCTCCGTTTTATACCCTTGCAATGCCCTCAGAAGTCCAACAGTCGCTCGTTTCACCTACAACTGTACCGCCATGCGGCAGACATCCCGCTTTTCTCGGCGAAATCAAAACGACGCCGCTCTTACGCTTTGCCTCCCCCACGCGTTCATAACACGTGTCGCCCGCGGCGGTCCCTTTTCCCGATGTTCACACCGGGGAAGGTCGGACAAAACCTCACGAATCAACCGAGCGGCTACCCTGCTCGGTCCATCCTTAGCAGGTCTCTCTATGCCTTCCCGCGCTAAGGATCAAAGCCCTCTCCAAGAGGCAACCGGGAAGCTCCCTGCTCGTTTATCCCTGGCTGGTAGTTCCCTACCCACCGACGCCAGGAATCAAAGCCCTCACCAAGAGGCCACCAGACAGTAACCCTGCTCGGTCCATCCTTAGCAGGCCTCCCAATGCCCTCCCGCGCTAAGATCAAAGCCATCGTTAAGAGGCATACAAGCACCTACCCTACTCGGTTATCCCCGGTTGGTAGTTCCCTACCCACCGACGCCAGGGATCAAATCCCTCACTAAGAGGCAATCGGGCAGCAACCCTGTTTGGTCCATCCTTAGCAGGCCTCCCAATGCCCTCCCGCGCTAAGGATCAAAGCCCTCATCAAGAGGCAACCAAGCAGCTACCCTGCTCGGTTATCCCCGGCTGGTAGTTCTCTACCCACCGACGCCAGGGATCAAAGCCCTCACCAAGAGGCAACCGGGCAGCAACCCTGCTTGGTCCATCCTTAGCATGCCTCTCTATGCCCTCCCGCGCTAAGGATCAAAGCCCTCTCCAAGAGGCAACCGGGCATATTCCTGCTCAGTTATCCCTGACTGATAGTTCCCTATCCACCGACGCCAGGGATCAAAACCCTCACCAAGAGGCCACCAGGCAGTAACCCTGCTCGGTCCATCCTTAGCAGGCCTTCCAATGCCCTCCCGCGCTAAGGATCAAAGCCCTTGTTAAGAGGCAACCGAGCAGCTACCCTACTCGGTTATCCCCGACTAGTAGTTCCCTACCCACCGACGCCAGGGATCAAAGCCCTCACCAAGAGGCAACCGGGCAGCAACCCTGCTTGGTCCGTCCTTAGCAGGCCTCTCTATGCCCTCCCGCGCTAAGGATCAAAGCCCTCTCCAAGAGGCAACCGGGCAGCTCCCTGCTCGGTTATCCCTAGCTGGTAGTTCCCTATCCACCGACGCCGGGGATCAAAGCCCTCACCAAGAGGCAATCGGACAGCTACCCTACTCGGCCACTCCTTGGCTGGTAAATTCTTACCCAACGATGTCAAGGATCTAAGACCTCACCAAGAGGCCACCAAGCAGCTACCCTGCTCAGTCCATCCACGTCTAAGCGATCTCCCTCTAGTCTTCGGGGCCATGGAGATGCCGATCTTTCACCGGTCTTTGCACACTTGGCAAATGGCCGACTTTAAACTCCCGCTCAATCGCTAGACGAAAAACCGGCCCAACATGAAAGCAGTATCGTGCAAATACAAATATTTACCACAAAAAGAAGGAAAATGCACACGCAAAGAACTGAAAAAAGATTTTTATTCATAAAAAGTTGGAAGTCTTTACAAAGGTATTATGGGATCCCCGACCCGGCAGCGTCTCCCCGTTGTTTTCTAAAAGAGAGGTATACCCAACTCGGCTCGCCCCTACGAGCGCCAGGGTGGTTTTTGTAGCAAAGGGAAGAAACGAGAAGGCTCAGGCTGAAAGGGATCGCACTTAATCTCAACCGGACCAGGAACCCAAGGAGGATCCTCCAAGAGTTCGGCACTAGCTGGCCCGGGGCTAACCCAAAACAATTCAATGCCGCACTCACATCGGAGGAGAAGGGCAAGCGCATCCCTGTCCAAAAGGCTTCCAGGTACAAGGCAATCTCCTTGCCCCGTACCTGGTCTGCCCTCTCCCCCTCCTCGACCAGACGAAGCGAATAGCCGGAAGGAATGAGGAAACGGGTCCGGATGTTGTCGAGCTCATCCGCACGCCTCAGCGTGGATCGCACGCCAAGAACACCCGCGACCTGCACTCTGGGGACCGCCCCCGTCGTACCACTTCGGGGAGCATTACTAACCCTAACTCCCCGGGGGGGCTCCGAATCAGAGGAGAAAGAGGAATAAGTAGAAGAGGAAGCTTCAGAAGACTCGCTAGACTCTATCCGGACTACATCTACAGACTCCTCGAAAGAAGACATCTAACCTGATCAAAGGGAGGTGTCCTCGGGAGATCAAACACAAAGAATCCGACCTGAGGAGAAGAGCGCCGAGCTAACACGACTAGGGACGAGGAAATTATGAAGAGGTATGGGCCCTGATGGAGATCCCACCTCTATTTACAGCTGCCGGCGTACGCATCCTGCGGCTCCGATCGCCTCCCGCCAAAACAACGTTTCGCAACCAACGGTCGACAACGTTCCACCTGTCGCATTCACATTGGGCGCGTCCCTTCGGGCGCGGGAACTCCTGCGACATGTCTCGCCAGCTAACCAACGCCAGACACATGGGCTGTTGCTTCGACGAACGTACACACGATCCGGCGCTTCCCCTTTAATGCGAGATCTCTCCCCCGATCCACTGACACCATCAAGAAAATACTACTCTTTGTCCGGGAATGCGCGCTGACGATATCTTCGAATGAGAGCTCACCTCGAGTGATCGGTCAGACCACTCTCGACCCGACCCAGGAGCGGGTCGAGACGAGAGTGGAGGGCTAATGATAAGGCTCGGTGTCGGTGACTCTCCAGATGCTGACACGTTGCAGACGACGTGTCCCAGAACCTACAAGAAAGGATCAAGAACCTCAGTTGGAATCACACCTCGGGTCTCCACCCCGAGGAGTCTCCCGACCTTCGGTGGCCTTCTAGACCACCCTTGGCTCTCCTCCGAGCTATCACAGAACCAAGATGCCTCGGCCTCCCGCTCGTGTCCGAGCCTCCCGCCGAGCTCATCTTCCTCGGTCTCACCGACCGACCCGCAACACTGATCACAGGCGCCTCCGCCACGGTTCCGCGAATCTCGCCATGCACGAGATATACGCCACTCACGATCCCGCGTTCCACGCCATCACGATCACCCATTAACGAGCCTGTCTCTTGATTAATGCGGGATCCCGTCTATCACACGGGCATGACGTCAGGGGCGTAACGGCCGGCGTGATTCTTGCGCCCGCCTGCCCATTGCTGCCGCTATATAAACCCCTTTCTCAGACGATTGAGATAAGCCATTTTTACTCTAATAGGCCTTTACTCTGCCAAAATACCCCGTCTAACTTGATCGTCGGAGGGTCCTCGGTGACACAACCACCCCGGGACATCTTTGCAGGTAGCTCGGCCACAACCACCTCAAACCTATTGAGATCCATACGCTCTAGGAAGCAACCCCCAGGTCAATCTCGGCCATCCATCAGCGCTCGCAGCAGATCAACGGAAGATAACATCTGAAGGAGATCCAGAGATCCATCAAGAGGTGTGAGATATACATGCTGCCCAAGGCTGCTCAAAACTCTCCCCCCTCTCTCACCTGTCCTCATACATTACACCAGCCATACTGAATGATTTCTCCTATAAAATGACCTATTATATATACATCATTAGGCAAAACTTCCTCTTCAAAAAAGGATGACAAAAAGTGTAGGTAAAATAGATTCATGTTAGATGGCTTACAATAACAATTAGCTGCGTCGATGGATGGATAGAGGAGAAAACGGTAGACGCCTGCATAGAAGAGTTTGAATGGATAAACTCGTTGGAATATGTAAAATACTTACAATAAAAAACGGCATTGATAAACATGACCCAACGTTTAGATAAAAAAATGCTTATCTATAGAAAAATGATTAGATAATGGAGGGAATGAGAATTTATGAGGATGCAAGGTGGTTGATAAAATAGAAAAGAAAAGAAGAAGAATACATGACAATAGATACTGTCAGCGTATGACCAACCCGACATAGCTATTTTTCTGTTGGTCAATCATTGATCTAGTTTCGCTCCTCTTGCGGATTTCACCAGAAAAGACGTATTAAGAAAAGAAGGGTTAACTGCACGTAACACCATCATGTTTGCCTCACACTGCGCTTGTGAATGCTCGGCTGGTTTGAAGACTAATCTCTCACTGTGGAGGTGATATAATCGGGGTTTAATTTCAAGCAGAGGCAGAGGTGATGCAACCTTAGTCTATAACGTCGTATCTCCTATAAAAAAGTTTGATAGATCGCGTGGATTTTAGTTATCTAAACTTCAAAACACATGATTTCTTCGTTCCAGAGCATATGAAACTTTTATTGAATTGCAGTATGGTAAATTCCGGTTTATTAAACCCCGAAATCCAATGCGTGCCTGTTTGGGAATGGAGCTAATTTTTCAAAAACCGCAGTTTTATAAAGTGAGGAGCCATAATTTCAAAATGTTAATTTTGCCTTGTTTGTCAACTATTTTGGAGTCGATATAATTGCAAAATTGCAGTCCAAAACTACAGCTACCTCAACTCCAATCCGGTCAAAACTAGACATATCTCCAATTTTGAAATCTGGGACTGCAAACCACCCTCAATCTGCGGCTGGCATAACTTCATTTCCAAAATAGGATTTTGGATCTAGGTTCAGATAACAAAAAAATACCGTAATTTTGAGAATCCATCGGAACTAAGAAAGAAGATGAGCGTGTTCGGAGGAGACAGCTGGGCTCGAGAGGCGCAGCACAGAAAGCGAAGACTCGACGACCTCTTGCTCCCATCATCTTCATCGTCTTCATCATTCAAGAGGCTCTCCAATGGCAAATACGCCTGCCTCTTCTGCCCCCAAAACCCCGTCCTCGACTCCCCTCTCGCTCTCTCCGTAAGTCCCTCCAAACCCTAACCCTAACCCTAAATTTCACTGCATGCATTGATTGATATATATGGGTTTCAATCAAAACGAGGTCGATCATGAAGCAAGGATCCTTGAAAGATCTGACAAAGCTTGCGATTTGACATCGGCACTGACTTAATTAGGGCAGAGTTCTTAGGTTTGTTGGAAGCAATACTTAGGGGATGCTGAATTGGGCCGTATCACCCTGGCTTCGTGAAGGTTTTGCAGTGATTCAGCCAGCGGTTTGTTATTCAAGTGTTAAAACTAGTTTTGTAGTTCAAATGACCGTCAAAGTTAGACACTAATTACAGCATTCGGTTTCATTTAAAGCCACTACCACTCAGTTGTTTTGCATCAACGTTTCGTGGAGACATTTGTGCTGAGCCATAATATTGTTTTTGGTTGCCTATATATATATATATATATATATATATATATATATATATATATATATATATTAAACGAAACGCTAAATAGGTTATCATGCGTTGAAGTGTATTGCTTGGTCTTAGCATAGTATTCACCCTAAGAGATGCATAATATTGTTTTTGGTTGCCTGTGTGTGTGTGTGTGTGTGTGTCTATGTATGTATGTATGTATGTATGTATGTATGTATGTATGTATATGTATGTATGTATGTATGTATGTATGTATGTAAAACGAAGCGCTAAATAGGTTATCATGTGATGAAGCGTATTACTTGGTCTTAGCATAGTATTCACCCTAAGAGATGGGTGCGAGAGAGGATGAGTGAGGGAAGGAACAGGGACTAAAATAACTATAACATTGTTCCTCTTGGAAAGATACTGGTTGGCTATGTGCCTCATATCTGGATTCTTATACCAACGCAATGATTTAATTATGTTTTACGTTTCCAAGAATTAAATTAATGATTATTTGATAGATGGGTATCGATATTGATAACAACTTGTGGGAGTACGCTCTTCTCTTCTTAGCTCCAAATCATACAACGAAAAACAATCAAGTTAATTATCCCTACACTCTAGTTGCTTTTTGATGCATTCTTTGAATACATTACTCTTTATTTTGCTTAAAAGATTTCATTTTCATCAGACTCGGAACTCTCATGAGGACACAGTTATTGATGGATGGATGGTGAAACTGTTTAAGTGTATTAAAGATCAAATGCTAGAAGCTAGGGATCAAGATTTCTCCAATATTTATATGCAGCTGAAGTAAATGAAAATAGCAAACCATCAATTTCTTAATATCATAAAATTTTATACCAAGGCATTGTAGTATATTATTTAATTTTTTGATGCATATATAATCAATGTTAGGAAACAATTATGTAGAACCAGGCATATGGTGACAGAAAGTCCCAAACCGTTGGAAATTTCTTAGGCACAAAGTGTTCTTCAAAAGTTTTGCTTAGAACTTCATTTTGTTTTCAGTGGCAGTCTCTTGATACAGGATAGTGTAGTGAATACTGAATACTCATCTGTGTTTTTGTATATGCATTATACGGGCATGCTGATTAGTTTTCTCAGAACAAGTTTTGCAAGATGTAATGCCTGATATGTAAAGGCATGCTCTGATTCTGTACAACTATCCAAAGCAAGTTAGCATATTAGCATGCATTGAGTTTCTCTCAGATTCTCCATCTATGTTGTATGCATATTGATGATATTCTCTCTCTTTAGATTTGCTATACTGGCCGATTTCTTGACGTGCTAGCCTGCTAGGTTAGTCTGGGCAGAGAGAGATGCCAGTGGTGTGTTTCATCCAATGATACTATACTGCAAGCCAACATCTAGAGTTTTACTTTGGATCTCTAACTGTACATATCCAAAAATGGATTTCAATTCGGCTCAGGTTTAGGCTTATTATTACTTCGGCTCTATATCTAACTTCCCTAAGCTTCTATTAGATCTTGGTTAACCTTTTGTTTTTAAATATTATTTTTCCTATTTTAATTGGAAATCTGTTGGCTGCAACTTGTTAGTTTACTATATGGACAGAAGAACAATTACATGTTGAGTTCAAGGTGGATGACTCTATCTAATAATGTCTCTCTATAGGTTTGGGTTTTTGGTTAGTTTCTAAAATTCTAGCTTCTTGAGCAGTGTATGTTAATAGGATAGCAGCAATGCAAAGATACTATTATAATTTTATCTTCATTGCATAATAAATTTTTTCTTTCCCGAGCATTCTGACCCTCAAATATAGCTGGCTCTGAGTAGGTTAGGTTTTAGAAACTCAACCTGTTTGTTCTTCGTTGGCGCGACACTGTCTTTGATCTCTTCCTGTTGAACCATGCCATATCTATGAACCTTCCATTGCATAGGACAAATTTAATTTTTTCCTCAAGTTTGAGATTTTCTTCAGAAAACGGCTAAAATTTTTCCATACTCATCTTGTATGGCTGAATGAAGGGAGAAGAGAGAAAGAAGCAGAACCCACCCCCAGGTTTAGTTTCGTTTTGATCACTTGTGCTCTCTGCCTCCAACTTTGAATTTTCTCCAGAAGTACACATCCAAATTTTTATAATTTTCCATATTTTGTGCTAAAACTCTTATTTTTTGTATCATTTTGCATTTCTACCTTTTAAACCATAAATGGACTGGTCTAATAAGTAATATTTGACCCATCTTTCTCTTCCATATTTCTAAATTTTGAGGGCATAGTAAGTGGTCATGCTATACTCTATTCCTCGTATACATACAGAAGGTTCAGAATTTGTAGCAAACCTGAAGGGGTCTAATTGCAAATCTATAACTGCATATTGCTATGTCATGACTTGTAACAATTTTTTTTTAATATCGAACACCCTCTTGCATTTTTTTATAATTAGTTTTAACTCTTCTATGATTTCTAATTAGTGTAGTTTGACAGATGCATACCAAGGGATCTCGACACATTGCTGCTGCTTCCAAGCTGAAGGAAAGGAAGTTATCAAGACAAGAGGAATTAAATAAACGAATAGCCTTGTCTTCTGATTCTCTGACCGCATCTAATTCTAATACACCGGTTGAACAATTGAAGGGATTGAAGGCTGAACAATTGAGGGGACCGAAGGCCCAAAATCAGCCGTTGATTGAACAAACAAAGAAGGCCATTCTTGAGGCAGTTAACAGTAGGTCCTGGGATCAAAATTCAAGACTTGGTTCATTTCCGAAAACACTAAATGCATCTGGCTTTTCTTCAGATTCAAAGACTTCTCCCTCTCCAAACCACATATCAGAACTACCAAATAGTACAACAGTTGCTGTAGCTTCTGGTAATATGCTTACAGAGTGGAATGATGAATTACACAAGCGTCAACAAAAAGAGCTAAAGTTTACTGCAGCGGGTTGGAAGCGTGATGGATTTGGAAAGTGGTATAAGGATGAAAACGTAAGCAACTCATCCCCCCCCCAAAAAAAAAAAATAAAAATAAAAAAAATAAAAAAATAAAAAAAATTAAAAAAATTTACAAGTTGATTCAATTTTCATTCGTGTGCGAATACACATTGTTTACTCATCAATCACTGTGCTATCAATGTGCTGCATTTCTATTTTTGCTCAATTTGGTAAAGCACAAGTACTTTTTGCCAATTATCTCCAGTTCAGAAGACAATATATAACAATTTCAATGTATTACTTACAAGAAGAACGTAGCACCCCTCAGAACCTAGACAAGATTATAGCTGCAAGTTACGAAGAAAATTAGGCTTTTCAAGAAACATTTTCTTAAATTTTTTGTATGTAATATTTATTGAGCGGCAATGTTCTCTTTTTCACTCTTTTGGCTGTATCCATGCCTTAGACTTTAGCAAGATTTCATATAGAAATCCTATCACATTTCCAATTTTCTATATTTTTACTGCCAGTCTAGGAGAATTTGACGGACACAATTAGTCAATGAGGTTGTGGTAATTCTCTTTGTTATCCATAGTTTTAACAGCTACAAATAGTATTTTTGATCAAAAAAACATTTATCTGTGCCCCTTACTCCATGACAAAATGGGTCACATTCTACAGGATCAACAAGCCTATGGGACTTGCGGAATGATAGAAGGGAATAAAAAAGAAAAGAGTGGGAGAGAAAATCGAAATGAAAATGAATAAAAAACAAGTCAAAAAATTTAAGAGCCCAGATTCCAGATCAACAAATTTGAACTTGAGAAGAATATTTCTGATTTTTAAAGAATGATGACACCAAGTAAGGGTGCATCGTCACTAGGTCAAGAACTGATCGTAGAACTTTGCCAAATATTCGGGGAAACTTTGTTTCATAGCTGATCCCATTTTAATGGGAGAAAGCTTTTATGATGATAATGATCATATTTGTTTATTGTAGATTAGTATTTTCTTAATTTCATTTGATATAAGGCATTTTGAGCAAGATGTATTTTACAGGTTGAATTCGACTCAGACGACGAAGACCCAAATGTTTGCCTCGAGTTCTAGAAGCTTACTGTGGATAGTAGATCAGAGAGCCACTCGTGGCAGTCTTGGAAAATGCTCAAGGTGACCAGCTAAACATTTGTTGTTGCTGGTGAGCATCAGCCTTGCATTAGATCTCATGATACTTTCCCCTCTTTAGTTTCAGTTGCTCCTACATTCATGAATTATAGCCCCTTTTATCATACGAAATATATTTTTTTGTAGCCTTAATAAATCCTGATGGTTTAATTATGAAATCTGAGCTTTATTATATTGATGCATAGCTATGAGTAATTGTTGGAAATAGTCAACAGTAAGATATTTCTCAGATTAGTTAGAATCTGTTTGTAACAGAATCTGTTTATACTTAGTTAGAATCTGTTTGTAACAGAATCTGTTTATACTTGGTTAGAATCTGTTTGTAACAGAATTTGTTTGTAAATTCCCTGTTGTTTTCAAGGCTATAAAAGAGCATCTCTGTATACTGAATTTAATGTGAAAAAGAAAGTTCAATTCGTTTATATTGTATCAGAGCGGTAAAATTTTCTCCAAAAAATCACCATTTTTCCTCAACCAAATTTTTTTCCCAGTTCCTTTTTTTTCCAGCCATAATGTCTTCCACCACAGAGACTGAAGTATCCTCCACTTTGCAGATCGAGTTCGATGGTTCTCAGGAGTCGAGAATCAACTCAGGATCGCCTCCATTCACAAAGGAACAACTGGAGCACCTGTACAAGTTCTTTAACTCCACAACAGACCCGTCAAAACCCTCCTGTTCTTTTGCCCAAATCGGTAACAATCAACTTCCTTGGATTCTTGATTCTGGAGCAACTGATCACATGACCAGTTGCTTCACATTATTTTCAATCTACACACCCTATGCAGGAAACAAAAGGGTCAAAATTGCAGATAGTTCATATTCTGCCATAGCTGGCCAAGAAACCATCACAATCTCTCCTTCCTTAACCCTTCTTAATATTTTACATGTTCCAAAGCTTTCCCGCAATCTGATTTCCATTATAAAGCTAACTCAAGACCTTAAGTGTCAAGTTAAATTCATGTCCTCTCATTGTGAAATTCAGGTTCTCGACTCGGGGACGATGATTGGCAATGCTAGGACCAGTGGAGGTCTCTACTTGCTTGAAGAAGGGTCGCATCTCAATAAGTCTGCATCTAGTTTGTGTTCTCAGTCCATATTTGTTTCTCATGACAATGAATTCATGTTACATTTTTGTCTAGGTCATCCTAGTTTCCATTATATGCAGTATTTGTTTCCAAAGTTGTTTCGGAATAAAAATCCTTCTCAATTTCAATGTGAAGTATGTGCTTTTGCCAAACACAAAAGGGCAATTTATCACCTCGACCCTATAAATCTTCAGCATCGTTTGCCTTAATCCATAGTGACATTTGGGGACCATCCCGCGTTTTATCTGTCTTCGGAAAAAAATGGTTTGTTTCGTTTATTGATGATCATACTAGAGTCCTTTGTGTGTTTTTGCTAAAGAAGAAATCAGAAGTTGAACAAGTTTTCAAAATCTTTTATGCCATGGTTGAAACACAGTTTAACACAAAAATTCAGAATTTTCGAAGTGACAATGGACGAGAATTTTTTAACAAATCTTAGGGGATTTTTTTGCAAAGAAAGGCATCATTCACCAAAGTTCTTGCATTAACACCGCAACAAAACGGTGTGGCTGAAAGAAAAAATAAACACATTCTTGAAATTGCTAGGGCATTATTATTCACCAACTATGTTCCAAAAACATTATGGAATGAAGCAATTTTAACAGCAACCTATCTTATGAATAGAATGCCCTCGAAAATTCTCAATTTTAAAAAACCTGTTGCCTTGTTAAAATTCGTTTACCCTCAAAGCCGTCTTGCAATCTCGGATCTGCCTTTGAAAATTTTTGGTTGTACCGTGTTTGTTCACGATCACAACCCCACTAGGGGCAAACATGATCCAAAATCGAAAAAATGTGTTTTCATTGGCTACGCCACGAATCAAAGAGGGTATAAATGCTTTGATCCTTTATCAAATAAAATATTTATCACAATGGATGTGTTGTTTTTTGAAAATAATTCTTTTTTTAAGCCTCCTCTTCAGGGGGGAAACAAATAGTGAAAACTCGGTTTCTATAAAAAATAGTCTCCAAAAAATACCCAACTTAATCCCACATATAAATTCACAAGATTTAGATTTTTTAAATCAAGACATTTTAGACCAGTCTTTTGAACACCTGGCAAACCAAAACAGTGAAAATTCACTGGACACTCAAAAAAAGGTCCTTGAAAACTCAGAAAACATGTCTGTTGAAAACTCAGAAAACATGTCTGTTGAAAACCCGGTTCCTTTATTAGAAAATCTGGAAAAATCCCATAAAAATAGGAACACACCACCGACTCCTAAAACAACTTGCCCCGTGGATTTAAATCTACCAGAAGCTGATGTGGAAATTAAAACTTACAAAAGGAAACAACGTGAAACATGTCTGGAAAAAACGCAACAGGAGCATTTAATTGAGATAGATCCTTCTCCACAAGCAGAGGCCGACTCTGTCCAGCCCCACCAAGAATCCGACTCGAGAACATAACCGGATCACAGTGAGCTGGATCTTCCCATAGCCTTCCGAAAGTCCACAAGGTCATGTACTAGTCGTCCCTTGTATCCAATGTCAAAATTTGTTTCCTCAAATAATCTCTCATCCAGTTTTTAGCATTTACCTCTAATGTGTCTGCTGTGGAGATTCCAAAAACTGTACAGGATGCTCTGAGAGCTCTACAGTGGAGAAAGGCGATTTTCAAGGAGATGAATGCACTTGAGAAAAATCAGATTTTGAATATGAAGGAGCTGCCGAGAGGAAAGAAGACTGTAGGATGCAAATGGGTATTCACACCAAAGTTTCGTGCAAATAGAACTCTAGAATGATATAAGGCGATGCTCGTTGCTAAAGGGTTCACTCAAACATACGGGATCGACTACGCGGAGACTTTTGCACCTGTGGTTAAGTTAAATACGATCCGAATCTTGCTGTCAGTTGCAGTAAAGCTCGAATGGCGACTTCAACAACTAGATGTGAAGAACGTGTTTTTGAATGGAGACCTGGACGAAGAAGTGTACATGGAACCTCCGTCGCGGTTTGAAAAAGGGTTCTGCTCCAAAGTGTGCAGATTGAAAAGATCACTTTACGGTCTAAAACAATCTCCATGAGCTTGGTTCGAACGTTTCCATCAGTTTGTGAAAGGGCAAGGATACAATCAGGCTCAGGCAGATCACACCATGTTCTACAGAGTCTCGAGACATGGAAAAATTGCAATACTAATTGTTTACGTTGATGACATCATTGTTACAGAAGATGACGAGGAAGAGGTCAACCAGTTAAAAGGAAGTCTTCTGTGATTTAAAACCTAGCGAGAGTTGTTTCAAGGCTCCAAACGAATGGAAGAAGTTTGTTCGGCTTAAAAGAGACCCGCAGATAGAGTGGACCCGTGTCCACCTTTTGGTTAACCAGAATATCCTTTCGCTGAGATTGCAGTTGGATGCGAGGCTTATTTGAGAAGATACCTTTCCCATTTCGGTTAGAAAGAAAGCAGGTAAAAGACTTGGGAGAATTGAAGTATTTCTTGGGTATGAATTGCTCGAAGTAAGAAAGGCATTGTCTTGTCTCAACGGAAGTATGTTCTCGATCTTCTCAAAGAAATAGGGATGACAAACTGTAAACCTGCGGAGACACCGATAGATCCGAATAAAAAGCTTGGAGAATTTACACAGAGCCCGCCAGTGGACATTCCACAATACCAGAGGTTAGTGGGAAAATTGATCTATCTCTCACACACACGTTCCGATATCACCTTTGCAGTGAGTATGATAAGCCAATTTATGTACTCACCTCAAGAAGAGTACCTTGATGCAGCATATAGAGTTTTAAAGTAGTTAAAGGACGCACCAGGAAGAGGTTTATTCTTCAAAAAAGGTGAGACTCGCAGCGTCGAAGTATTCACTGACGCGGATTGGGCAGGTTCCGTCGTAGACAGGAAGTCAACTTCAGGGTATTGTACGTACGTGTGGGGCAATCTAGTTACATGGTGGAGCAAGAAACAAAGTGTCGTGGCAAGGAGTAGTGCGGAGGCAGAATTTCGAGCCATGACCAACGGTATTTGTGAGGTTCTGTGGGTTCAACGGGTACTACATGAAATAAAGCAGCCTATAACTCGGCCACTAAAACTATACTCCGACAACAAAGCTGCCATCAGCATAGCATACAACCCCGTACAGCATGACAGAACGAAGCATATTGAAGTTGACCGACACTTCATCAAGGAAAAACTGGATGTCAGTACCATCTGTATCCCCTACATTTCGACAAAAGAACAAACTGCAGATATCTTTACAAAGGGACTATTCAAAGTAGTGTTTGAGGGACTCATAAGCAAGTTGGGCATGGTGGACATCTACGCACCAACTTGAGGGGGGTGTTGGAAATAGCCAATAGTAAGATATTTCTCAGATTAGTTAGAATCTGTTTGTAACAGAATCTGTTTATACTTAGTTAGAATCTGTTTGTAACAGAATCTGTTTGTAACTTCCTTATTGTTTTCAAGGCTATAAAAGAGCCTCTCTGTATACTGAATTTAATGTGAAAAAAGAAAGTTCAATTCGTTTATAGTAATTTATATATGTAGTAATACTGCTTTCCGTTATTCTTTCTTGACACCTTTGCAACTTTGTGAATAAATATTAACCCACATGGTGTGGTCAATATATGGAAATTATGAAATTCATGATATGTCGATATCATCATATGTTCAGCTACTGATTATAATTGTGAACCAAACAAATGGTAGATATAAATTTTTATGGATCATATGCATCTGGTGTCGAAACCCACTATTGCCGGTCTCAAGTCCGGATGAGAAAGAGTGAGGATTGTGGTAGGCTTGTGATAGCCGAGACAAAATTTTATCACATTATATGACATGAACCACTATAAGAATATCGTTGGGGCCATTGGATATGTATGCCCTAGAGGCCATTATTGTATATATATAGTGGATGCTTGGACATATGTGTGGACATGACAATCTTGCTCGATATGATAGTATGCTAATTGATTTGTTTTTATCTTAACATGTGTATATGTTTTACTTGTTATTACGCATCGCTAATACATGTTGATAAAGCTCATAGAATTATTAGTTGATTACCAGCGTTATGATGACGGTCATACATATGGCGGCCGAGTAGTCCATAAGCATATCCTTAAATGTCCCTAGTCGTGGGAGTATCGAGACCGAGAATCGATATTCTGGAGTAGACTGGTGTTTACATATCTAGACCCGACGAGTGGCAATTATTGGTCCCACGGTCATTGGTGTTGGCACCGAAGATCGTATACAGATGCTCACTGGGGTGAGTATATTGGACGGACTCGTCGAGAACTTCTGGATGGTATTATACTTATCGTCAGATTGCAGTTCTCAGGTGACATGGGTACATGTTAGACTTTAGACGTTATTTGTCTCGTGTGAGTTCCCACCATACTTAAATTACTATCCTACTACGGCTCTATTGAGTCGTGCAAATATGTTTTAGTTGGGTACAGTTCCGAGCCACATGGAGGCAGTGAGCGATTGTTAGGCATTCGTCTCTCCCGGTATAGGGAGTCGATGTCACACTATGTTCGATTGGCCAGCACTATAAGACCTTGGTTAAGACAGATGAGATTTACTGATGGTTAGATCAGTAGTTTCTTGGATTGGTCCTGAGTCACATTGGCACGAATTATTGGGTTATTAGGGTCTGACGTTTACCACGCCAAAACCCGGTATATGATACTCTCAGACGAAGAGACCGGACCGTACGGAGATTGTCACAGATAGGCTCAGTAGGGATTCGGATGACTTTGTTTGTCGGCCTTTCTTTTCAACAGATACATGGGTAGTCGTTACGTACAGCTAGTGCCGCTGACGTGTTTATGGTTATAGATTTATCCAGTAACTCACTGCCAGCATACTGTCGAGTTTTTAGAGTCCCACATAGAGAGTTTCCCTAGTTCAGGAGAAATGTTGTAATGACTGTATTTGATACGTGCAGGGTTCCGATTAAATATGTGTACTAGCTACACGGACTTTAATCGGACGGATGGTAATACCAGCCGGCTTAGAATTAAGACGGATTATTAAATCAAGTATTGATTTAATAATTCACATATATATTTTGATATGTATATTATAGTATTATGTTCATTGTATTTTTTCATCTTTCGGGTATTCGTATTTATATGAATACGAGTATGTATATACAGGGAATGTATAATGTATTTATACATGATACATTCTAGAAGGAGGACACATCGTTTCCTTGATTTTCTTTTATAGAAATTAGAAATGAGGTGGAGGGGTGAGGTGGAAAAAAGAGTGGTGAGAGGATTGGCTAGGGAATGGTTTTGATATTTGTTTATTTCATTTGCCTTTGTTATTCAAGTATGGTTGATATTTTTTACTGTAAAAATCACTTGATTAAAACCAAGGCTAGCCATTTCCTCTACTTGATAATTTATTATCTTCATCTTCTCTCCTCGCAAGAGCTCCTTCCTTAACCTAAAATGTGTTGAGAATCAAAGGAAAAGAGAGCTAAAAAAATACTAGAACAATTCACTACATCTCTAAGCATCTTAGATTAGCAACTTAGGGTCCTTAGTTGCTTCATTTGCTTGTTTGTGTGAAGCTAGAGCCTTGAACCATATTTCTCGGGTGGATCATCTTTGACAAAGAAGGACCGGCTTACAAGATCGATCCCGGAGCCTCTAGGAGCTAAAGAAGAGGATTTGAAGACGAAGGACACGACTACAAAGGTTGTAGCACTAACCGAGTAATATATATTCCTTCATAGTTAGCTAGTTTAGTGTTTGGTTAAGACTCTAGGTTTAAGTTGCTAATCCCAAGTTTAAAAATTGAAGTTATTCATTCCGCAAATGTCGCGGGTTAGCGGCAAGGGCACTGGGAACTTCATCACGGTATCAGAGCTACTAGGCAATTGTTGCCGACCCATGGAGGTTCTCATTGTGTGACAGTGTGGCGAAGCGCAGGCTTTTACCTTAGGGTGTCTCGAGACCGGAGTGTCCGGCGGGTTGTAGTCTTCGCGAGAGGGCATGCGTAAAAGGTAGCCGCTGAAGGACCTTTGGGTGCCAAGGCCAACTTCCGCTGCGCTGATTGACTTACATGGTATCAGAGCCACCCAAACACTTAAACTAGTAGTAGATGATGCTTAAGTTTTGAAACCGAAAATTTCTGATTTTCAAAACCTACTTTCTGTTCGAATTTTTTTTAAACAAGTGCAGAGGAGTGCTCTTGATATGATATTGACACTGTATGAAAACGAGGTTGAACAGACAGAAAAACAGCCCAAATTCAAGTTTTTCCCACTTCTAGCGGTTTTCCTTACTCATGTCCTCATTTTCATTTAGTGTTTTGGGAATTGGGATTTTTGGTTATGTTTGATGTGCCCCAGATTTCATTTAGTGTTATCTTTGTATTCGGACAACTCAGAAAGTTTTAAAACTCGAAACTTTTGCATCGTTGATATCTGTTATGTTGTATATGTGTTTCAAACGTCGTCTAATTGCTATATGTCATTGAGGCGGGGTTGTACATACTTAATTGTGTTGTGATGTATTTCTTTGTGATGGTTTATACGGATTGTCGGGTTGGATAGTTCCTCGTGCGATGTTGTACAGTTGTGTCTTTTGTATATTCATTATCGCGGGGTGAGCGTCCGACTTGTGGACTGCCGTTTCTGCCTGTTTGTATATTCTTTTATTGGGACACAGCCGGGTTGAGATCGATGTCACCATTGTATATTATTTTATTTCTGTACGGGGATAAACCCGCGGAGAAGTGCTACAATAGCCGGGTTCTAGAGTGCGTTAGGTGGTTGTCTCACAATGGTGAGTTCGAGCCGTCTCGCTCTAAAATTGACGGGCTATTCGCCACACTTGTAGGGTTTTAGGATGACCCACGGTGGAGTGTTCAAGTTACCAGATTTCATGAAATGCCAGGGGGCCTACTTATGACCAAGAGTGCAGGTTGCCTCAATTCTAGAATTGGCTGGTAACTTGTCGCGCTCGTAATGGTTTTGGTTCGATATTGTATGAGCTATCCACAAGACCGGAGAACGCCGCGTTTCATTTGAGCCTCAAATGAAACGCGAGGCTCCTAGATTATCTGCTATTCCATTTTGTTTATCGCATGCCTGTGATGTTTATTATGTCATGCCTGAGATGACTATATATTTATATATATAGTTAAATAAATGTTGTATATGTTTTGCATCTGCGCTAGTCCTGTCCATGCACTGCCGTAAGTTGAGTAACCTTACGGTGATGTTCCCGAACCTTGTGGCGAATGCGGATGTCATATACATACATTTTGTTTTCGTTATTTTCTGGTGTGATAGGACTTAATTGATGGGACCACATTAATTTTGATTAATGTAAGAAAATAAACCTAAAAGTCGTCGCAACAAATTTTTCGAAAAACTATAGTCGTATTCTTTTGCTTTGCATAGAGGTATTCGGTTAGGAATATTATGTGTCTCATTCGATGAAGGAAGAGCCTTGATCCCTTCACGGGGATTTCGCTCTTAAGCAAAAGTTTGTGTAACTATAGATTACTCAGTTTTCTTCAAAACCATCCGTTTTAAAAAACGGAGTCTAAACCACTCATTTTCAAAACTACTCGGTTCCTTCAACGTATCAAGTTCATTACGTTAAAGATTTTTCTCCAAAAGCCAGCCATAGCTTTCCGTCGCCCAGATAAGTAACATCTAGTATTCATGCTATGTACATTGGTATCTGTTGGGGTCAAAAATTACACCCCGGTTGACCAAGTCAAACTCAGTCAATCCCAACTAAGCGGGCCCAAGCCAAGATCAAGTGGGCCCATGCCCAAGTTTAGCCCCACGGCCGGCCTGCCCCATTCCGAAATGAAATCATGTAATAAATAATTTCGATGTAATTTTTATGTATGAATGTAAGAAAAATGGAGATAAAGCCAAATTTTTGTAAAGCTCATTGCTCATGTGCAAAAGAAATGAGCACATGAGGCATGGGATGGGCAAAATGCCATTTTGTAAAGCCTAAGGGGCTATGTGTAAATTTGTAAGCCTATATAAGGCAACATGATAATGAAATAGGAAAAAAAATTATTCCCCTCAAAATTTAGGGTTTCTGTGCCTCCTTCCCTTTCATCAAGTTTCTAAAACCTTCTCCCCTTTTTTAGTTAAATCAAGAGTTTAACTCTTCCTTTTCAAAAAACAAAAAGTTTTCACCATCAAACCCTTAAAGGGGAACTCAGATCTTCCATCAGATCTCAAAAGGGGAGATTTTTAAATCTCACCCTCTTTTCTCCAAGATCCAGCCAACCGAGAGAAAGAAGAAGGAGAACCATCTCCAAAAATCCCACTTTGGGAAGATCCAAGGCCTAAAAGAAGATCCAGGGCCAAAGGGGAGAAAAAATGGGCCCCTTTGATCATTTCCAAAGATTTCTAGGAGTCTAACTCCTTTCAAGATCTGTTGGAGTTTAACTCCATAAATAAAAGATCCTCTTTTGGAGTTTGACTCCTATTTCCGGGGTAAAAGCCCTTTCTTTCCGCCGGTGCCCAAGCGCCCAGCTCCCTAGCGTCTTTAAGACGCTCCTCACCCTACCTTTTCCCACACTCCACAACACTTTCCCCAGCGTTGCCCCGCACCCCGTAAGGGGGCTACTAGCCCCCTTGACCTTCAGCCAACTATCCGGTAGTTTGTGCACCCCATCTTGGATCAATCCTAAGAGCAGAAAATGGTAAAAGAAATAATACAACGGTGGCTGCAACCTCAACCCGGATGTGCCCCGCAAAATAATATTACATCAAATTACAAATTACATCGAATGAAAGAAAAACAACTCTTATCACATTCCCGGCTATTCATCATCGACGATCCAACAAAGTTCATATACACAAACCGATAGATATGTGCAGCCTCAAACTAACTGACATATAGCAATTAGCTGAGGTTTAAAAACACATATAACAACACAGAAAATCCGGTTAGCCAAGAACATTCAGAATTTCGATCGAAATATATTTTCCGTGTCTACCCCAAGAGCAAACCAGCACTCAGAAAAAATACTGGGTAGAAACTAAATATTCCAGAAGACAAAACATCCAAAACAAGAAATAACAGAAGAAATTTGACCTGAATCGGCCTTGACTCGGCCGCGGAACGGCGGCATCGCACCGATTCGCCGCGGTTCCACGGTGGTCTTGGCGATTTAGAGACTTAATTTTCTTCTGTCTTCTTAAAATACCCTGCACACATTTTTAATACATCTGAAATAATTTTTCTGGCACTTATAAAAATCGACAGAAAGTTTAGGGTATTGGTGTTTCGTTTTCCGGTTTTTCCGACGATCGAAGTTCTAACACTTGCTAACGAGCTAGTAAAGGATTTAGTAGGCTCTGATACCACTGTAAGGTTATGCTAACGCCCTGGCCATCACTCGTGGCCGATTGCGGAACAAAATTTTTCAAACGATTCAAAACTGACGCTAGAATAACCCTATGCTGGATCGATACTAAACCCTAACTAGCAAACATGCATGAGATTAACTACTCGGAAAAAAGTTTTTAGCTCATGAATACATGTCTTTCGGGTCTTCTTGTCGCTGTCCTCCATCTCGTCACACGCTCCAAGGATCGTTTGGATCGGGTCTCTTCGTCGGTCCTCTTATGTCAAAGACGATCCACCCGAGAGTCTGTAGATCGAGCTCCCACCTCAAAACTGAAGTAACTAGGGCACCTAGTTCGCCACACTAGATGTCGTAGACGATGTGAAGAATATAGATGGAATGATTTGTCTCTCATAGCCATAGGATTCTCAACTCATGAGACACGAATGGCTTGAGGTAGAAGAAGAATACTTAAGGAGAGTGCTAGTGAAGTTTTGCATAAGCTTAGAGAATGAACTCTCTTGTGTTTCAACTGAACCATACCTTTTTCCATATGAATAATCCATATTAGAAAATGAAATAAGGTTCATTTTCAATCTGGTGAGTCATGGGTTGAAAACCCTACATGTGTCACCAAAACCCATGCTCAAATTTATGCAAAATACACCTCATTTCCTCCACCTCAAAAAATGAATAATCATTTAAACTAAAATGATAAATACAATTATGAGGTGTCTCTTCTAGAAGCATTTTTGAACAAATTACAAAAATGCCCCTCATCCGTATATACATACCCGTATCCGTATTCCGAAAAATACGAATATAAAAAAGACGAAAACAATCCATCAGTATAATACTAGGATCCGGTTTAAACCAAAGCCCATCGGTATTATCTGTCTGAATCATCATCCGTGCACAAGTACACGTACGTGATCGAACCCTGTTGTAAAACCATACGACCTCTACATCATTTGCTCGATGTAGGAAAACCCTCTGTGTGGAACTCTAAAGACTCGACACTACGCTGGCAGTGGGTTTAACCACAAGCCGTCAGCGGTACTAGCTGTACGTAACGGCTGTCCCGGTATGTATCGATAAGAAGGCCGATGAGCAAACTCATCCGAACTCTTACTGAGCTTATATGTGACAATCTCCGTACAGTCCGGTCTTTTCGTCTAAGAGTATCGCATACCAGGTCTAGAGGGTGGTAAACGTTAGACCCTAATAATCCGATAATTCGTGCTGATTTGGTTCAGGACCAATCCAGGAAACTATTGATCGCGCTATCAGTAAATCCCAACTGTATTGGCCAAGGTCTTATGGTCCTGACCAATCGAACACAGTGCGATATCGACTCCTAATACCGGGAGAGACGAATCCCCAACAATCACTCACTGCCTCCACGTGGCTCGGGACTGTGCCTAACCAAAATCTGTTTGCACGACTCAGTAGAGCCGTGATAGGGTAGTGATCAAAGCACAGTGGGAACTCACACGAGCAAACCTGTACACATGTCACCTGAGAACTTCCATCTGACGATAGGTATAGTACCATCTGGAAGTTCTCCGTGAGTCCGTCCAGTGTACTCACACCCAGTGAGCACCTGTATACGATCTTAGATGCATCTGATCAATGGCTGCGGGACTAACCACTGCTCCTTGTCGGGGCTAGAAACGTATACACTAGTCTACTCTGGAGTATCAATGCCCAGTCTCGATACTCACACGACTATGGACCATTTAAGGATATGCTTATGGACTATCTTGTTCCCACAAGTATGATCGCTATTACAACGCAAGTAGTCAAACAAGATCCTACGGGCTTTATCAACATGTAACCGCAATATGTGTATAAAATATGCCATGTTAAGATAAAGTCAAACCATAATAGTATACTACTGAATCATGTCTTTATCAATATGTGTAAGCTGGATAAAGCAACTATAAAAACAAATGCACATATCCTGAAAAAGACAACGGAAACAATATGCCATATAACTGAGCAAGAATGTCCTGTACATACATATCCCTAACATCCATATGTATACATATACAATAATGGCCTTTACAGCATACATATCCAACAATGAGAATCACATGTGTGCCAAAAGGGAAAATTCATGAAGAGGTTATGAGGGAGGCACATAGCTCGGCCTATTAGTTACATTTCGGGAGGCGTTAGCAGAGAAGTTTATGCGGGAAATTATGATTGCGTGATACTTGCCGGCCTAAGTTAGATGACTTGACACAATCAAATTTCCCTTGTTACTGTATCCATTTTGTTCCGTTCCGTTCCATTAGCATGGTTTAAATTTGATATAACGTATCATGATTAGTTTTGTATACATTGATGCATGCATATCTTTCCTAACATTCATTTGACCTGATATCTGATTTACCTTGAGTCTTGATTCTCTGTCATCTGATTATCTTGAGATTTTGACACTACATCCGATTCCATAGTCGACGCTGAGTGATTCGTGATATGACATGTTATATGACATCTCTTGTTATTTGATTATCGTCGACATGAATGGGTTGGCCTATCGTGACTTTATATTGACATGATTTATGAATGGATTAGTCAGTATCTTGGACTATGATATTTATATTACTAGTATAGACTACTTGTTTATTAGGAAACTGAAGGGTAGAAATACCTGTACACTCGGATGATATTCACGCTAGACAAACCTCCATTGTAGTCGTGGGACATCTCTCGAGAATGTTCACGCTACTGACTTGATTCTTGATATTGTTGCCGTCCCAGGCACGAGCACCCTAATCATACTGCTTCCGGCTAGTCATGGCCTATGGGATATCCCGGAGATACGAGTACGTCCATTAGTCAATTCTATCAATACACAGTTTATTTGACCTAATTTGACTCATAGATTGATACCGACATAACGTGACCTTCAGATTGACCTTCAATTTGACACTATCCTGATTTGATTATTGATATTCGACTTGACACCATCTTGCCTTCTGCACCGTTCCTATCCGCACGATTATCTTTCTGTATTCTTTACCATCTACGACACGTTTTTCACATTACTTTACATACGTGTTTTCCCGGATTTGGTTCCGTGAATCCGAGTTTCCTTATTCTTGTCTTTTCCTAGTTATTGTTGGTTTCTGTCTACCGTGAGCATGAGATTGTTTGTCTTGGTTCTTTCGTTCTCATGAATTTGGAGGACGAAATTTTTTGTAGTTAGGTATAATATAACACCCTAGAACTTGGTGCGGTATTATGAGATTATTAGTTTATTTTGCGTTAATAAAACTATTTTTATTTATTTTGGAGTTTAATATTTTTGTCATGTTGATAATGAGAATTAAATATTTGGTTGTTAATTTAGTAATATCTTAAGGCATACAATATATTTTGTCTACGGTATTATGTAACTTTACACATATGTTGGTTACATTGTTATGATAAGTTAATTGGGATCTCTCATAATCTTTAAAACATATATATTTTTTGTACAAGCTAACTTACACACACATATATTTATATTACCCATCATATCTCTCTCCTTTAATCTAATTTAGCCAAACCCCAACAAAAATCTCTCCCTTTATTTTTCTAACAACCAAGCTTAAAATCCACACCTTATATATTTCTCTCTCTACCCTAAACATTCAGCCGACCGTACCCCTCTCTATTTCTCTCTAACTCCATTCATATCTATTTTTCTACCTCCTTTAACAAACTCCTTATACCATATATATACATATAACCCTTAAATTGCCATCACCCTCATTATCTTCTTCTTTCTCAACTCCACAAGCCCATCGCACCCTCGCTCCAGATCACCCTGCAACTCCGGCCATCTCCATCACTGACCTCCTTCAAAATCCATCACCCTCAACACCATCTTCCATTGCCATCGTCTCGTCACCACCTTGCACGCTATCACCTTTGCCACCGAGCACCACCAACATCGCCTCCCTCGATAACGTCCTTGCCTCCTTTGAACCCAAATCTTAACCGAGAACCCTTCGAACACCGATCGCCCCCAACTTCCTTCTCCTTCATCCTCGTTTCCACCTCCGGTCGTCGCCTCGCCCTCACCGCCAATCACCTTGAACACTCCAACTCGAACAACACCTCATCACCATCAACCTGGACATCATCTCCACCTCTTTCATCGCCTCATAACCCATCTCCTCCAAAACCCGAGCATCTTCATCGCACCCATCAACTCCCTCAACCCATCGCCAGCCCGCACGGATCAACCGTCGGTGACTCCTAACCCACCTCCTTCTTTCTCCGAGCGCAACCTGCGCCACCTCCTTTATCTTACACCGAGCAGCCAAGCCCCATTGTCGCCTTGTCCCGCTGTTGCCATTAGCCGAGCCTAAGTTGAAGCCGAGCCAAGATCATGGCCCAGGACCATCGAGATCCCTAACCGAGATCAAGTGTCGATCTTGCTTCGTTCGGGCCGTCATGTCGTCGTATCCTCTGTCTTGATCACCATCGTTTGCGAGGCAAGATTTTAACTTGCTGCATGCTATAGTTACGTTATATATATATATATATATATATATATATATATATATATATATATATATTACCGTAATACTATATATTCTACCATTTTATGCGATTGTGATTTTTACCATCTCATGTCGTTAACTAATTTAACATAGAACCTTCAATATTAAGCTTAAGTTGTAATAAGTTTAGTTTATATTAATTTATAAAATATTTAATTAATCTTATTTAATGATAAATCGTAACTAGTAGAATAGCATGCGGTAAAGGAATGTTCAGTATATTATATATAACTACAGGATAAACGATGAGCAAGTGTTTCGCCTAAATGTTGATAGCATAAAGTATATAAGTTTATTTCATGCACCCATTAGTTTAGTAACTGTCTATTTAACAACAAATACAAAATATTCATTTTTGATGCATTTATCATTACCTGTGTATATTGATAGATCGGCGATATTATATTAAAACTAAGTTTACATTGACCGTCTCAACTAATCAAACTTGACATTGAAATGATAATATGGTACACTGCTTGTTATGGAACCTACGACAAATTCTAATCAGGCTGGTATATCGATTGCTTATGAACACATGCTTGAATTGGTTGTCTTGTTATTGTTACTGTTATTATGCCAGTACACACTTACCATGTAATATTTACCAATATTAACAATCCCGACTTGACTTGATAGACTTGACATGTTGTTTTGATGGACGTATCATGTACCTACTTGTTCCCGTGTTGGAATTACGTAGATATTATTCTTATACCCGACATGAATATGAAACATGAGGAAAAGAGGAAATCAAGAATGAAACCCGACTTGTAACTCAACAGTTCACTACTTACCACGGACTGATCAGTCGATACAAGATTCGGGCTCCGGAATGAGGATGATGACATCATTCGTCTATACATGACATCGTTTTGCTGTCCAGCGGCACATCTCGGATTCAGTCCCGAGAATTATGACCGTTGTCCCGGACACGTCCAGGATACTATTGAGTTCAATCGAGAATTTCATTGATTGGTTTCAAATACCTTTAGGATGGATAATATAGCGACATGGACCCTTAGGATATATATGATATGGTTGATACTGATATCTTGTTGCATCACATCTATTGTTTTCGCTTATTGTTTATACTGATGACATCCCGTTCTTGTACATGGCATACTATATCATCTATCGTTCATTTTATTATTATGATATTTATGACGCACTGACGTCTGGGTTTTGTATGACCCAGATCCTTTGAGTTTAGCAATGGAGGATCGCGAGTATTTCGAGGAGCTTGCCGAACAGTGATGAGCATTCCACTGATCCAGTTGTTAGCTATGGTTTAGCTTCTTTCTAGTTTTGAACTTGTTGGAATTATCGTTGTGAGCCCGTGAGGGACAACTATCGGTTATTGTTTCTTTATTTCTTTGGATCGTATTGCTTCCGCTATTATTTCTTGTGGTTATTGGACATGTGATAGATAGATTTATCATTATATTGTTCTTGATTACCGATTGACAGCCGTAATGTGACTATGGAAGGATGCTTTCTTACCGTAACTACCATGGTTGGTATTGTTATGTTCCCGTATTTATGTATATTGGGAAGCGGGGCATGACAATATACTTTACAGAGAGAAACGACGATGTTATGAGTTTGAGATATGACACCTGAGACTGAAATAGATTTCTGTCGTAAGGTGCATCTATGTTTCCTCAAATGCCGTAAAACAACCTAAGCAATCCAACACTTGATATTGAGAGTGGATTTGGAGGACTGATCATTCCAATGTAAAAGAGCTTCCTCCATACAAACGACTGTGGAAAGTAGGCAGTTAAGATTGAGCCGCCTGTAGAAATACGCCCGATTTTCTTTGGCCAGATAACTATGCATATAGTGCAGGCTAGCAGTTTCAATTTCAGGAGATCTACAGCAGGAACATTAACTGACCGAAGAAACACCAATTCTTTATTTCCCTGAATATTGTAATTAAGTGGGAATGCTGGAAATAGAGATTTTGCAGTGCAAATACTTGTTCCTTGATTATTAAGACTATGCAACAATAAGATGGAAAGCCCTGAGAATGTTTCCGAAAAACAAACCTGAATTTGCATATAAACAATACTTGTTTTTTGCATGTGCGATGCATGTGGATGTGATTTAAACATATAGGTTTTAAAATAAAATTTGATATATGTTTCTAGAAATAAAGGGATGAGATGGATAACGATGCCCAAGTGTATTAGAGTTTGGGGATGGAGAGGGAGGGAGGGGGAGAGGTTTGAATTTTGAATTTAAAGGAGGCATTTAAAATATCTAATTGTGATGATGTGGATGTCTTGAGTGAGAGGATTCCTATTTCTAAAAATGTAGCCTATCAATATACCACATTAGCTACACCCTTGGAGTTTCATTATAATAGTAGATATAAGCTAGAATTTCCATTTAATTGTTAAATTATCTAACACCAATTGCAAGCAAAATCACTAGGTGGTGCTAGAGCTGGTGAAAATTAATTTAGTAGGGCAGTTGTTGGATTGAATAATATCCCCTTGGTAGCTTTATTCAGACTTGTGTATTGGTAAACCTTGATGCAACAGAATGGGTGCTAACCATTGTTTTGGATATTGGATTCCACATGCATATATACAATCAATAAGACTTGGCTCTTTGTATTTTCTTCACAAGCTACCTTTAAATTTTGGATCACAGAGTAAATTGAACTTCCTATATATATATATATATATATATATTCTGCGGTGGAAAATTTCAAGGGCCATGCCCCTAGTTCATTTTCTTTCTAATTTGATTCATCTTTGTTGAAAAGATAGCAGGAGGCTTCCTTGCGTACTTAAGGTGAAGGTAGTTAATTAAGTTTCGCATTTTCCAATCTGGTGGATTTTCTCAAAAGTGTCTTCTGGATCAAGAAATGGAAATGTCTTGTTGCATTTAGCGACAAGCTAGCAAGAGGATAGAACAGACTGTCAATAACTCTCTTTTGTATCATTATTAACTCATTAATAAGGCCAAATGTTTGCACGTGTCATCAGTCAACATTACCCATTTGTGTTATATCTTCTTTTCAATTTATTGGATGAGAGGTTTCTGAACTGTCAGGTCGATCAAGATGTAGAATTGTATGAATGTCAAGTTAACAAGCAAACGGAATTTCTAAACCGAAGTCATCGAAAATGATAAATAAATTAATCGATCTGATTGGTTCTTTTAAACAACACGATTTTCATACCGATCAAGTTAATGATAAGCACTTGCATATTAATTAATGGTAGCTTGCCAGTATAAATAAACCTTATAATATTTGCATGTTGCCTACATAACCTTTGTTTGAATCCAAGTCAACAGAACATAGGATATGTACAATTATTTGGCTGTGTCCACTAAGACTTTTGTATTAATTATCACGTAACTTCTTAAGGTAATTTTATTGATTCTGACAGATCTTTTAGCCAAAACTTGCAGGGGTGAGTTTGCAAGGAACTTACGAAATTGACTAGCAGACTGCTAGACCAACTCACTCATAGATGTTATGTGTCTTATGCCAGATAGAAGGCGCTAAATGGCTTTTCTATCACCAAAAAGATTAAATCTAACCTGATTGTTAAGGTAAAAAAAAATGAGGATGTTATATGCAATAAACCCTTGTTTTGTTCGAGGATTTTGTGGTTGGGAATCACATGAAGCGTGGTTGACATTTATATGGAGATGAAAGAAACACTTCAGAAGGGAAGCAAACATGACACAAGAGTCCTGATAACAGTTCAATTATAAATTTTTCTTCGATCACGAACAAGAAATTAAATTATGGTATGATTAGTGCAGATTGTCTTAGCCTATCGTGAGTACATGCTTTATAAAAATCAGCGCGGCATATTTTTCCTTTAAGTTCAGATATAGAATTGATTATTTGATTCATTTGTCAGATGAGATATACAAAGTTTGAAAAGTATGTCACAGCTGGATACAAAATGTCATGGCACATGTTCTCCGTCGTCAGAGATATACCAAGTTTGGAAAGAATTTGATTTGACGAAAAGGAATAAAATATTGTAATCGTTGGCTTGGTTCAAGTGGTTGATCTTTTCTTATAATTTGCAAAATCCAAGTGTAGCATGCTCTCCATTGCCCTTTCTTTGCCTATAAATTCATCCTGCATGCCCAACGAAATGAATCACTCAAGCATTGTTCTTTCTAGAAAGTACGTGCATTCTGAAAAAATTTAGAATTTTTTGAAGAAATGAGTTCCACTAATGATAGTGAAACTGTAACAAACCTTCCACCATCTTTTGGAAACATTGTGACTGTCCTTAGCATCGACGGCGGAGGAGTTCGAGGCATCATCCCTGGCACCATCCTCGCTTTTCTCGAATCCAAGCTTCAGGTAAACAGAACATTTTTATACTACAGGAATAATAGATATTTATGATTGATTTTCAATCGAAAAGACTTAGATCCGTTGGGAAACAGATCCCTGATAGACTTTATATAAATCTGTCCGGAATGTACATCGTCACATATACAAGAATCGGTAATTCTAGTATTCCCAATGGGCTCTATGTCGGAAACACAATCACAAATGCTATATTTCAATTTTTAATATTGAAATTATATAAATAAATTTCCCCCAAAAAACTCTTTAAAACATATTTTTGTTGATAAATGGTATTCTTCTGGTGCTATTTTCTTATTTCTAATTGCTAGGTTAGCTGAATATATACACTGTTGGTCCACAGTCTACCTTAAGCTTATAGATAAAGTAGTTTTTGGGGACTGTTCCATATAATCAGTAAATATACTCTGTTCTGAAAGCGAAATTGCTACTCTTTTGTCATCGAATGATGCTTTATTGATTTAATACGAGGAAGTGAAAAAAGAAAGAAAGGTATTAAGAAGAAGAAATCTAATATCTGAAACCATATTGGAAATGTAATCTCTATCTTTATTATCTACATTATAGATAGTCGTGTGTGTGCGCGCGCGCGCACTCGCGCGCGCATTTCATAATTTTAATGAAATGTTTTATTAGGGTAGGGTCTTATTCATCCTATCCATCTTCTCAAAAAGAAAGAAAAATAAAGTAAAACAAATAAAAAAAAACTGAGATCTAGTAGAAAGTCACAAATAAAACAAAATATAGCTACAATTCCAGTCATATTACAAATTAATCCTATTAGTTAATATTCCAATAATCTGTAATATTGGTTATATTCATATTTCTAACGATTATTCTTATATGACACGAGTAGGAACTTGATGGAGAGGAAGCAAGAATTGCAGATTACTTCGATGTCATTGCTGGAACAAGCACCGGAGGTCTTGTTACCGCCATGCTTACAGCCCCTGATAAGAACAACCGTCCACTGTTTGCTGCGAAAGAGATCAACGATTTCTATTTAGAAAACAGTCCGAAGATTTTTCCTCAAAAGGGGTGAGTAAATGATAAATTTGTAGGCATTTGCACAACCTTAAGTAGAAGAATGGTTTTAATTAATGAACGTTTATTAGTGTATTTCGTTGTTGCAGTTGGATTCTATCTCCTGTAATCGACTTTTCTAGTGTGCTCACTGGACCTAAGTATGATGGCAAGTTTTTGCGATCTAAGATCCAACAATTGCTTGGCGAGACAAGACTGCATCAAACCCTAACCAATGTGGTTATCCCAGCTTTTGACGTAAGGTTTCTCCAGCCTACAATCTTCTCAACCTTTGAGGTACTATCGCCTAATACTTAGTATTGAAATTAGATTCTTTTCATTTACTCAAATCTTCATCATAATCATCATCCGAGTCTTTTCTGGGATAACAGAGATGTTGGATATAAAAAATAGGCTTTCTAAATGATGTCATAAAGCTAAAATTTCATCAGTCATTTGATATCTGTTTTCTAACAAACAAATCAAAAAAAAATCCATATACACAAAAAAAAGCTTGCAATAATGGCAAATGATTTGTCAGCGCCTTCCAAAACCTTTTAAATTAGAAAAAGAAAGTCAAGAGGAAAGATATAAGATTTTCTATAAGAAAATATGTTCGGACCTTAAGTCATGGAGAGAGCCAAGAACCAAAGAGAACACATTCCTCCTTGCATACTCAACTTATATAGAAAACATGATAAAATAAATACTAGTTTATGCATAAAGTAAGGCAAAATTGCACGTAAATACCCAAGGTTTCACCGTTTTCAAGATAAATACCTAAGTTTCTATGAGTTGCACATAAATACCTATCTTTTTGACTCAAGCAATTTAAAAAAATATGAAAGTAATAACAAAGGCAAAATAACCGCTATACCACCTTCATATGTCATACGTAGGTAGTTAAATGCAAACGGAGTAAAAAGTTGGATATTTTATGTGCTAATCACATAAACTTAGGTATTTATGTTTCAAAACGGTGAAATCTTAGGTATTTACATGCAGTTTAGCCATAAAGTAATTGGGTTTCTTTTCTTACAAAATATTCTTTCATACATCAAAGCAATGAGCGATAATAAACTTTTTCCTTATATCTTTCCAACTTCTTCCCTTTGACCTATATTTGCATTTATTACTCCTTATAATTTTACAATACTTATGAACAATTATAATCTATTTAAACTATTTCTGTTGTCCACCAAATCACCAAGATTTGACCTTACTAAAAATCGAAGAATCGCTAACAAAGGGACCCTTGGTTACATTCTTGTCTTAATCTGATAAGATGCTTTTATATGCTCATTGACATAGAGAATAATTCTACAAGATACTTTTATATGGACATTGACATTGAGAATAATTTTATACAGTATGAAATATCTTTTTCTTGAAACATACTCTTTGGGATATCAATAAGATTATGAGATAATTTAGACTGGAATTCAGCCTTCGTTTTTTCCTCTCAACTTGTTCTTCTGACAATCTACATTCATTACACTTATCATTTTAATTTATTTTGTAAAATATAAATTAATCAATAATAATGTTCAGCAGGCAAGGAACCAACCTTTAAAAGATGCTCTTTTATCAGACATATGCATCAGCACTTCGGCAGCACCAACATTTCTTCCAGCACACTACTTTGAGACTAAAGATAATCAAGGAACCACTAGGAGCTTCAATCTTATAGATGGAGGTGTTGCAGCAAATAATCCTGTAAGCTGTTAATGCCGCTGCATATTATCCATAGTTCTCGTAGTTAGAATATAAAATATATTCCCTCAACTCTCATCGTAAACTTTGGAGTTTTGGTGCGACGGAAGAACATTTACACTTGACATGCTATCAAAGCAACCCAGCTCCAATTTCCATCGAACACGTATTAAATATGGATTAATTTAAATCAAATATACAGCTGCGGAAATCCAGGTTTCGACCCGAATGGCCTTCGACCTGCCGGGTGGGGGGGTGTTAGAATATAAAAATATGGACAATCATTCTTCCCTATTCTGCCTCGTTTGCAGAACAACCTGAAAGGCATTACAAGATACAATGTCAATATAACCATTAGAATTGAATCTCGTTTTATTTGCTAATGATTTTCAGTAACTTTGGCTTGCTGCTTCTCTCTGCAAAGATGAATAAGTAAAAATAAATGGACATAAAAAATACTGCTGATTTTTCATAAATTTCAGACTTTAACAGCAATAAGTCATGTGACGAGAGAGATCCTGATGGAAAATGAAGATTTCACTCCGATCAAGCCTATGGACTACAGAAAATTCCTAGTGATCTCCCTGGGGACTGGATCGGCCAAGAATGAAGAGAAATTTAGTGCGAAAGAAGCCTCGGATTGGGGTATTCTCGGATGGTTATACAATAAAGGCAAAACTCCACTGATCGACATGTTTACTGAAGCAAGTGCTGATATGGTAGACATCCATGCAACGGTCTTCTTTAAAGCACTTCATTCTGAGAAAAACTATCTTCGGATTCAGGTAATAAATGCTGCTTAGTTATTATGTATGTATTGCGTTCTCTGTGGAGCATTTCTCCTTCAATATTTTATCATAGAGTTTTTAACAAAATAACTGAGCTACAAATCTTAAATAGCACTGAAAATAGTGTTTCTTTGGCTAAAAATAGGACGACTCGTTGAGGGGTGACACAGCGTTGGCCGACATCACATCAAAGAAAAACTTGTTAGATCTGGTTGAAATAGGGAAGAGTCTTTTGAAGAAGCCGGTGTCGAGGGTGAACATAGAGACCGGGTTATTCGAGGTAGTCGAAGGGGAGGGAACTAATGAGGAACTGCTCTCTCGTTTTGCACAACTTCTTTCCGATGAGCGGAAGATTAGGCATTCGAAAGCTGCAGGTGGATAATTATCCTGTAATGTGATGGATGGTAAATTCGTTGCCGGTTGTTTATTGTGTTTCTTTTTCATGTACGTTTGTAGCGTGCTTGATTTGTTTGTAGTTGAGTATGCAATGCATCTGGAAACTGTATGTTCAGAGATATTTGTTATATTTGAAGCTATATATATATATTTTATTTGATTAAAATGCAGTTATAAATATGTATTGGTTGTGTGGAATTGCTTGTGTGAGACATACTTTTCATACCCATTTTTATTATTTAGCTGCATGTACCCGAGAGATGGGATGATGGGGTTCATATCATATAGGTATTTGTGTCATACATGGGGTTCATAGCATTTATCTTTTATCTCTTGGATAGCATTATGATGGGAGAAAACTAGGCAGTAAGTATTTTCCTTCATTCTCTGTGATCTAAATCTTGAGTTGAGAAAGTATTAATTTAAGTAGGCTTGCAACGTAAATTGCAGCTCTACTATGGATTTGAATATGCATTCTATTTTGAGGTCTCCTTGCTTGAAACTTAAAGAGTGCTATGGATTTGAATATGCAGCCAAAACATGAAAAAGAAGAGACCAACACTAATAAATGCTCTAACGTGAACCCCTAATGATATTAAACTTAGGCTAAAATGCATAAAATTTTCCTCAGTTTTAGCCTGTTTGCAGGAAACCTCTCTAGCTTTTAAAAATCGTCGGAGAGAGTAAGAAGAGTGCAGTTTTTTTTCCTTCTGTTTAAGGTAATTTGGTCCAAAATGTAAATTTTTTTGGATGGAATTGTAACGGAAGTCAACTTGGAGAAGACAATCCGTAGGATTTTGGAAGTGAGGGGGCATCCGGCAAATGGGCAAAAAGGGGCGAGGGAGGTTTCAGCCTTAAACTTTACCTCAATTGTGCTCCAAGAAACCCAGCTAAAGGCCCATATGAGATCTTGGCCCAATTGAGTCATGCTGTAAAATGCAAATGCCCTTTTATGTTTCTCCATGGGAATTTTTACAGGCAAAAAATACTAGCATGAGTCCAAGTCTCTGCTCTTTCATTTCAATCTCACCTTGTAAGTACATTCATAAGTTTTTTTAATTTTCTGTTATTGTTTCTTAAATCTTTGAAGAAAACCCATTTAGATTTTATGGGTTTTGGGGTTTTTTTTTTTTTCTTTTGAGTTTTGCTGGTATGGTTCGATGATATCCATTCTGAGTTTAATGGGTTTCTAGGTCTAAAGGAGTTGGTACGGTTTCTGTATGAGCTTTTTGAAGATCAAAAATGATGTTATTGTTTCAATGTGTGGGGTTTTTGCCCTTAGATTAGTGCTTATTGTGATATTTATTTTATTTGTTATATAATTTTTTTATAAGGCTATTGTGGTCGCATTGTGATTAAAACCCATGAAGGTTTTAGGGTTCTTGGTGATTGTTTTGTGTTAGTGAGACGTGTTCATGAATTTGATCATGAGATTAATGGGTTTGTGACTTTTGTGCACATTTTGTAGTGTGTTTTTGCATAATATTGTAAATATAATTGCTAGAATCATCTTTATCGGTGAATGTTTGGTGATATCTAATTCTGATGTTGATATTATATGTGGGTTATTTAGGTAAGTGGTTATAGCGATTATATGTTAATTTATTTTGTTCTGCAAATTTGCTTTTGTATCGTGTATTGATGATGCTCACAAGTGGTGTCCCCCCAGATTACGACACGTGGCAGATGACGTGTCCCGGATTCCACAGGGATGGAATAAGTGAGCCGCATCATGGACATTTCCCGGGCCCCTTCTCGGGGGAGTTCCCTGACCTTTCGGGAGACCCCCTGAAAGACATTCCACCTTCGTCTAAGAGACTACCAACAGCTCGTCTTCGAGCTTCTTCAGTCTCCTCGCTTCCGAGCCTTCTCTTGTGCTGAGCTTCCTCGGCCTCCCGCTCGTCTCCGAGCTCCAAGCACGCCGAGCTCCCTTGGCCTCTTGCTCGTCTTCGAGCCCCTGATGTGCCGTGCTTCCTCAGCCTCCCCCAATCAACCGAGATTGCGGAGCCCTAGTGCCTCCGCAACGGCCCCGTGTATCTCGCCAAAGCGAGATAACCGCCGCCCCACGTTCCGCGTTCCACGCTGGCACGTCCCCCATTAATGAGCGTATCCCGCCATTAATGAAGGGATCCCATCGTTCATGCACGTGTAACGTCAGGGACGTAACCGAAGGCAAGGATTTTGCGCCTGCTCGCTCCATGCGACCACTATAAAACCCCTCTCCTAAACGACTCAGGTAAGGCAACTTGAACCCAATAAGCCATTAGTCTGCTCAAATTCCTCAGCTAACTTGATCGTCGGAGGGTCCTACGGTGGTCACCCATCCCGGAACTTCTTTGCAGGTAGCTCGGCTTTCAGCTCAAACTTAACACATCGAGATCCACACACTTAAGGAGGCAACCTTTGAATCCAATCTCAACCGTCCAGCAACGCTCGCGACAGATCGACGGAGGACAGCATCTGAAGGAAATCTAGGCCTCCATCAGCTGGCGCCGTCTGTGGGAACAAAAGACTTATCTTGTTCCGCCAAAAAAGTTGATCTTCCGCCCTCGATTCAATGGCGAGCGACAACTGCAACGATCCGAATACGAGCCGCCACAGAGAAAGCGGGAGCGGCTCGCCTCTTCCTCCTAATGCCATCCGCGTCTTGTCCGTCCGGATAGACCGGCTTACGACGCTGATAGATGCCTTCGTCTGCGTTCAAGCGGCGGGCCCTAACCACCAAATCGTAGCTCTGGCTTTCCGGGATAACGACGTCCGCCGAAGGACGGACGGCACACTCAGGCCCTTGGTCTACCTCGTCCTTATCACAACGCCCCTGAGCGCCGGCGGACCGACTCCGGCCACCTTAACCCATACGTGGCGACTGATTCCATGACCCGCTGGGCCCGGACAGCTCCACGCCACGCCATGGTCCCAAGGAAGACTGGGCCGTTGTCCTAATGCCCGTCGCGCGTTCTCTCCTCCTGAGGAGGTGTCGGCCAGCTCGTCTTCTTTCAAGTATGACCGACGCCCCCACTCTCCCCGGGATCGCGCGAACGACGAACGCAGGGACCACTCGATTAGGGCCTCGTCTGGGGATCTGAGACACCTGATAGAGCGGAATCGAAGTCGCACCCTAGCGCAGACCCGGTGCGGGGATAGCCACCACTCCGATTGCGCGGAATCATCGGGTTACCACCACCGACTCGAGACCCTCGAAAAGAAGATCGAGGGCATATGGTGAGACAGCCATCCGTCCGGCGAAGGGGCTAGGTATTCCGCGGATTCTCTCACGAAGCCCTTCACCGAGGAATTGTTGGCCGAACGTTTCTCATTCAAGAACAAGCCGCCCAAGGTGACGCTCTTTGACGGAATTCCGACCCAAAGGATCACTTGGACGCGTTTACAGCGGGCATGAGCTTCCAAGATAACTCAGACGCAACCCAATGCCGCGCTTTCCTTGCCACCCTCATCCGGGCTGGACGAGACTGGTTCCGAGGACTTACGCCACGCTCCATTTCGACCTTTGATGAGCTGACCACTAAATTCCTCGGTCATTTCGTCAGGAATCAACGGCAGAAGAGGACGGTCGACTATATGTTCATCATCAAGAGTGGAGACAAAGAATCTTTCAGAGGATATGTCACCCGTTTCTTCAACGCTCTTCTCGAGGTCCCCGAACACCACGATGAAACGGTCATCGCCGCGCTGAGGTCGGGTCTTAAACACAAAGAGTGGCTCCGCTCTTTTGTATTAGCGCAACCTAAGACCATGGCCGAGGTAAAAGCCTGGACCGAGCAGGAAATCCAACTCGAGTCCGAGATGAACTCGAATCTGCCCAGAGATGACCAAACCGACCAAAAGAAGCGGGGTAGAGAAGAGAAAAAGAGAGTCGACCGACCAAAACCTTACTTCCCGAAGTTCCAGGAGTACACTCCCTTTAACATCTCCTAGACCGAGCTGCTAGAGGAGGCAAAGGGCGAGAGGTTCTTCAGGCTCCCGCCGGCTATCCGAAACACGGGCAAGCGGCTCCGAGGCCCGTATTGTGCCTATCACCGGACGCAAGAACATCCGACCGAGGATTGTAAACAGCCGTGCGATTACATCGAGGAGCTGATCCGCTCCAGTCACTTGGCAAAGTACCTGCGGGATAAACGTAAAGCCGATCAAATTAAAGACGGAGAGCTGACGATCGGACATATCATGGTCATCGCCGACTGACTCAAATCCGAGCAACAAGGACACCTACCAAAATTTATATTCAATACAGGAGAATTTAAATTGAATCACATAATCTGTAATATATTCAATAATAAAGATTCTCGCTTCCCTGCAGTTTGAACTACTTTTCTTTGTTTCCGTGCTAAAGCTTCCCTGCCCGGTCCTTCCCTAGCGGGTAGATTCCTACCTATCTATGCTAAGGATCAAAAGCCCTCCTCTCGAGGCCACCGAGCAGCTTCCCTGCCCAGTCCATCCCTAGCGGGTAGATTCCTACCCATCTACGCTAAGGATCAAAGCCCTCCTCTCGAGACCACCAAGCAGCTTTCCTGCCCGGTCCATCCGCCGCGGGTAGCTTCCTGCCCAACTACGCTGTGGATCGAAGCCCTCGTCGCGAGACGACCGAGTAGCTTCCTGCTCGGTCATCCCTAGCGGGTAGCTTCCTACCCAACAACGCTAAGGATCAAAAGCCCTCATCTCGAGGCCATCGAGCAGCTTCCCTGCCCGGTGCATCCGCAGTGGGTAGCTTCCTGCTCAACTACGCTGTGGATCGAAGCCCTCCTCGCGAGGCGACCGAGTAGCTTCCCTGCTCGGTCATCCCTAGCAGGTAGCTTCCTACCCAACAACGCTAAGGATCAAAAGCCCTCATCTCGAGGCCACCGAGCAGCTTCCCTGTTTGGTCATCTCTAGCGGGTAGCTTCCTACCCAATAATGCTAAGGATCAAAAACCCTCTTCTCGAGGCCACCGAGCTGCTTCCCTGCCCGGTCCATCCGCAATGAGTAGTTTCCTGCTCAACTACGTTGTGGATCGAAGTCCTCCTCGCGAGGCGACCGAGTAGCTTCCTGCTCGGTCATCCCTAGCGGGTAGCTTCCTACCCAACAATGCTAAGGATCAAAAGCCCTCCTCTCTAGGCCACCGAGCAGCTTCCTAGCCCTGTCCATCCGCAGTGGGTAGCTTCTTGCCCAACTACGCTGTGGATCGAAGCCCTCCTCGCAAGGTGATCGAGTAGATTTCCTGCTCGGTCATCCCTAGCGGGTATCTTCCTACCCAACAACCCTAAGGATCAAAAGCCTTCCTCACGAGGCCACCGAGCAGCTTTTCTATTCGGTCATCCCTAGCGGGTAGCTTCCTACCTAACAACGCTAAGAATTAAAAGCCCTCCTCTCGAGGACACTGAGCAGCTTCCCTGCCCGGTCCATCCGCAGTGGGTAGCTTCCTGCCCAACTACGCTGTGGATCGAAGCCCTCCTCGTGAGGCAACCGAGTAGCTTCCTGCTCGGTCATCACTAGCGGGTAGCTTCCTACCCAACAACGCTAAGGATCAAAAGTCCTCATCCCGAGGCCATCTAGCAGCTTCCCTGCTCGGTCATCCTTAGCGGGTAGCTTCTTACCCAACAACGCTAAGGATCAAAAGCCCTCCTCTCGAGGCGACCGAGCATCCTCCTTGCCCGGTCCATCCTGAGTGGGTAGCTTTCTATCTATCAACGCTCAGGAGCTAAAGCCCTCCTATCGAGGCCACCGTGCAGATTCCTGCTCGGCTAGTCTCCGAGGGGTAGGTCCCTACCCTACGAAGACACGAGTCTAGGAACCACATCAGGGAGGAATCACTCAATGCCGACCTATTCTACGTTTTTCAACTCATGCTAAGAGACGTGGCTGTCAACCCAACTCTGAAGAATGGACTGATACCGACCTACCTACACTTGGATATCTTTCGGTTCATTCTAAATGAACTATCGCCATCTCGACTCCGGGGAGCGGGAGGGCACCGACCTTCCTACACTTGGCAATTAATCGACTTACACTCGACGCGTGATCGTCATCTAAAAAGCCGGGTATCGACCTACGGCCTACCACTCGAGTCGAGGAAAAGACTGACGAACTGAAGTACTCACGCAAAAAACACACAGTCATGCAGAGAAAAATAAACTAAGCTTTATTTATATTCCAGAAATTTTTACAAGGTATTCTGGCTCCTCAGCCTTACAAAACGTCCGGAGGCTTACAAAACTAAAAAAAGGAAGAAAAGACAGGAAAGCTCAGGCCGCAGGACCGGGAGGACCTTACCCTGCTCGACGCTAGCATCGGGAACCAAAACGGCGACCTCTGGGTCGATGCTTCCACCGGCGGCCTCACCCCTGGCACTTCTACCGGCAGCCTCTCCCCCAGCGCATCCCCAGTAGTTTTCGCCTGCGGCGCATTCTCGGAGAGAGGGTACTGGAGCCGAAGCTCGCCGTCAGCAAATCCCGGCATCAACGTCTTGACAGCGTCGAGAGCCCGGTGCCAAACAATGGCCGAGGCGTCGGCGATGTCGGTGTAGAACTGGTCCGACGCCTTATACCTTTCCACGGATTTCGAAGCTCGGAGATCGGCAAGCTTCACCACATCAAGCGCCGCCTGGGTGTCCCTCTTGTAGGCATCCCGCGACTTTTTCATCATGGCGTTAAGCTTGCTAGCCTCCTCCAACTTTGCCTGGATGACCTTGTTGGATTCACTCAGAAGTCGAATTGACTCCTTACACTTGGAGTTCGTCAACTCCTCAGCGACCACCCGGGTTTCGAAAACAGCTATTCTCTCCTTCGCCTACTGCAGCTCCAGGCGCAGATCCTCCTCCCGCGAGGAAGATTCGCCTGCCTTTCTCATGGCCGGGACAATCTTCTCGGACTTCATATTGACGATAAGAGCGCAATGTTGGAGGACCTAAGGAAAGCAGCAAAAGGAGTTAAAAATGTTCAAACTGAGGAAAAATACTTAACAAAATTCTTAAAGAAAAAAGGATACCGATCTGGACCGTCTCCTGAGCGATGGCGGCCACTTGGGCCTTTAGGGTTCCCCAAGGAATTTTTCTCCCGGCTGATCGCTCCGTGTTCGAGAGCAGGCTATCGGTAACGGAAAGCCCCGAAGGTACATCGAAACAGACGTCCCCCTCCTGCACGGGGATTCTGGAGGGTGGCGAGCGAGAGACTGTCCTTTTATACCTCTTGAGGGGGACCTCGGTGAGGTCAGCTTCATCCTCCACCCCCCTCGCCCGGGGCTCTGGTCCCCCTGCATGCTTCTGGCTCTCCCCACGGCTGACTTCCGGGGCTCGGGACGCAGCGGAAGGGTTCGCCGGTGCAGTTGGTTTTGGGGACGAGCTAGAACCGGGACGGGACAAGATGAGCTAGCGCCCCCGGTCTTCTTTCCTGCCTTCGCGGCCATGGCAGCTAAGAATTTGGATCGGTCCATTTGCTCTGTAGAAAGGAGAATACACAAAGAGAGTTAGTGACGCTGAAAAGGGCAAAGAAAATTCATCAAAGTCTAAATGGATCGTTTACGGCGGTCCTAACTTATCCAGAAAGCGCGCAGGGCTGAGCCCAGCCCAACTCAGGACCCATTCAGAAAGTAGAACGTCGGCCCGCTGGATCGGCTCCCACATGGATACCGCCTTACCTCATGTGAGGACAACTGCCTCGCCCTCGGGCAGTCGGCCCTGTGCTACTGTGTAGGCACAGGCCAGTTTTTACCCTCGGATGGCCCGATGAATATGAACTTCTCATTTCAGTCGTGAATGGAAAAAGGGACGACTACTACCCCCGACCCTGCTACCCCACCCTTGCGTTTTTTGAAAGAAAAATACACCCAGCTCAGCTCATCCTTGCTGGTTTCGGGATGATTCTTATAACAAAGAAAGGAGGCTAGAAGGGTCAAACTAAAAAGGATATTTTCAAATTTCAACCGGACCAGAGACCCGAGGAGGATTCTCCACGAGTTGGCGCTAGCTGGTTCGGGGCAAGATGGAAGCAACGAAGCACCCCACATATCTCGGTTGGGAAGGGCAGACGCATTCCCGTCCGGAATGCTTCCAAATACAGGGCAATCTCCTTGCCCTGCATCTGGTCTGCCCGCTCACCTTCTCTGACTAAACGGAGAGAATAGTTAGAGGGGATGTGGAACCGAGCCCGGATCTCGGCAAGCTCGTCCACATTCCTCAAGATGGAGGGCGCATCGTGGGCGTTCCCGACGCGCACCTTGAGAGCCTTTGTTGCCGCCCGACGGCGGGTGACGGGGGAGGCCCCGACTCTCGGATGCGATCCCGACACAGAGGCCGAAGTAAAAGAAGACGAACCCTCTTGGCTATCTGAAGCCGAAGAGGAGGAAGACCCTCTGGACTCAGCTTCAATAACTGGAACCTCATCGCCCGACTCTACCCTAACTACCTCTACAGACTATTCAGATGAAGACATCTAACCTAACTCAAAAGATGGGGCTGGCCGAGGAAAAAGCACGGACGATCCGATCTAGAAGTAAAGAGCGCCGGACAATGTTTGACAACGAGAGTAAATTATGGTGGAAGCATCGGCCCTAGAGGGTCCCCTCCTATTTATATACCCCCAAAGAAGAACATCCAGCAGTCCAGATTGATTTTCGCTAAAACGAAACGTCGCGCCCAATGACCAACGAGGCACCACGTGGCGATCAGTCATTGGGGACGTCCCTTCGGTTGCAGGTGACAACGACAGCCTATCGCTTCCGCCAACCCATGTCGGACACGTGGCCTGCAGCCCAACAGACGTACAACGCTCGCGGCACGCCTTCTCTAAAAGCGCAATCATGTCACTGATCCGCTGACGTCTTCGGGGATACGCGTGAAGATTCAGGCGAACGACGAGGCGACACGTGGGTCCAAGGATAGAAACGACGTAACCGCCAAACGCCACGTTGTTTCCGGGCGATCCGCATTACGATTTTATGGCGCCAAATTGAGCAGAAGAAAGACCGAACAGACCACTCTCGACCCGACCCTTCGATAGGTCGAACCGAGAGTGGGGGGCTAATGATGATGCTCACAAGTGGTGCCCCCCCAGATCACGACACGTGGCAGATGACGTGTCCCGGATTCCAGGGGGTGGAATAAGTGAGCCGCATCGGGGACATTCCATGGGCCCCTTCTCGGGGGAGTTTCCCGACCTTTTGGGAGACCCCTGAAGGACATTCCGCCTCCGTCTAAGAGACTACCAACAGCTCGTCTTCGAGCTTCCTCGGTCTCCTCGCCTTCTCTCGTGCCGAGCTTTCTCGGCCTCCCGCTCGTCTCCAAGCTCCAAGCACGCCGAGCTCCCTCGGCCTCTCGCTTGTCTCCAAGCCCCTGATGTGCTGAGTTTCCTCGGCCTCCCCCGATCAACCGAGATTGCGAAGCCCTAGCGTCTCCGCAACGGTTCTGCGTATTTTGCCAAAGCGAGATAACCGCCGCCCCACGTCCCCGTCCCACGCTGGTACGTCCCTCCATTAATGAGCGTATCCCGCCATTAATGAAGGGATCCCGTCGTTCATGCACGCGTAACGTCAGGGGCGTAACCGAAGGCGAGGATCTCGCGTCTGCTCGCTCCATGCAACCACTATAAAAAACCCTCCCAGACGACTCAGGTAAGGCAACTTGAACCCAATAAGCTACTACTCTGCTCAAATTCCTCGGCTAACTTGATCGTCGGAGGGTCCTACGGTGGTCACCCACCCCGAGACTTCTTTGCAGGTAGCTCGGCTTCCACCTCAAACTCAACCCATTGAGATCCACACAGTCAAGAAGGCAACCTCCGAATCCAATCTCAACCATCCAGCAACGCTCGCGACAGATCGACGGAGGACAGCATCTGAAGGAGATCTAGGCCTCCATCATGTATCTTGTTATATAATGTGATATTCATAGACACTCATGGCAATGGTTATTCTTCCTTCACTGTCACTGCTTCATTCTTTATTATAATTTCAGTAAAAAGTTTTGAACGCACATTGAAATAATTTTCATTTTACCTTGTAAATTTTTTTGCATAGGAAAATGATGTGAAGGAACCGAGCCATCTTTATAAGAGGAGGTCGATGTGCGTTCAAGCAATGGAAAGTAACGAAGGTAGAATCAAGAAGAAGCAAGCAATAGGAAGGAATGAAGATATAACTATCAAACTTCCTGATCACATCCTTCATCGCATTCTTTCATGCTTATATATGAATGATGTTGTAAAGATTTGCACATTTTCGCGGAGATTGAGAAACCTATGGTTTTCAATGCCCTATCTTCGCGTAACTGATAGATTTTTGTTGACTATAGAGGCTAAGAGGACATTCAAAAATTTCATCAATACATTGTTGCTATCAAGCGACACATCGAATGTGGACACATTTTGCTTGGAGTGGTTGCATTTCATTGATCCTGTGATTATCGATTCATGGGTCCGTTACCTTGTCCATCAAAATATCAAATTACTAGATATCGATGTTGGTGAGTTTGAGAAGACTTTGGTTTTGCCCGATTTGATCTTCACATGCCAATCCCTCGAAGAGCTTAGTTTTAAATGTGCTCAGACGAACTCTGTTGTGGCCCCTAAATTCACAAATATCGGAAATTCAATATGAGAGATTCAGTGATGACCTTCAGTTATGGATGCCCTTTGCTTGAAGATTTGGATCTGCGAGGCTGTGCATGCGACACAATTAACATTGTTTCTTACAAACTGAAGAGTTTGACTTTACGGGACTGTCGTATATTTCGCAGTGATACGGTATTCATTTCATCTCCGAGTCTTGAAACTCTGTTATATTAACAATTTTACCTTGATGCACCGACCAAGGCATCTGCATCGTGTTATATTGGAGAATTTATCATCTATTCGTAATGCGTCGGTGGTGATTGGTGATGAGGGTTCAGATATTAGCAATGACAAAGATATGATCATACAACTTTCTACTGTAGAAAATCTCGAGATCTTGATTCGAGACAAGGAGGTATGGTAGGAATTGATTTTGTTTGTTCTTATGATTTTCCAAGTTTTTGATGTGCCACATTTAATTGGTATGTTTTGGATCATTTTAAATACTTGTTCTTGATAGAATAATTATATGCCAACTTACTTTTAGATGTATAAAGAACTAGATCTTGTTTGGTCTTGGGGCAGTATTGATACTAATATAACAGCCTCTCAATGCAAAACCCTAGAAATCAAAAATTGCTGTGATAAATGAGAAATTAGAATGCCTTTATATATACCTTTCAAAACTATGGCTACTGCTTTCATTTGGATAACCACTATGTTATTTACTTATAACATGCTTCAAGGACTTAATTAGCATTTTGAGCTAACTATGCTGAAAATCATTTGCAGTGTTTCGTCAACTTTTTTTTATTTTTCCTTTTTCTGAAGCAAGTGTGACGTCAACCTGATATACATTATTAGACATAAACCAATAGATTACGTCTTTGAGTAAGCACATGGGTGCGGTGAGTCCAGGGCGAGGGGACATGTGCCCCCTTTAAAATTTTGAAAACGAATAAGTGAATAACAGATATCAGTCAAAACCGAGTGTTGAAATTTTGGAATATATCTTATATATGTTTATTTCATAAACATATGATAAAGACTGTCTAGCTCAAGTGTCTTTGTTTCATAGCAAAAGGTTGAAGGTTCAAATCCCACTTCAAACACAATTAAATTCTGATTTTAGTTAAATGGATACAAATTCTATTTTGGTTTTTTTCTTTTTGTAAACAAGAAAAGTATCCTACATTGAAAAATGAGTAGTAGGAAATTTCTTTATAAATTCCCTTTAGTTTCATGAAAACATATATTGCATATGATATTTTTTGGGGTGATATAATAGTGGTATTACACCAAGTTTCATTAATAGCATGAAACATACAATCCATAGAAGTACATCACCATAGCATATAACATATCATCCACATTCGGATGAGCCAACATAACCTACCCAGTAATAAGCAAAATACAAAATACAGATCTTAAGCATCACCATATCTTCCAAAACTGATTCCTATCCACGGCAACCAACCTCACCCAACCAGCGTAAATCAGACATAAATTCTTCTTTGCGACTAAAAGACCTCCATCACATAATATGCTGTCGTAGGCCTACTCTCATTTTCTCGCCCTCTTCCTGAATTGGTGGGAAAAGAGCTGCAGACTTCATCCTGTGAGAAGAACATTATTAATATTGTAAAAATAAAATATCCCTTTGTCTATATATTGTGTATGATGTTGTCAAGATAAAAGCCTTGTAAAATGATATTGTAAACATTATCTTTTTTGTCTATGATCTGATTAAATGTAAAATTTTATTGTTATAATAAATTGATTTTGATATATATAGTCGGACTTTTGAATAGAACCCTTGCTGAGTGCTATGTGCCCCTCTGACCATAAACTCTGTGTCTGCCCCTGGGTAAGCGGTTCTTAATATGGTATCGGAGCATCAGGTTTCAAGAGGTTTTGAAATCAAACCTCATAAATTTTATTTAGAAATGCACCCCCCCCCCTCTCCTCCAATTTTATCTGGCTTTACAAGTGTTTCCCTTGGAGGCCTTTCCAAATTGTCCAAATGTCCAAACGAGGAGTTTTCTGGTATGTCGATATACAATATTGTTAGCCCTGAACCCAATAGCTTAAGCCTTTGGGTAAACTGTTAGTTAACAATAGCAAAAGAATGCCGTCTCCTATTCATATGAGAATGCACACGTTAATTTCAAGAAACAGCTGTTGAACAACTTTTAAGCTATATTGTTCTAACTACAAGGCAGTGATGGTGGTTTATTTTAAATTTTTGACGACACCAACCATAACATTTACACACTTTGCAATTCCCTTCCCTTTTCATAAAGGAGGAGCAAAGCTCCATTCAATCACTTGAAGTTTTAATTATATTGTCGAGTAGTTTCAATTTGAAGAGAGGACTTGTTTGCTTCATAATTTCAACATGATTGATTATTTACGATGATCCTGAGTTTATTTTGTATACAATGTACCAGTTTTTCTCGGGCAGTGAATTATCAGGGATTCCGAAATTCCATAACCTCAAGAAACTAACACTGGGAAGATGGAATGTGAGCAGAAATTTTCATTTAGCTGCATTCTTCCTCCCGAATTCACCATGTTTGAAAATGCTTACGATTAAAGGAGAAGAGGTGAATCCCATAAAACTCTAATTTCAAATTCTTCATACGATTGTCAACATCTTATTTAATACGATTGATTTGTTCTTTCCTTTCTTGTAAATTAGGAAGCTCAATCATGGGAATGCATTCGCTATGATCGTCGCAAAGCACAGAGAGTTTGAGATAGTGGAAGAGATTAAGTATTTGCTACCAAATTCAAAGATCTTTATATCGTAAATCTTACTGTTTAGAAAATTAATATGCTTTGAATTTCATGTGCCAGTACAAAAATTATCTTCTTTAGTTGTTTGTGAACTTTTCGATATAGGTATCCTCATATAAGTTTGTTAAAGCCTTTTAGTAAATCTTCTTTGGTTGTTCCAGTGCTTGTCAAAATCCTGAAGTGTTCTGATTTGAATCATGTTTCTTTTATGGATATTTGTTTATATTAATATTGATGATAAAGTTATCTTCAAAAAAAATATATTGATGATTAAGTTTGTCGTGCTGTTTGCTCGCTTGCTTTATATCTATATTTATTAACAACTTGGTTATGATGACAATTATCATCTTGAGAGATGAGTATTGACAAAGGTTGATCCAGCGCCGCAACTTCTTGAGCATGAAGGGAGAACTTTACAATCACGAGAGTGCCATCAGAGAGGTGAATGGTCAAATTGGAATGGTGTTTAGGTATGATTTCGTATATTACCATATGTGTTTTTTATTTGCTCTTCTTTTGTTTTATGATGAAGATATTTGATGAATATTGCTCTTTGATATGGTAGCGTATCACACTAAGAGCTTACACGACTGCCATAATCTCTGAAAAAACTCACTACAATAATTACATGTTTCTTTATGGCTTTCTATTTATTTGTTTATTTGTTGGCTAAATTTCACTAAATACCATGAAGTTTTCAAGATAAACACCATAAATTTTATATCTTGCAAATAAGTAGTCAGTTGCAAATGAAGACCAGTAACTCTCAGCATTTTCAGATTCCAAAATTGTTCATGCGTGAGTAAAATTGGAGGTAAAATTGAAAACAAGGTGTATGGTTATAATACTGAAAATCGCTGAAAGAGACTGGTATTTTTTTTGCAATTGATTAAGTTCACAATTTTCTTATTCAAGTTATAAATCTTTTAGATCTGAAAAACACTGATGTTTCATGACATTAGACTTCACATGCCCAACAATAGAGTTGATTCAGTTTATAGGGCCTTGATATTGTCACGCTCCGCTTCCTAAAATACGGGATACGAGGGATGATTAGGCCAGCCATACTCCTACGATCAGGGAATAATCCCACCGTAGTCACACTTCGGCTTCTAGCATTACATGGTAGTCAATAAACAGTGCTTGAGTAAAGGAAAAATCATATTCACCACTTTATTACATTGCAATTTAAAAGAGTTCGAGATACATTTATTTCACAGAATAACAACTAACCAATAAAACAAATACTGAAATCAAAGAAAGTAGCGCTGGTGATGCAGTCTAGATCTCCGCAATCTCGAAGGATAAGTCCTACTCCTGGGCTGGATCCACTCCGTCCTCTGAGCATGCACACTCAGGTCGTCAGGACGACACATATAACAAAAATTATATATAATGGGCGTGCAGTATTATTGAACATGAGGAATACAATGAATTGCAGAACATGTGTATAATAATATCAAGTGAATATAAATAGTGCAATATGAGTATCATGTCAGTGAACTAGGCAATGCATATGTAACTACTTAACGGTTGCTAACTCAATGAAATCAAATGGTGGAGAGGATACTCGTGTTTAACAAGAGTCTCGTGCATGTCCGAGACTACGGTCCACTGTGCCCGGGACATAACCCTGTCAGCCATGCCGCTAGGCCCACGACCTAAAGTATGTATGTGTGTGTGTGTATATATATATCACTGATAGCGAATGATCATCCTCTAAATCACTGTACCTCGCTAAATACGAGTTCAATTCCACCTTAATTTTCCCAATTCCCCGGGTTATGGTATGTATTCATGAATTAGATAGGTTGTGGACAATACGTATCACTGTCGTTTTCAATCACTTTTTCCACTTATCAATATCACTGTCGTATTTTCCACAACTCAATCACTAATCATTAATATATCGACAATGCAAATGATCACGATGCGGCAGGTATAACTCAAGCATGAAAAATATGCAGAAATGCACTGAACAGGTATTCATTATACTATAACGACTAATGTCATATAACTTGCAAAATTCACGGTAAATCATACGCTTAGAATTGACCAAAACAATATAAAGGGCGTATGAAGCACACTGGATTATCTAAACAATAAAATTTATTTCAGGTCAATCGGAGTTCAGGCTAGAGAATTATCATCGTTTGAAGGCAGCGATCGATTTCTGGGATTCCAGTTCCGGTACTGGAAGCCCAACTTCGCGCGCATTTTATCAGTAATTATGTTCAGATTCAGCTATTGCCCTAGTTGAATAAAATTTATTTCTGACAGTTAAGTTTCCAACGCCCCAAACGGATTATCAATCGCATCTCTACATCAGAAGTTATGCTCAGATTAACGTGACAATGTAATGAACATTTCTGCAGAAACTGCAGAACCCAATGGTATTCTAAAATACAATTTAAATATCAAACGACCGTAAAAATGCACGGGACCGATTTCAGGTGTTAGCTAATTAAGTTTTCTGCGCGACCATATGGGGCTCCGCGCATTTTCAATTTTAAGCAGGTGTGTTCAGGTGGTTAGAATTCAGTTTTCCCATAGAATGCTACCCCGGACTGCAGTCCAGAATTGCGTTCCTCATCATTTTTCAGGGTCATGGGATTGCATTATTCCAAAACTAATTACATAGGGTTATAGACTATCTCGTTAGGTTAGATACGAGCCCTGAAACATCATGATTGGAATTATATTCAAATAATTACAAATTTTACAACGTGGTATGTACGTTGATTTTCAGATTCGATGTAACCATTTGGGAGGTCATTTTTACATTCGATGCCTTAACGATTTTATGCCGATTTCTTATACGTCACATGTTAACATCAACAGAAACTTCTAATAATAAACTTGGGGATTTTAATAGGGTAATTGCATCGAGCACTCGGTACGTGTACGGGGATGCTATCTATTTGTTCATACACGCATCAAATATTATATCCATTTAAACCGTTAAACTATATTCACTAACTACGTAAGTACGTAACATGAATTGAACAAGTGAAAGGGGCTTCACTTGCCTGTGACGAAGTCAATGGTAAGGCAACGACAGCAACGGAATGGCACGACACGGGCACGATCACTGCACGATGTGCGCTCGACTTGGCTAGATCGGAGTACTCGGCTCAGCACTGGCATGGAGGCGGCCACGGCAGGGGATTTCCAGCGACTACGTCGGAGTGCTCGGGTGCAGGAGGCTGCCGGCGGTGAGCTCAGGCGGTTCAGGGGATTGGAGCTGGTGAGTCGGGGAGCTCAGGGGCTGCAGGGGACCAGTGCAGTGGGCTCTGGCTCTGGCGAGGTCGGCTGAGACGCGCGGGCGATGGGGTCGGAGCTCCGGTGAGGTGCAGGGACGAGGGAGTTGGGTTCGTCGGCGAGATGCAGGGGTTGGTGTTGATGTTGATGGGTGCTCGGTTTGATGGGTCTTGGAGATGAGGCGAGGGTGTTGGCGGTTGAGGTGTTGGGAAAGAAGAGAGAGAATGTTGGGGTGCTCGGTGGCGGTGGTCAGAGCTTGGGAGGAGTTCGGTGACGTGAGATGGGGGTTTCGCTTGGAGGAGAACGAGAATGAGAGAGAGAGTGAAGCAGCGAGGGGAGATGAGGGAAGAGAACTGGAGAGATGCAGAGATGGAGAGTGAGAAGGAGACGTTGGAGAGAAGAGGGGGTCGTGGCTGTTGGAGATGACCGGTTCTTACGCGAGCGCGAGGAGCGGGGAGTCGTGATGAGAGCCGTTGGGCCTTGGAGCTGTTGGGAGTGAGCTGGTCGAGTGAAGGCGGGCGCGAGGAACGTGGAGGCGAGCAGGCGTGGGTGCGGGTCTCGCGGCGCGGGCACGAAGAGCGCGGAGGCGTGGGGTGACGCGAGGGAGAAAAGCGGGAAAATGAAGATGATGGAGGAAGATGAGGGAAGCGGGTCGGGTTGGGTTGGCATGCTTCAGGTCGGGTAGAAATAGGATTGGGTGAGGGAATTTAGTTTTAGGATTAAGAGTTTAAGAAATTAGTTTAAATATTATATATATATATATATATATATATATATATATATATATATATATATATATATATATATATATGGATTAAATTCTGGAAAAAAAATACGGAAAATTTTATTCGGAACTGGGGATTTACAGATATAGGCCTATTCTTGAGATCATTGCATATATTATCATTCATTCAGAGTTTAGTGAACCTAAAATTTTGCATGGATTTTTATAGTTTGAGACATACAAACCCTGAAGTTGCAATTTCTAAGCACAATTACCTTTGATTTCCCATTCAGTTCTAGTTCATTTCCTCACCTTTCCTCTCTGTGCTACAATTATAATTAGTTTAGAGGCTGACTTGTGATATGTAGCTATTGAGAGGGTTTTTTTTATTTTTGGTCAAACGTCTCGGTCGCTTCCTATATGAATCGGGCAGTGAGAAAGTGAGGAGTGAGCTGAAATTTTGAGTGTTTTCTCTTTCATCTCCATTGTCAGAGTTTTCAATTTTCTTTAAAACGCTGATCTATCATTATATAATTCTAATCTCCCCCATTACTTCTTTCTTATTGTGAATTTCTTGCAGACTGAGAAGTAAGACATGGAGATAATTGAAGAAACCCACCCCTGTCTCTACTTCCGAGTGCAGGGAAAGATGTGATTGCCGTCATTGAGCTAGGATCAGGGTGTATCTGACCCTGGTTATCCTTTTATTAAAAATTATTCTGAAAATTATTAATTAGAATTTTATTTTGTAAGCATATCACATCTATAGTTATTATAATAATTAAGTTGATCCAGCTATTTATGTGCATTTAATAGTTCCTCTGTCATATATAAGACATGGGCTACTTCAGTCTGTTCCTGTGCTGGTGTTTTTTGAATTCTTGGGGTCGTGGTTTTGTGGTTGATCTTCGCTTATAAATGCTTGTTCATTTTATAATCATGGTACCGTTTTATGAATTTATCCATTTATATACATTTCGATTGCTTAATGAGAATTTGTTTTCCCCCTGATTAGTTCCTTGCTTGCCAATCCCTCGATAGTTTAGCTTTTGATTTGCTTGGACTAATGTATTTTCTTCTGATTTGAGTCTATTAAGACGATTGCCTGTTTATATTGTTCTGTTAAGTTTGATTCACACACACCCATGCACGCCCGCACAAGCGCACACGTGCACACACACACATGTATGTACATATACAATACACACGCACGAACACATACACACATGCGTGCGCGCACGTAGATACATATACATGTATATATACACGAGCGTGCGCGCACACACAGACACATGTATATATATATACATGCATGTAGAATTTTTTTGGTTCTTTTATGTGGATTTCTTGTCCCAGGCTTATTAAAGAGCTTCACTACATTACCGAGGCAACTTCTTCAGAAGCTCATATTGTTGTGGTGCTTTCCTCATCCTCTCTTATCAATGCATGAGGTGTTTCCAACGGCACAGATGTGATTATGAACCTTTCTAAAGTAGAGAAGCTCAAGTACTTACTTGACTCTAAACATGGAGGTATGCTAATATATCTTGATTCCATTTGTTGATATAAATTGTTCAACTAGAGCTTGTGTCGCATTTAGAGAATGCATTTTGGATTACATATAAATAACAAAGTCTTATGGAATCTGTTTGAAAATAATACTATTACAACGCAACGGTCGACTTGAAAAATCTGATGCATTATCAAAGTATCTCATTTATTTTGTTCCTCTTTTCGAACATATTAATAGAAGGTAGATAAAAAAAATAGAAAGTTGAAGCATGAATGACATGCTTTTAGATAACCACTTATATGTTATATATGCAATACACACTTCGAGGCTTAAAATTCATTACGATGTTGCTAACTTGCTATAGTGAAAATGTTATATGAATAATGTTTCTTATTTCAGCATATATGTTATCTATTTTCTCACACACACACACACACACACACACACACGTGGATGAAGAAATTTTTTGAGTACACACACGCACACACGCGCGCGTGGATGAAGAACATTTTTGAGTATATTGTTCTAGTAATAGTCAGCTTAGGGTAGTTTTCTCATATTTTGATAGCTAAACTTTTGATTGCGTTTCTCTTAGCTTATAAAATGGATGAAACCGTCATTAAATCCATTAGAATCACCAGATTCAACTTGTTGGGAATTTTGTGTTTGTTGTTTGAATTTTAATGATCCTGATTTTATTTTGATTTTGATTTTTTTGTTTATGCAATGCACCAGGTCATAAGGAAAACAATTATCTGATTTCTGAGAGCATATGGCACAAAAGCAGTGATATGGAAATGCTAACACTAAAAGGGAAAGAGGTGAAGCCTTCAAAACCCCTCAAAATATTCCCCATTAAATTGTAAATACCTTAGCTAATATGATTGATTTGCGTGTGTTTCTTTTCAGGGTTATATTAGGAAATCAGATATGGGAACGAAGGACGGCAAAGATTTCCCTGTCTGCAGTTTAAAGTTTGCCGAGTTCCAAATCGAACGCAAAGTAACGACACAAAGAGCATGGGTTTTTCTTGAATAATTTGCTATCAAATGTGAATATTAAATTCCATTGTATAGAGAATTGTTAATATGTGTTGATTTTCCTTGAGGCATTGTAGATTTTTTCCCCTCATGTACTGTTTCTTGTGCTTGTTTTGACCTAGGCATGTTCATGTAAGATTTGAGATGATGGCAAGCAGACCTATGATTGTTAGAAATATCAAGGAATTCTTATGTTCACAACATGCTGGGCTCAATGCTGTCCATAGTAATTTGGTGGGCCAATTGGTCTGAATACAACAATATTTGTGGCTTAATTCTCATTGACAAGTGCAAAGAAGGATGCAAAAATATTAAGAAAGCTTGTATATTGATAATTTTACCAACCTTTTTATGATTATAAAGAAGACAAGGCCAATTACCAAGGATCCAAGAGGTGACTCCTCCTAATCAAGACATTGCAGTCTATCATTCAAAAGTTTGAATTTCGTTTTTCTTTTCCGTCTCTTTTAACGTCGATTACCAGATATTTAAACATTACATGCTTCAATGCCTTAATCAGCGTTTTAAGCTATAAGCTGAAATATCTGAAGTGTAGCTTGATATCCATTGTTAAACAAAACATATTAGATGATGGAAAATTCCGATCCTCTCCCGTATTAAGTAAATAAGATAGCAAGTATAATCAAATAAGAAGAAGAGAACATCCACAGGAGGATTCCACTAACAAACGTGTTAGGTGTTATGTTGGCTTGATGTACATTGTCATCCCGCAATCCAATAGCTTAGGTTTTTGGGTAAACTGGTCTTTGACATGGTACCATTGTACACCAGGATCTAAAAGTTCAAAAGTTCGTGGCCTGATGACCCATGAGAGGGAGTTGGTGAGTGCTATGTTTATTGGTTCCTTTTTTGTTTTTAAAGATAAATGGTGATACCACCAATGTTTCATTAACAAGATAGTAATAAATAAATAATATCCACAAGTACATCTTCCAATATAATACGTTTAGTATTATGTTGACTTGATGTATATTGTTATCCCACAACCAAATAGCTTAAAGGGGGAAATGATTTTTGAAATGAGAAAGATGTAAACATTGCGGACTCCATCTCTTCCTGCAACCAATAGCTTAAGTTTTTGCTTGAAGTGATTTTTGAAATGAGAAAGATTTGCAGACTCAATCTCTTTCATGTCTTATCACCTCTCTTGCTCACGGACCCTAACGCTCATGCCCCCCCTATAATTCTCACTCATTTTTATTCTTCATTGGCATGCGAATGATTCTCTCAGAGGCCTTTCACATGAGACCCGCTTAAGGAATAGTGTTGAGAATCATGTTCGCTCGACATAAATTGTTAGTGCACAACCTAATATGTTAAGGTTCAGGGTAAACTGGTTCTGGACAAAGTCAGAAGAATGTTATTTCTTATTCGTACGAGAGCACTCATGCTATGTTAAAAAAATGGCCATCAAACAATGTTTGAGTTGTATTATTCTACTCCCGGGCAAAGATATGGTGGTTTATTTAGATTTTGACAACACCGACCATAACTTCTTGCTATTTCGCAAAATGCCCAAATATTATTGAATTGCGGATTCAAGTTGAATGGAGAAGTTGTGTGCTTCAGATCTTCAATATGATTGATTTTATGACGACCCTGATTTCTTTTGTTTACAATCCACCAGTTTTTCTCCGGCAGCGAAGTATCAGGGCTTCCGATATTCAACAATCTTAAGAAACTAAAACTGGGAAGTCGGCATTTGAGCAGCAATTTCCAACTAGTTTCAATCTTCCTCCATAATTCACCATGTTTGGAAATTCTTACACTCGAAGGGAATAAGGTGAAATCCCGAAAAATTCTGAAAACTTCAAATTCTTCGTAGGAATGTCGATATCTTATTCAATATGATTGATTTGTGCTTTTCTTTTTGTAAATTAGGAAGTTCAAATAATCGAGGGCAGGGGGGAGATTGAGCTATTGAGAGATACGACAAATCTTTTTCCACCGAATTCAAAAATCTTGGAGACATACCGTAAATCTTACTGCTCTGAAAACTAATATTCTTTAATTTCTAGTGAGACCATACAATAATTATCATTTTTAGTTCTTGTGCTCTTTTCGTCTTAAATATGCTCATATAGTTTGTAACATATTTAAAATGGCTTTTTTACTTTATCTTGTTCTGGATTGATAAAGTTTATCATGCTTTCTATGTACTTAATTTAATTTAATATTGATTCACAACTTAGTTATGAGAGTGATGGGTATTTAGAAGTTTGTGATTGAGTTCGTTTTTATCTTGAATCTAATGAATTTCACTGGAAAGAGACGAAAAGTTTTTTTTTCTTAATTGGCAACCCCCCAAGTGATACTAATGTTATTATTATTTTTTATCGTTTTTGTTTATCTTTTCCTGCATATGAATACTTATGCATGCATGTTCTTGTGGTTGTGGATAAAACCCCTTATTTCTATGTTATTTATCTGATGCATGCTTATTTCTTATGAGAGCAATATTCATTTTAAAGTTACTAAGATGAGCTTATTTCTTATGAGAGCATGCATGTTATCGTTATGTAATATATATATAGTTTGGATCTATATTGTTCTACTAATAGACAAAATTATTTTATAATTTTGATTGCATTGCTATCACAGAGTTCCTCAAGAATTCGCTGAATTTTGAAAAAGGGAAAGAGGTGAAGCCAAATCATAGGAATGTTTACATGATCACGACGAAGCAAAGCAGAGTTTTCCTTTCCCACGGCTTAAAATTGTTGAATCAAATGCTGTGATGGCTAAATGAATTGCGAGTTTTTTTTGAATCATTTGCTAACAAATGTGAATATCTTAAATACACAAATCAAAGAATCGACCATTTGCTTTGAATTTTCTTATTGCTGTGTAAAAAAAAAGGAATTGTCATGTACGGTTTCTTGTGCAAGTTTTGACTCGGATATGTTCATATGATATGAGAGAGATGATGTTTTCATATAGATTGGTTAGCTATTAGCCGCGACGGTGAATCTTACATCTTTGTGCTCTTATTCTTTTAGAGAAAAGAGGCACTGCACAAGAAAACATACCCAGCATGGACCCAAGGCATCCATGCTGGGTGTGTTGCGCAACACTCCTTTACTCTTCGCTTTTATTGTCTTTAACTATCAAAATATAGTAATTCTTTCTTAAACTGCTATGAAAATTTAGTACTTAAAATTTTAAGCTATACATGGAGCTGGGAATGGATACCCAAACTATTATTAAGCGTCTATGCTCCATCACTACGAGTAACCTTGATGCGGTTAAAGAAGAGGTAATATTTATTAAAATATTTTTCTTTTCAGCTCACACGTGCATTTCACTTGTTCCTGCACTTTGCGTCAGTATCCATCTATCTCTAATATTATAACTAGAACCTCTTTCATCATCTCTTTTCCTTGTTAAAAAGAAAAAATTCTCGGCTCATGAAATGTCCATGTCATATCTCCCTCCCTCTTTGACACACATGCGCAAACGGAAACACGGAAACCCAGAAAAAGACGACAACAAAAATGCGCAGAAAAGGGAAAAAAAATGATAACCTGCATGTATCCCTTTCCTCATTTATTTTATATACACACACACAGGTTTTATAGTTTCCTTAAATCAGTTCTAATATAATCTATTCAATTTTTTTTTATCATGTTTTGATTTAATTTCCAGTGCTATAACTCAGACTCTTGGGATATGAATTGGCATTTTGTCATTTTTTCAAGAAAAATTCAAAATGGTTAGATACTGCCTTCGTTATATTCTAAATTCCAAAGATAAACATCTCAACCTACTTTTCTTATACCCCACCGATAACTTAAAAAATACTTCTCTCTAGCAAGCACCAATGACATATTAATGCATTTTTTTGGATAATTAATTCAGTTTTTAATCGATCAAAATTGCAATTTTTTTTCAAATGCTAGGAAATTTTGGATAGATCATAATCTTTTGCAGGCGGAGGGGTTTGGGAGATGAGAAGGTTTTTTGATGTTAATTCATGGGTGTAGTAGACAAAAGTATTTTTTAAGTTAATAATTTTATCGGTGGGTAGTAGAGAGAATGTCAATGAGGGTATTTTAATAAATGAAACGAACAATATAATTATAGGCTGTCGCAGTTGAGGTAATTTTGTCCATACATATTTTTTGGTGTGGATTTATCAATTTAAGGTTTGACAATATGGCTACCCAAGAAATAGAACAAAAAAAGACAAATACATATATCATGAAATTGAAGGATTTATATATAACCCCTTCAATATTTCTTCTTACATATTCTAAATTTTTTAAAGCTTTGTCCATGTCATCTTATATATACACATGCATGCAAAAAACTAGTATCTTACGATTTTAACCTAAATAGAGTTCACAACTGTCCTTTATGCAATGCCAAAAATTGTAAAATCTAGGCATCCTGTTGTGCAATAAAAAAAATTGAGAGGGTCCATCATGAAAGAAAGAAGGAGAGCACGTTCTCTGCACGTGCTCAAAACTTGTTCAAATTAAAGAAGAAGACACTGATATCAAACACTGTCACAAACATTTTTCAACTTCGCTCTCCCAATTTTTTTTTTTTTTTTTTTGCTTTGCATTTTTTCGCTCATCATCCAATATTCAAGCAAGATGAGCTCGAAAGCGCGCGCAATCTCGCAGCAAGCGTTCGAATCGCTGGTGACGGAGAACATCGAAGATCTGGGCATGGATCCCGATGAGGCCCTCGAAGATGCAATCCAAACCCCAACTCTCCAAGGCGCAGATCTCTCTGGTATAAATAACTTCACTCACTAAATCTCTCTCAATTTGATGATTTCAAATAGGTTGTAAATTGATGTCTAGTCTACAAATCTTCTGGACTTCAAAATTTAAAAAAAAATGTTGAACTTTCAAAATGAAAATCGAGGGGTTGAAGTGATAGTTGAGGGGTTGTAAATTGTTTTTTGGGTGTTACAAATATCTCAATGGGCGTCACCTTTTTAATCCAATCAATGTAGTTGAAGTAACAAGTGTTCAAGATACAAAAGATCCTACACAAAGCAATTTAATGGAAATCGATAACAATCAATCAGGGAAACTTCAGATGCTCAAATTGAGGGGTTGAACTGAGAGTTGAGGGGTTGAGAGATGAGGGAGTGTGAGTTTAATTTAGATTAAAGATGGGGGAGTGCGAACTTGGACTCCGGCAAGAGGAGATGAGCGTGGGGGAGGGATCGATTGTTGGGAATTTTGAAGAGAAGAAATAATTTGGAGAAACAAGGGATAGATGGGGTCTTAAATCTCCTATCCTAACCTTAGTTAGCTACCCAACTAACTAAACCAACATGAAGGCAACAGAGTGGGGTATTTGGTTAACCGAGAACTTTTGAATGTCTTTTTTTAGATATACCAAGTATTATGTGTTGTTTTGTAGAAAGTTCTGTGTGTTGTTTTTAGAAATAGCAAGATTTTGGGTGGGGTATCAATTATCAAAATAACCATATGTTAGAATACTCATTTCATCTTGAAGCTTACACTTGACCTATCTTAAATGCTGGATTATTCAAGTGTTGTATGAATTCACTGTTGGATGGATTGATTGACTCAAGTTTGTAACTTTTTCTGCATTGAACACATTGGGGTGAAAATTTAGTGCAATTTTGATTTTTATCTATGTTCTTATGAAGTTTATATATAGATACTGCCGTTCTCCTATTGACCCCACATTGGTCGATGCCTACAAATAGCAAAGAAAGAAAGATAGTTTGACTATCATCTTACCTTATTTGATATGGCTCATTTTGATCCTACAACACTGTTTATGTGCTTAATTTTCATTATGTAATTCTGTTATCATATTATGATTGATGTAATGTTGATTATTTGAGACTTGAATCCTTTTGGAATCATTTCTTCTTATCTTATCCAGGAATTGTAAAGTGCATCCCTGGAGTTAATAGTGTGCAGGACAATCCTGTTATCCAGTCATTAGACCGGCTTAGGGTAATTTCAAATGCCCTCGATGACACCATCAATCATGAAGAGATGATTGAGCTGCTGAACAAGGTCTATGATCTTTGCTCTGTTGAAGGATCAGAAAATGCGTCAATTGCAACAAGGAATGAAGGGGTCGAGCTTCTCATGTCAATATGCTCAAATGTTACATATGAAAAGTCTCTTGTTTCAGCCTTGAAGGCATTGAGTTCCATTATTCCTGGTGAGAAATTTAATATTAAATGCTCATAGTCTGTAGCACTTTGGGATTAATGATAGTAACCTTGTCAAACTTTAGGTTGAATTTAGATGCTCTTAATTTGACTGTCATTTTCTATTAATGTAATATAATTTTGGATTAAAAACAGGTTAAAGTGATTCAAGGAAAGATGACATGTTAAAAATCATTTCCCAGTAGAAGTTTTTGTTCTATTAACAGAATATAGTAAAACCTAGTTCAACTGTGATGAGTATTATTTTTGATGTTTTCATTCCAATTTTCAGATGTTCAAAGTACAGAAACATTTTGGCGGAGTGGTGGACCGAAGGCGGTTGTTGATATTCTAAATGAGTGGCACCAAAAATATGATGTGTTGGATGGTGGATTTTCTGTCATTGCAGCAGCTGCAACAGGCAATGAAATCATCAAGGAATCATTCATGGACTTGAAAATTGATGAACTTTTTCTACAGACTATGAGGGAACAGAGTAATGGCATCCCGGAGAGCTTATATGATGCTATTCATGTGCTTTTAACACCTGATGATAACCGGGCGGTTGCTTCTCAAGTAAGTAGATGCTGACATAGATACCCCTTATATTTATTAATTATATATTATTTATACTCTCTTAGGGCTCCTACCTTTTTAATGATCTATACATCTCTACAAATTGTTATCTTGCTTATGACTGAATTTTTTTGATGATAATACTGACTGATGATTGCGAGAATGGAAATGTTCCGAATCTTTCCTTTTTATATATGTGCTATGTAGGCCTTCTCTCAGGCTTCCTGTGCTCTTGAATCTTGATAGTCTTTATTTATCTAGCATTGTGGTCTTGTTAAAGAATTGTCTTTCTTTTAGGCGGTCTTAATGATGGAATTCTTTGTTAAAACTGAAATTACCCTAAATCTGAATGCTTCGTGTCAAATACTATGGCTGGTTTGGTCAAGCATTAGTGAAAACCTAGTGGGTAAATAATATTACCATGAGCAAATCATTGCAATTTGCAAGCATCCATTCCTTATAATGCTCTAATTGGTTCAAGCTGATAATCTCATGCATCTTCAGCATTGAAGGAAAGCTCTGATTATAGCGGGCTGAATGAATTACTTTTCTTGCTAAATTCATGTTGCTGCATAATTTGAGTTCGGGTATATACGTCAATGCATTCGTGCATTTGTAAATTAAGTTATTAAATTTAATGTTCATGAACGCCGGGGCAATTATATATTTATTTATATGAGGGCGCACACACACGGGCTTTCAACATAAGTGGGTTCCATCCAGCAAGACTATCTTTTATACCCCCGTGTAATGTTACCATGAGCAAATCATTGCAATTTGCAAGCATCCATTCCTTATAATGCTCTAATTGGTTCAAGCTGATAATCTCATGCATCTTCAGCATTGAAGGAAAGCTCTGATTATAGCGGGCTGAATGAATTACTTTTCTTGCTAAATTCATGTTGCTGCATAATTTGAGTTCGGGTATATACGTCAATGCATTCGTGCATTTGTAAATTAAGTTATTAAATTTAATGTTCATGAACGCCGGGGCAATTATATATTTATTTATATGAGGGCGCACACACACGGGCTTTCAACATAAGTGGGTCCCATCCAGCAAGACTATCTTTTATACCCCCGTGTAATGTTACCATGAGCAAATCATTGCAATTTGCAAGCATCCATTCCTTATAATGCTCTAATTTATTCAAGCTGATAATCTCATGCATCTTCAGCATTGAAGGAAAGCTCTGATTATAGCGGGCTGAATGAATTACTTTTCTTGCTAAATTCATGTGCTGCATAATTTGAGTTCGGGTATATACGTCAATGCATTCGTGCATTTGTAAATTAAGTTATTAAATTTAATGTTCATGAACGCCGGGGCAATTATATATTTATTTATATGAGGGCGCACACACACGGGCTTTCAACATAAGTGGGTTCCATCCAGCAAGACTATCTTTTATACCCCCGTGTAATGTGGTTGTCACATGGATCGTACAACACACATAGAGGCTAGAGCCTAGGTCTATCAAGAGCATGTAGACGGCTCTTTCGCTCTGATACCATATTAAATTTAATGTTCACGAATGCAGGGCAATTATATATTTATTTATATGAGGGCATACACACGGGATTTCAACATAAGCGGGTTTCATCCAATAAGGCTCAAGCCTTTTGGAGGTTTGTCGCACCTTATATCTTATACCCATGCACCTCTCATGGTTTTTCCAATATGGGACTATGTTATTCACATATCTCAACACAAGTAATATGTGCTTTGTTATAATATGTATTTGCTATTTCTCCTTTGTTTTATCCCACCCAAACATGGAAATTTGATATCCAGGTTTTTGGATATGCTCGAAGATTTGCTAAACTTGGAATTGCTGTTGCTCTTGTTGATGCACTCAGGGGTGGAGCACTCAGTTCCTCTAGTTTAATCTCGGCATGCATTGCTTTAAGGGCGGTGGCTGTCAATGTATGTTCTTTTAAATCTTTTCGAGAGACAAAAATGTTTCAATCATAGTGCCTTGTTTGTGTATTACTTTTGCATTGAGAGCATGTTCTTGTACATGGTCATTTTTACTTCTCATTTAACAGCGATACAATTCCTAACAATTAATTATTCATCCATAGAATGGCATGTTTTTGTACATGATCATAGTTAAGATTAAGAGGTACTGATGAAGGTCAATGACAACAGCAACCATACCAGCCAGTTACTATAGAGCAAGACACACCAGTTGATCCCCTCACCAACCCCCTCCCAAAAAAAAACAAAAAAAACAAACAAAAAACAGACAAACAAAAAAAACACAGAAGAAGAAGAAGAAAGCAAAGAACAAATTGAAGGAAAAAATTCATATAGAGCAAAACTAAAGCTCAGAGCTGTAACCATTCATAAATGTAGTTACCAATAGTAGTTGCTGGAACTCCATCTTTAGCAAATATAACATTTTAAAAAGCAGCTTGAAAATAATTAGAACCCATTTAAAAAGTGACTTTGACAACATATCCGCCACTGCCAAAAATCTAATTTTGGTGGAACCCATATTCCAAAGCATACGAAACATTCTTTTTATAAAACTGGAAAAGAGATGCAAAAAACCTCTCCTAGGTCAGACCAACGGAAAAAGTCGAGCAAAAATCGAATTTTGAAATACAATCCATTGCCAAGACAACGAAAACATCAAACAATTAAACAAAACCTACCAATTACCGACTCAGTAGTTCATAGCTCCTTTAAACTTTCTTCGGATGTCACCTCAATTAGAACAAATTTTCATCCAAAATTTATCCTTTAGCTCATGATCCTGAACAACAACTGAAACTAATAAAACTTCACTGTATAATGCACAAGAATTTATACACCCAACTTGTGCACGTGTATTATCATCCATAAATACACACAGAAAGACCTTGGAAGTGGGCCCACCTCCCCCTATATAAGTACCCAGTAAATCCACTGAGGATAATAAAAAAAAGATAAATGAGATATAAAGAGAGAGGAGAAGGACCGCACTCACCGGAGTATTAGGGGAAGGCTTGTAAGGCCAGAGTAATTTTACAATTATGGTCAAACTTGTTGCAAGGCTTACACTTAGATTGAAGATATAACAACATCCTTAACAAACCGATTGGGCTTAGCTCAGTTGGTACCAATTTCCTCTCCAACGTGAGAGGTCACAAGTTCGATCCCCGAAGGAGGTTGATTTAAAAAAAAACATACCCTTAAACCGGTCCCATTTAAATGTTAACAATTACAAATAACAAAAAAGAAACATAAACTTAACTTAGGAACTCCTGAAGAAGAAGAAGTAGGAGGATGGGGGCTAGCGATCAATAGGATGATACGACGAGACGAGCATGAAATGGCGGCGAGGGGGAGGGGGAGGGGGAGAAGGCGTCAACGTCGAGACGAGGAAGAGAAGATGGTAGCGTCTAAAGAAGATGGCAGCGCTGGGTTGGGTTAAAACTTTAAACAATTAAACCAAATCATTTTTACTTCATCTCGATCCAATATTTAGCGATACGAGAAACTCGATATTTTGCCCAATATTACACCATCTCGGCCGATATCGGTCTAAAACGAGATTTGAGTAAAATTTGATGTATCATATTTTTGATGCACCGATGCCAATATATCGTCCGAGATGACCGATATTTAGAACCATGTCAAGGACTGATGATGCTAACAAGTGGTATCTCCCCAGATTACGACACGTGGCGACACGTGGCGGATGACGTGTCCTGAAGGCAACGGGGGTGGAATAAAGGAGTTGCATCAGGGACATTCCTCGGGATCCCCTTTTTCTCGAGGAACGTATCCGACCTTTCGAGAGACCTCCTTAAATGCATTCCACCTTCACCTAGGAAACTGTCAACAGCTCGTCTCCGAGCTTCCTCAGTCTCCTTGCTCGTCTCCGAGCCGTCTGACATGCCGAGCTTCCTCGGCCACCCGGTTTGTCTCCGAGCTTCTGACATGCCGAGCTTCCTCGGTTTTCCCCCGATCAATCAAGAGCGTGGATCGCATGCGCCCCGCAACGGTTCCGCATATATCGCCAGGACGAGATATCTGTCTCCCCACGATCCGCATCCCACGCTAGCACATCTTTCCATTAACGAGCGTATCCTCCATTAATGGGCGCATCCCGCCGTTCAAGGCGAGAATAACGCTGGGGCATAACTGACGGCGAAGATCTCATCCCTGCTCGCTCCACGCGACCCCTATATAAACCCCTCTCTCAGACGACTCAGGTAACTCGAACTCATTTCCAATACGTCGCTACTCTGCAGTTATACCTCGGCACTAACTTGATCGTCGGAGGGTCTACGGTGGTCACCCATCCCGGGACTTCTTTTCAGGTAGCTCGGCGTCAAATACCAACCCATTGAGATCCACACTTAACAACTTCCAAAATAAATCTCAGCTGTCAAAGACTGCCATCACATAATCGACGAAGCACAACATCTGAAGGAGATCTCAACCTCCATCAGTTGGCGCCGTCTGTGGGAACACTTCAGAAGCTTCTACCCATAAGTTGATCTTCCGCCCTCGACCCGATGGCGAGCGACAACCGCCACGGTCCGAACACGAGCCGCCACAACGGAGGCGGGAGCAGCTCGTCTCCCTCTCCCAACACCATCAACGTCTTATCCGTCCGGATAGATAAGCTCACATCACTGGTGGATACCCTCGTTCATGTTCAAGCGGCGGGCCCCACCCACCATACCGCAACTCCCCCTCCCCGGGATAACGACGTCCGTAGGAGGACGGATGGGCACGCTCAAGCCCTCGAGCTCACTCACCCTCATCTCAGCGCTACCGAGCGCCGGCGGGCCGACTCCGGCCACCTTGACCAGCTTGCGGCGATTGATTCTATGACCCGCTGGGCGCCGGACAGCTCCATGCCACAATCCCAGGGAAGACTGGGTCGTCGCTCCAATGCCCACCGCGCGCTCTCTCCTCTAGAGGGTGTGTCGGTCAGCTTGTCTTTTTCGAGGCATGATCGACGCCCCCACTCTCGCCGGGATCGCGCGAACGACGAGCGCAGAGACTACTCGAGAAAGGTCTCGTCCGAGGATTTGAGACACTTGATAGAGCGAAATCGAAGCCGCACCATCGCGCAGACCCGGAGCGGGGGTAGCCACCACTCCGACTGTGCAGAATTCTCGAGGTACCACCATCGGCTTGAAGCCCTCGAGAAGAACATCGAAGGCATACGAAGGGATGGCCACACGTTCGGCGAAGGGGCTAGGTACTCCGCCGACTCGCTAACGAAGCCCTTCACAGAAGAGCTGCTTGCCGAGCACGTCTCGTCCAGGAACAAGCCGCCAAAAATGGCCCTCTTCGACGGGAAATACGACCCGAAGGACCACCTAGACTCATTTACGGCGGACATGAGCTTCCAGGATAACTCCGACGCGGCTCAATGCCGAGCTTTCCCCACCACTCTCATCCAGGCTGGTCGGGGCTGGTTTCTAGGACTTACGCCACGCTCCATCTCGATTTTTGACGAACTGACCACCCAATTCCTCGGTCACTTCGTCGGAATCGACGACCAAAACGAATGGTCGACTACCCGTTCACCATCAAGAGCGGAGACAAATAATCCTTCAAAGGATATGTTACCCGCTTCTATAACGCCCTTCTCGAGGTCCCCGAGCACCGTGATGAAACAGTCATCACCGCACTTAGGTCGGGTCTTAGGCACAAAGAGTGGCTCCGCTCTTTTGCATTAGCGCAACCTAAGACCATGGCCGAAGTAAAAGCCTGGACCGAGCGGGAAATCCAACTCGAGTCCGAGGTAAACTCAAACCTGCCTCGAGCCGATCAGGCAGACAGAAAGAAAAGGGACAGGGAGGAGAAAAAGAAGGTCGATCGTTCGAAACCTTACTTCCCGAGGTTTCATGAGTACACTCCCCTGAACATCTCTCAGACCGAGTCGTTGGAGAAAGCTAGGGGTAAAGGTTCTTCAAGCTACCGCCTGTCACCCAAAGGGCAGGCAAGCGACTCCGCGGCCCATACTGCGTCTTCCACAGGTCGTAGGGTCACCCGACAGAGAACTGCAAACAACTCCGTGACTGCATCGAGGAGTTGATCCGCTCAGGCCATCTGGCGAAGTACCTGCGGGACAAGCGGCAGGCGGAGAACCAAACCCCTCCCGGGGAATTAACGATCAGGCAGATCATGGTCGTTACCTCAAATCCAGCTCGAGAAAGTGAGGGAAACCGCTACATCCTCCCAATCGAGGGTACAAACGGTATGCCACACAAAAGGTGCAGAATGGGACGAACCATTCCTCGTAACGAAAACATTGCCCGGTGGAGCGTACCGCCTGCAAGACGCCAGGGGGCATAATTTTCCCGGGCCTTATAACGCAGAAAAGCTCAAATTGTATAAGTAAATATGTATCCTCTTTTTGAAATAATATAATTCCTTTCTGCATTTAACTAAGTCTTTCGGGCTAGGTCCATCATAGGACTCCAGCCCTTTGTTTCTTTTCTCAGTTCCGAGACTCTAAGGTTTGTTCTAAGAAAAAGTATAAAATATACTGAAGAGATAAAAAGAGACAACACACTTTGGCGAAGGATAACTTTATTTGTTAAGAGGTATTGTGGGCTCCCCAGCCTTACAAAAAATTACAACTGAGGGGGCGGAGGTTAAGGAGACACTGTCGGTGGTACATCGAGGAAAGCTCCTCCAGTCGATCCCGAGCAGATTCGACCCTCTCCTACCGAAGGTACTCACGGACCCTAGAAGCCACGGATTTCCCGGGATTCCCTTCCGCCGAGCATGAAGCGATGACCAACCTTTGTTGGAAACTCTCAAGAAGTAGGTCCACCGAGCGGTCCCGCGTACTCTTTGAGATCAGACCGAAACCATGGACCGCGTGCATTTTGGTGAATGCCTCGTCCATCAACCGTGGAGATAGTGTATTGTGCAGACCCGGCGAAGTCTTCCATATCGCATAAATCAACACCTGAAGAAAAGATCTCCAGGGGAGTAAGCGCCCACAATGGCCCTCCAAGCGGCTTATCACCGCCTCATACGTTTCCTCGGAACGATTAAGATTGTAAAAGTATTCGTCATCACGGGAAACGATCTCCCTGATGGTATACACGTGGCCGGCCATCTTCAGGGAATGCGAAAATAGAAAGAAATCAACATGCCTTCGCTATTTATAATCTCAACAAAAAATCTTCCAACGGCCGAGATTTACTCGCGCAACGACGTAAATTGCGGAATATCGCACTCTCCTGATATGGCACTGCCACGTGTCACCCACGATGGTCACCATTCCCGCCCTTCATAGGTCAAGAAAGATTGAACGGCGTCCCAAGAAGACACTAGAGAGTCGACTAAAGCCCTCCTCACGAGGCCACCGAGTAGCTTCCTGCTCGGTCCATCCGCAGTGGGTAGCTTCCTGCCCATCAACACTGTGGATCAAAAGCCCTCCTCGCGAGGCCACCGAGTAGCTTTCTGCTCGGTCCATCCGCAGCGGGTAGCTTCCTGCCCAACAACGCTGTGGATTAAAAACCATCCTCACGAGGCCACCGAGTAGCTTCCTGCTCGGTCCATCCGCAGCGGGTAGCTTCCTGCCCAACAACGTTGTGGATCAAAAACCCTCCTCGCGGGGCCACCGAGTAGCTTCCTGTTGGTAACTTTTTGCCCGTCAACATTGTGGATTAAAAGCCCTCCTCACGAGGCTACCGAGTAGCTTCCTGTTCGGTCCATCCGCAGCGGGTAGCTTCCTACCCAACAACGCTGTGGATCAAAAGCCCTCCTTACGAGGCCACCGAGTAGCTTCCTGTTCGGTCCATCCGCAGTAGGTAGCTTCCTGCCCGCCAACACTGTGGATCAAAAGCCTTCATCACGAGGCCACCGAGTAGCTTTCTGCTCGGTCCATCCGCAGCGGGTAGCTTCCTGCCCAACAACGATCAAAAGCCCTCCTCACAGTGCCCCCGAGTAGCTTCCTGCTCGGTCCATCTGCAGCGGGTAGCTTTCTGCCCATCAACGCTGTGGATCAAAACCCTCCTCGTGAGGCCACCGAGTAGTTTCCTGCTTGGTCCATCCACATAAGGTAGCTTCCTGTCCAACAACGCTGTGGATCAAAGCCCTCACCGTGAGACAGCTGAGTAGAAAGGAAGATACCGACCTTCCTACACTTAACCATCAATCCACTCATACTCGATGCGCGATCACCGTCTTGTCCCGGGGTCGAGGACACCGACCTTCCTACACTTGGTGCTATCGTTCGTCGCTACTCGATGAGCGGTCAGCAAGTGCGGAGGGGTGGACACCGGCCTAACACTTACAAGATGAAAAGACCTACGAGCTAAAAATACTTGCAGAATGAAGATTCGAACAAAAGTATACGAGCTAAAGGTACTTGCACAGTGAGCAGATATTTAGGCAAAGAAAAAGTGTACTTTATTTATAATAAAAAATAAATACAGGGTATTCTGGGCTCCTCAGCCTCACAAAAATGCCCGGAGGCTTACAAAAATTTTGAAAAAGAAAAAAATCCCCAAGGAAGAAAAGCTCAATCCGTCCGCTCGGTGAGGATCTCGCCCTGCTCAATACCAGCCCCGGGGACCAAAACCGCGACCTCGGGGTCGGCGCTTCCACTGGCAGCCTCGCCCCCAATAGCCTCCTCGGCGACTTCCCCCTGCGGAACCTCCTCCGCCATGGGATACTTAGCGCGGAGCTCGCTGATATTGAATCCCGGCGCAGACTTCTTGACGGCGTCGAGGGCGTTGTGCCACACTACAGCAGCGGATTCGGCGAGATCGGCATAGAATTGATTTGACTCCTTATACGCCTCCACGGCCTTCGCCACCCGGCACTCGGCGAGCTTCACCGCATCCAAGGCCATCCGGACATCCCTCTTGAGGGCGTCCCTCGGCTTCTTCACCGTGTGGTAGAAGTCGTCACCTCCTCCAACTTAGCCTGAATAGCCCGGTTGGACTCGTCCAGAAGCCGATGCGACTCCTTCAGCCTGGAGTTTGTCAACCCCTCAGTGACCAGACGAGTGTCGAGGAGAGCCGCCTTCTCCTCCGCTTGCAGCGGTTGGAGGCGGAGCTCCTCCTCCAGCTTGGAAGACTCACCCGTCTTTTTGATGTCTGGGGCTACCTCCTCGGATTCCATAGCGATGAGAAGTGCGTAGTGGTGGAGGACCTGTGAAAAGCAATAAACGGGTTAGAAAGTTCAAGCCGAGAAAATAAGACTTAAGAAATATTTTAAGAACAGTCAGGAACTGACCTAAACCGACTCTTGTGCTATAGCGGCCACCTGGGCCTTCATGGTCCCCGGGATATTTTAACACCGGCCGCCTGCTCCATGTCGGAAATCAGGTTGTTGGCGACAGAGAGCCTCGAGAGCACCTCAATACAGAAATCGCCCTCCTGCACTGGGGTCCTGGAAGGAGGTGGCCGGGAGACCGTCCACTTCTGCCTTTTGAGGGGGGCTTCAACGGGCCCGGCCTCTCGCGCCCGGGGCGTCGGGTCCCGCGAGTGCTTATGGCTCCCCCCGCGGCGTTCTTCTGGAACTCGGGGAGCGACGGAAGGCTTGGGCGGTGGAGTTGGCCTCGGGGCTGAGCCCGGACCGGGTCGGGACGAGCTTGTGCCCTTGGCCTTTTTTCCCTGAGTCTTGGCGGTCAGGGAAGCTAGGATTTTAGCTCGGTCCATGGGCTCTGCAAAAAAAGGGAACACGCAAACAAAGGGGGTTAGCGACACTAAGATATCGAAGGAAATTTGGTAAAGTCTAAACAGATCGTAGAAAGCCCTAACTTACCCAAGAAACGCGTAGGACTGAGCCCGGCAGCTCAGTGCCTGCTCGGATAGCAGGACATCCGCCCGTTGGATCGGCTCCCACTGGGACACCACCCTCGTCTCGGGGGAAGTCAACTGCTTTGCCCTCTGGCAGTCGGCCCTGTGCCACTGTGTAGGCACAAGCCAATCTTCGCCCTCAGGCGGCTCGACGAATACAGACTTCTCCTTTCACTCGTGGATGGAAGAAGAGCGACTACTATCCCTGACCCGGCCGTCCCACCCTTACGCTTCTTATACAAAAAATACACCCAGCTCGGCTCATCCTTATTGATGCCGGGGTGATTCTTATAACAAAGGAAAGAGACAATGAGAGTCAAATTGAAGGGGATATTTTCAAGTTTCAACCGGACCAGAAATCCGAAGAGGATTCTCAACGAGTTCGGTGCTAGCTAACCCGGGGCAGGGTGGAAACAACGAAGCACCCCACAAACCTCGGTAGGGAAGGGCAGGCACATTCCTGCCCGGAACACTTCCAGGTACAGGGCAATCTCCTTGCCCCGCACCTGATCCGCCCGCTCACCTTCTCTGGCTAAGCGAAGTGAATAGTTGGAGGGGATGTGGAATCGAGTCCGAATTTCGGAAAGCTCATCTAAACTCTTCAAAACGGAGGGCGCATCTTGGGTGTTCCCGATGCGCATCTTGGGGGCCTTTGTCGCCGCCCGACGGCTAGTGACAAGGACAGCCCTGACTCTAGGGGAGAACCTGACACAGAGGACGGAGAAGAAGAACCCTCTTGGCTATCTGAAACCGAAGAGGAGAAAGACCCACTGGACTCGGCCCCAACAATGGGTGCCTCATCGTCCGACTCTACCCTTACTAGCTCTACGGACTCCTCCGATGAAGACATCAAACCTGATTCAAAAGAAGGGACCTACCGAGGAAAAATCAACGGAGCATCCGATCTACAGGAAGGAGCGTCGGGCAATCTTCAGCAATGAAAAAGAATTTGAGCAAAGTGTCAGCCCTAAGATGGTCCCCTCCTATTTATACATCCCAGAAGAGAACATCCTACGGCCCAGATTGATTGCCAAAACGAAACGTCGCGCCCAGCGGCTGGCGGGGCTCCACGTGGCGATCGGCCATTGGGGACGTCTTTTCGACTGCAGGAGTCAGAGACAGCCCGTCGCTTCTGCCAACCAACGGATGGCACGTGGCCCGTATCTTAACTGATGAATCGACTGAAACGGCGCCCTCTCTTTAAAGCGTAATCATTTCACTGATCCGTTGACGCCATCGAATATACGGACGAAAATTCAGGCGAACGACGAGGCGACATGTGGGCCCAAAGATCGAAACGATGCAACCACCAAACGCCATGCCGTTCCCGGGCGATCCGCATTATGATTCTTGGCGCCAAAATGAGCGAAAGGAAAACCGAGCAAACCACTCTCGACCCGATCCATGAATAGGTCGGAACGAGAGTGGGGGGCTAATGATGATTCTCACAAGTGATATCTCCCCAGATTACGACACGTGGCAGATGACATGTCTCGAAGGCTACGGGGGTGGAATAAATGAGTTGCATTAGGGACATTCCTCGGAATCCCCTTCTCGAGGAATGTATCCGACCTTTCGGGAGACCTCCCTGAATACATTCCACTTTCACCTAGAAAACTACCAACAGCTCGTCTCCGAGTTGATGGAGGTTGAGATCTCCTTCAGATGTTGTGCTCCGTCGATCCTGTGATGGCAGTCTTTGACAGCTGAGATTTATTTTGGAAGTTGTTAAGTATGGATCTCAATGAGTTGGTATTTGACGCCGAGCTATCTGCAAAGAAGTCCCGGGGTGGGTGACCACCGTAGGACCCTCCGACGATCAAGTTAGTGCCGAGGTATAAGTGCAGAGTAGCGGTGTATTGGAAATGAGTTCGAGTTACCTGAGTCGTCTGAGAGAGGGGTTTATATAGGGGTCGCGTGGAGCGAGCAGGCGCGAGATCTTCGCTGCCAGTTACGTCCCAGCGTTATTCTCGTCTTGAATGGCGGGATGCGCCCATTAATGGGGGGATACGCCCGTTAATGGAGAGATGCGTTAGCGTGAGACGCAGATCGTGGGGACGCGGATATCTCGTCCCGGCGATATACGCGGAGCCGTTGCGGGACGCATAGGATCTCCGCTCTTGATTGATCGGGGGGACACCGAGGAAGCTCAACATGTCAGGAGCTTAGAGACGGGCCGGGTGGCCAAGGAAGCTCGGCATGTCAGGAGCTCGGAGACGAGCCGGGTGGCCGAGGAAGCTCGGCATGTCAGACGGCTCGGAGACGAGCAAGGAGACCGAGGAAGCTCGGAGACGAGCTGTTGGTAGTTTCCTAGGTGAAGGTAAAATGTATTCAGGGAGGTCTTCCGAAAGGTCGGACACGTTCCTCAAGAAGGGGATCCCGAGGAATGTCCATGATGCAACTCATTTATTCCATCCCGTAGCTTTCGGGACACGTCATCCGCCACATGTCGTAATCTGGGGAGATACCACTTGTGAGCATCATCAAGGACTAATATCTACTATTGCATAACACTCTTAATGAGCGGGCCCCACATCATCAAGGACAAGGACTAGTATCTACTATTGCAATAGGTCAGGTCTAAAATCCAATTATGATATTTGTCTGGGACATATATATCCTCAAAACCCTTCTATATATTTTCCGCGGTCTCTATCATGAATCTACACGTCTCTAAATTGCTATTTCTGGCCTTTTCTTATTAATCCGCAGGATGAAATTTGCCGATCAATATCTGAAAATGGGGGCATAGATGCAATTTTCCAGTTTATAGACGGCAATGGTGAATGTAACAAGGCCGTTGCTCGCGCTTGCTGTTCTTTGCTATCTAAGGTAACGACTGCTTTTTTTCCTCTTGAACCCCCTGAGAGGTGTATTAATGCGCTGTCAGCTATTGTTTGTCTGAAGTTGGCAGGAAGTGATGATAACAAAACTGCTATTGTTCAGAAGGGTGGTCTTGATAGACTAATCAAACAATCATCCAGATTTTCAGATGATCCTTCTGTTCTGCAAGAGGTAGTTGATTAGAAGTTAAGCATAATCTCTGAGTTAGTTTCATCAGTGCACAATTCTATTGAATCATTTATATAATTATTAATTGAGAAGGCTTGATGTTGCAGATTATGTCTATTATTGGTGTACTATCGCCAAGATCCCCTGAGAATGCAGCTCGTGCAGTTGAAGCTGGTGCTGGTGATCTAGCAATTCAATCAATGCAGAAGTTCCCTGCTGCATATCAGATGCAACAGCAATCCTGTCATATGATCCGCAATCTTGTTGCTAGAAACCCAGAAAACAGGTAAGCTTTTGCTACTACACAGTCCCTGATTATTCTTTTCTTAATTCCCAAGGCTTTTGCTATTTTTGGCTCTGAACTATTTGGGTTGTATTAAGTTACAGCTCTGTTTGCTTTCGATAATCTCGGCCTGTATTTTGAGGTGTGGGGTGAGCTCCTTCTCATCAAATAGTTACTGATAGAATTAAGTGATGACTGTCCACTGGCCTTTCTATCTGTCTATTTTATGATAGGTTGCAAACAACCTCACTGTCTTTTTTTTTATCTTGTTCAAACTTGTGGCTGTAGCATTTATATATTCTTTTTGTGAGTAGGGTGCCTTGCCCTACTGTTTTTTGAAACAATCTCACTTAGTGATCACAACGATATATGGTGCCTAAGTTTTGGATACATCGAAAAGGAAAAAATCTAACATATAGCATAATTGGCTAGCTCAAGGAGTGATATCGGTTAATGGTTTGATTGTGTCCATGGAGTTATTAAAAGTGCTTACGGTTTAAATATAGCCAAATTGTTATGGTCATGCAACATTCCATTATGGAATCACATTTTTCATGGATTGATTCACCGACATCAAATTTCCAGAAATTCTGGATTATAATGTTACTATCTAAGCATGCCCGATAATATATAATACTTGGTTACCGAAGCCAAAAAAAGATCTCCTGGCATGTGACTTGTCAAGCATTATTTTCCTAAATTACCCCCCTGGACCGTTGAGATGTAAGAACAAATAGTAGAAGGTGACGACATCGGCGACAAAGTGGCATAAACTAGGTTGTATATGTAGCTCATTTGCATTGCATCATCTTGGATTTCTTGTTTAGAATTGCGTAGACATCATTCAAGTTGCTGTCATTAATCATCTGCATTCATTTTGTGTATATAGCCTTCATTTCCTTTCCGTATCACTGGTATCATGTTACATTGTTATAAATACTGCTTGAACCCAAAGGGTAAAAGAAAAGGAAGCAGACATTCAATTCCGATAGCCATGTTTCATATATATTAATTTGATGAGTATCAACTTCTACACATTTTCTTTCCCAGGGTCTAATTCTTACGGCTCTGTGTCCTTTTACAAAATTAATTGAATTTTATATCGTTTTATCTTTTATGGCCTGGTGCAGGACCATTCTTTTGGGCAATGGAATTGAAAAGCTGATACGGAAAGCTAAGGGAAGCCATCAGAGCTGCAAAGATGCTGCAACTGCAGCCCTACGAGATCTCGGATTGGATGATTATAATGCTTAGTTTCAGTGAATCGTTCTCCCCTTCTCCACCTCATTTTTATCCAAGCAGTTGGGGAAGCTATTACCGCATACAGATTCTATTGAGTGGGGAATTCTTAAAAGATTCAAATGAAAAATATTTTGGTGTCGAAGTCACCTGATTTTTGTGATATGAAGATGTATGAACGTATATACTTTTGTTGAGAGCATTTGTTTGTGCTGTAGATATTGCAATCCTGGTTCAGATTTAATTGTAATTGAATGGGCAGTCCTGTTTTTGGATCAAATTTGAAAGAACTGTTATTTTTTTCTGGTTTGTATAATATTTGTAAAAAATTTGATATATCAGATATCAAATAGTATTTACCATTTGATATTTGATTAAAGCATCTCACATTTTTGTATTCACTATCTGTTTTCTAAGACACTTGCTAAATTTCTATAGAAAATACTCTTAATTTACGAGTTTGTGTTAGTAATTGCAGCGTGATACTGTGATAGGCATCGTTCCGTAAAAATATCAATTAATTTATTATAAATTAATTGTCTCGTATCAATATCAAGGTTGTTCTTAAAGATTTATCAAATTAGGCCACTCTCCAAGATTATAGCTAGAACACAAGAGATATGTGACAGAGTATAATTTGCCTTGAGGGGGTGGGGTGGGGGTTAAAATGGTTAATTACTATGATGTCCGTTGGTCATCTCAGTAAATATATCATAAAGAAATACATGCACGCCATCTATAAACTGCTTACAAGTTTTTAAATTGGTAATTATCACCACATAATCTTATTCTTCAGTTTTTACGCATGCAAGATTCTTGTGGTTTATTTTTGGTGAAAAGTTAAATCTCTTGTTTTTGCTGTAAAACATAATCATTAACCAATAATTCTAAGAGTGCTTACAAGTTTGTAAATTTCAAATTTGCACATAATTTTAATCTACGATTTCAGTTCACCCCGTGCAAAATTTTTATAGTTATAAATTATAAATGCACATGATGAATTATTTATTTATTTTTGGTTAAAAATCCTATTTTGTCTGTAAAAATAATTTACTCAGTTGAGTAAAAATTAATTTACAGTCACCAACGCATGACGGTTGACGCGGCCGTAAACAGACCCACGTCAAAGGAACCAATCGCACCTCCTCTCTCCATCACTACCCAATCACATCTCGCCACGTGTACTTCTGACGTCGCTGCCCCTTTCTCCCTCCTTAAACCCCCGCCTCCTTCGTCCCTCGTTACGGATCCCCAAAAAGAAAACCCACCAAAAGATCCGAAACCCGATAAGAGATGGAAGGAGCGGCCCATGGCGGATTCGGGCGCGTCTTCGTCCTCGCCTTCTGCATCGCTGGGATCTGGTCCTCGTACATTACCCAAGGCGTCCTTCAAGAGACCGTGTAAGCTTCTCTCTCTCCCCTTCCCACAAAAAATTAGGGTTTTGAAACGAAACCAGGGTTTCTGATTTGAGTTTTCGTCAGGTCTACTAAGAAATTCGAGCCTGATGGGCGGCGATTCGAGCACCTGGCGTTCTTGAACCTCGCGCAGAATGTGGTGTGCTTGCTGTGGTCGCTGATCAGTGAGTTGATTGATTTTGAGATTTTTATTTGGTGGTGAATTGAATTGATTTGATTTGATTAATTGTTGTTGTTGATGATGATTTGAATTGAGTGTAGTGTTGATGATTTGGCCGAGTAAGAGAGGGGGTTCAGGTGGCGGGGCTCCTTGGTGGAGCTATTGGAGTGCAAGCATCACAAACACGATAGGTCCGGCGATGGGGATCGAGTCGCTGAAGTACATCAGCTACCCTGCTCAGGTCTCTTGAATCTGTTATGAACTAGCTATATACAAAGTCTTGTTGCAAATTTTTATCTCAAATATAAGTAGAAAAGTAGCAAAATTTTGTTGGCGTTAAATTGCAACTTGAAAGTCACAATATGTTTATCTTTCACCAGGAAATCTCTCAACTTTTACCAATTAGTCTTTTAAAATGCCTTTGATCTTTATGTCAAATAATCAACCCTGTATTAGCTTAACCAGGTTATTATAAGTTCATAACTAGGATATTGATATTAACGCTGAATTTCTGGTCGGAAAAACTATGTATAAGAGAAGGGTTTTGTCATAAACCCTAGAAGACCAAGTAGGTAAATTTACTGCATTGCTCATGCAGTTTACGCTTGTGCAACCAAGGAGCAAATATGCAAAAATTCTTCTAAACAATGGAAAGTCAAGATGAAAGGGAAAGATGATAGTTTTATATGTGGAATGATGTTCTAGTCTAAGACTAAGGCATAAATAAGGCAAAGTAGGAAAATTTCCTTTACTGCTAAACGATACCCCTTAATGTTGAGCAGTTACAATAAATCTCTTGCTGCCTTTTCCTTACTTAGTATGTTTCGACAATTTGCCTATAACAATCGCATTATTATAACATACTTTTGTTTCCGGTATACTGCCTTTTCAGTTTCTTTTTATTTAATCATTTATATTTTATGGAAATAGTCAACTGCTTGCTATTTTTTTATAGGTAATGCATCATTATATTAGAAAAAGAAACACAGAAAAATGTATACCTAATACCTGATCTTTTTATATCTCTCTATATAGGTGTTGGCAAAATCGTCAAAGATGATTCCTGGTGAGTTACTTTTCTCTTTGTTTGATGTTTTAGTAGATCAGGATGTAAGTACCTGAAACACGCATGTAGATTTGTTCTTCTTTTTTTAATAGACCAAGATCGTTGAATTTGTTCTTTTTTTTTATAGACCAAGATCGTTAAATTTGTTCCTTTTTTAAAAAATCATCTTAGCATGCGGTTTAGCCAAATTGTATGGTGATATGTTTTTAGGAGTCACAATCAAATTCTAATTTAGGTGCCAGAGTTGAATTGCTTTCCCATCAAATGCCATGTAAATCTTACATGTCTTTGGAACAATTGACAATCCAAACTTTGAACCGTTTTGAAACTTGTATGTGCATTTGTCTTGCGTAAGCAGATCTAGGAAGGGTCAATCATATATCTTATTAGGAATTCCCGGATTCCAATCTATATCATTCTGATGGCACATCTTTTAACCGATATGAACTTATTTTCTGTTATTTTCTGCTGAACCTTCTGTTCCCAGGAAGCCCTGCCAATAGATATGCATTTTTTCAGATTTCATGCTATTAACATGGCATTTTCCCATGATCTGATTTTAGTTGATATGGAATTTAAATACTGATTTCTACAACTAAAGAATTATTCCTTTTTTATCAGACTAAGGTTGTGTAGTACACCTTGTGAAGGGGGTTGCAATCTTTACCATATTTGCTAACTTAACCTTTCCAAGTTTCGGGGTACGAGGGATAGGATATGTATCTCCATATACTTCTCCTTCCACTTTAAATAAATTATTTTTCTGGAGTAGTTCGCAGCAACATCTCAAGTAGCTTTGGGTTTTCTTTGAGTTTGAGGTAATGTAAAATATATATTTTTTCATAGGCATGTAACAAAGGGGAAGAACAAGGAAAATATTTATATCTGATCCCGCATTTATTATATTTTAAGTGAATTGTGCCTTGGGATACTTTGTATTCAGAGTTATATATATAATCTACATACCATTTGTTGGTTGCTGGTCCATTTTCATTTGCATCAGAACACTATTTCCCCATGTTTTTCTTGATTGATTTTATTGAATGTGACTGGTTGCCTGAATCCCTGGACTATCGTAATTACTAATTATGCACTTGTATTGAGACCTCTTATCTGTATAATTCTTTATAAGCCCACACAAGGAGAATATGTTATTGCAGAATCTTTTCACCACCCACAAACATATAATATGTTGAGAAGTTGTTACATTTTACAAATTGCATGAACTTTAATGCATATTTCAACCCATCAGTTTATTATATAATTTGTATGGTAGTAGTACACCCCAGAAACATTATTGCATGTAAAAGCTTTGTTAATTTTCAGCCTTTTGAATATTTGCAGTTATGCTGATGGGGGCTCTTGTATATGGTATTAAATACACTTTACCTGAATACATATGCACCTTCCTTGTTGCTGGAGGAGTTTCAGCATTTGCACTAACAAAGGTTTGCCGTCCTAGTTTCCTCTTGTGTTACTTTGAAAACTTGCAAAGACATTTGCATTATCAGACATTGGTCCAACATTCTTGCAGATAAATTTGCTAATCTTTAATGTATTCTGCTTTCTCACTTGGAATTAGTGTGAATACTCTGAGTGATACTATGCTTTTACCCATTACAGACTAGCTCGAAGACCATAAGCAAGCTTGCACACCCTAATGCTCCTCTTGGCTATGGGCTATGCTTCTTGAACTTAGCATTTGATGGTTTCACAAATGCTACTCAAGATTCTATAAAAGCAAAGTAAGCCCTAATCTCAATCTCCCTCCAAATTCCTGATATTTATTGACTTGCAAAAAGCAACAATGAATATATGGCTATTATAGCAACCATTTATTAGTTGCTTTCTATTCCTACATAATTTAGAGGGTTTTAATCCAGCATGGTTGGAGCCTCAACTGAAAAAGAAATTATAAATTGTAAGAAGATATGGTTGACTTAGAGTCATTACACAACAACTCAGCTGCAGCTTTTACTTGGTAGAACAAACACAAGATATAAAGTGACGAATTGAAGATGTGGCACTTTGCGTATTTTACAATCTTCAGAAAGAAAATAACATTAACAATTTTCATTTTTAAGTGTTTAAATCTACTCAAACCTGTAAAATTTCTACTGAAATCTTTTAAAATATCTTCTATATCAACTATAATTTCTTTTAAAAAAACCTCTCGAATCTTTTTCCATAAATCTAACATCTATGCGTGTACATTGCTCATGCCATAAATTTTGTATCCATAACTATAGCACTGCAACTAGAATCATCCAAGCACATATTTCTGAAACATATTGGGTTTGCATTACAACAAAACAATAGTAGCTACATCTGCATTTAGTTGAGAATGCATTGCGATTCCATGCACAGTAGAAGCATCAAAATTCACTATTGTTAATCATTTTACTACGATTTCACAGGTATCCAAAGACGAGCGCATGGGAGATAATGCTCGGAATGAATCTTTGGGGAACCATTTATAATGTCATCTACATGTTTGGCTGGCCTCAAGCAAGTGGCTACGAAGCCGTAAAATTTTGTCAAGAACACCCAGAGGCCGCATGGGATATCCTAATGTACTGCCTATGTGGGGCTGTAGGGCAAAATTTCATATTCCTTACTATTACTCGTTTCGGCTCACTTGCCAACACCACTATTACCACAACCCGCAAATTCGTTAGCATTGTGGTTTCTTCTTTAATTAGTGGAAATCCCCTTTCGGCAAAGCAGTGGGGGAGTGTGGTTATGGTATTTTCAGGTCTGTCCTATCAAATTTATCTCAAGTGGAAGAAGATGCAGAGGAAGACCAAGAAGGATACGTAAGATCTTTTTTAAAAATGATTTTTGATGATAATATAGGCATCTATTTCGTATTTTAATTCCGGGTCTAAGCCTAAAAAGGTTTGGTTGCCCTTTGATATTATAGGTGGTAGATTTAGCCTTTGGGATGCGGTGAGAAATTTTTTACACATGTAATATACTGTTATTGTAATGCAGATTTGGATATTACTGATTTTGTGGGCATTTTTGCTACATATATAGAGAGATGCAACTGGAGACGTTGCAGCTATGTATTTACAGAATAATGGTGCATTATTAAATGGCTCGGAATATGTGTCAATTATATTTGATTGTGTTTAGTGGTATGTAGTTGGAGATGCAATATATTTCCCAATTCAGTTTGATTTAATTCTATGTGCATTCTTAAGTTGGATAATGAAAAGATGAAGCTTCTCATTGAAATGGCATGATATTTTATCGTACTGAAAAAATGCTGAAAGCCTATAGTATTTTATTGAAGAAAGGCTGAGTTTATGGTAATTATTTGCAAATTTCAAAGTATGTTGTATTTGGCTAAAAAGATGAATAGTCATGACATCTTAAATAAATTTAGCTAACCTACTTGTTGCATCCTTGCAAATCTTAACTAATCTAAATTGTATGGATATGAATGAGAAGGATCATCAAATCAATTTTAAAAAGTTCAGTTGAGCCAACAAATATAAAGGAAAAGCTGCAGCTATAATCTAATTCTTCAATATCCACAGTAATGTTTATACGGCTACATTTTATTCACAGACAACTAGGTTTTTAAGTCAGGTCTTCTCTAGTTTTGAACAACTTAAAAGATTTGAACACGTTGGCCATTAGAATGTCTGATATGGATTGGAGTATGGGCCTTATGTACACATATGGGACCCACATGTCCCAACTTTGCACATGTGAGTGATTCTCAGAATCATATTACTCATAAATTTTAACTAAATATGAAGAGTAGAAAACCCCCTTAAGGCTCTGTTTGGTTGCAGGATTTGTTCGGATTATGGAACCGTAGGATTCCATAATTTTGTGTTTGATTGGAGAATTGAGATTTCTAGGATTCGTTTGTTTTTTTATGGAGGGCCATCATAAAACATGAATTCCTGAATCCTAAAATTTTTAAAGGATATTACACTATTTATTGTACTTTTAGATGAGACCCGTGTACTTTATTTATTTAATAATCCTCTCTCTATCTCTCTCTCTCTAAAATACTCAAATCCAAACCTCACTTTATTTTCACCAACCAAACAAAAATTACAATAACCTACAAATCCAATGCTAAAATCCAAAACCAACCAAACAACAAATTACAAAATCCAGAAATTTTCAACCGTACTATTTTGGAATCCAAATTTCATAATCTTGCAACCAAACAGTCCCTAAGCAAATTATAGGTCGAGTATTATGTGATTGGCAGTTTTGTTTTGAACAAAAACCTGCAGTTAGTGGATAGTTTTTTCTTTAAAAACACAACTAAATTAATAGATAGATTATTTTTATTTTTCGGACCCAATGAGAGGCTATGGACATCCTAATAATAAGGAAATTCTTAAGTTTATTTTAGCTCTTCTTTGAATTGAAATAGGAAGCGCCGCATGATCTCTTTGCGTGTTCTGCTTGTAATAATAGAGAGATCAATATATGGGAGATACATAGGATTAACATCGAAATGACATAAATTTAAGGGACTAATACTAAATAAAAGTATCCTAACTCTCCATTATAATCTGTACCTTGAGCTTCGCTCATCGCTTCATCACTCAGATAGAGAAGCAAGCAATGGAGAAGAAGAGGCGAGTAATGGTGACCTTCGACATCGACGGGACTCTGATTCGAAGCATCGGATCCTCTTCAAATCGCCTCCATCGCCTGGCTTTCTCCCATGCTTTCATCTCTGTCTTTGGCCTCTCTGATGCCACCATCGACGCCATTCAGGTCTTCTATCTCTCTCTCATTGGAAAACCCCTAGAATTTTCATAAATACCCATTTCATGATTCTACATCTGACCATATAAATAACCATTTTTGGCTTTCTCAAAAAGAAATATATAAATAACCATTTTGGGGGAAAAAGTTCTGATTTTGTTTCAGATCTGGGGTTTTGAGGGCGAAAAATGTGTTTACTGCCTGAGATTTTAGGCTAGGGTGTGTCGATCCCTGGCTTTTTTTATTCCCTGCGATCTTTGGAATAACTTCTTGTGTGTTTACAGTTGAAATTGTAGTTGAATTTATTAATTTTGTAGTAGATTTAGTAGAGGTGCAGTTAAAGGTCAGTGTGAGTATAAATAAATGTGCGTATGAAAGGCATAGGAGATAGTCGTCAAAAAGTCAACTTCGCAACTTCTGTTTTTGTGATTGACATTAGGCTAGAGCATATCTACAGTAATTTTCATGTGATTTCGATATTCTTTGATGGTTGATTTGGTAATGGAAAATGTTCTTTCATCGGTGAACCGTGAAATTTGTGATCCTCTGATACGAGTGCAAGAAGGATCGAAATAACATAATTTCATGTCTGTTCATACCTTACAATATGTCGATCAAGACGACAGTGACGATCATTAAAAAAAGTTGATACATCGATGGCATTTTGACCAACTAGAAGTTTTACCCTCGTATGCCTTTGAACCCCACATTCCTTATAACATATAATTAAATTCATTGTAATTGTAGTCAAGTTGTCTACAGCTAATTGTAAATGAGAGAATTGATAAATGGTTGGTGGAAGGTAAAATGGAGATAGAGTATAAATGATATGTTTCATAGATTCTAAAAATTAGTTTTAAAAAAGGTACCAAGACTTGATAAATTTTGGGGGGGGGGGGGGGGGAGTAAGCGAAGTATCGTTGATATAAAATCCTTGGGGCTTGCATTTTCCCTTTTCTATTATAATTAGTGGAATATTTATTAACTAATGCAGAATACTCGACAGATGCAATGATTCTGAAACCCATTCTGCTATGTTCTAATAGTAGACAGTACAGTTGTTAATTATGATGTGCGTTTCTGATAATATAGATTACCATTATTTACTGCAGCATCTTCGCAGTTATTATGTAATTGTATGGGCATGTGTGTGTAACGAGTTCTGATTTTGTTTGAGATATGGGCTTTCTTTTGTTTTAGTTTTTGAGATTTTTATTCAAATATGTAGTGTGCTTGAAAGATGAAAGTTTCAATGAGATTAGATTTAGCATTTCATGCCTAGTATACTTTGCATTGGTAAGTCTATCTTTATTTATTTTTTTATCTGCTTACAATTATATTTCTTCTTTTTTTCTCCTTTGCAGCATCATGGCCAAACAGATCCACTGATACTTGTGAGGACAGTTGTGCACTATGGCATCCCTTCTGATGTTGGTAGCTCCAAAACTTTGGATAGTTTTCTTCATAGATAGCACTTATTGGCAACAATGTCCGTTTGTTCTTTTAGTAGGATTGCAAGTGCTTTCTCAAGAATTTTATATTGAGCTTGATTACACCGAATTCCTTACAATTTTTTTTATATTTGAAAAATTATATTTTGATAGGTTTAGCGATCTCTCTGTTTTGGGTGTGGAAGTCCTTTGTGAGAAGTTAGTTTTTAGGCTAAATTACATAAAGCACCATCAGATTTTTTTTTCTCTGTTTTGTGTAGACCACCATAAATCTTTAAAAGTTTCGTTAGGCACCCTTGAACATTTGAAGAGTGTTTTTTTATGTGATCCCTTTGGGAATCGAACCAGCAATCTCCCGCTTTGGAGAGGAAATTCTTCCAGCATGAGCTAAGCCCATTGGTCTGATAAGTGTGTTAACTATTATAGAAAACACCATCCAAAAGCTGCATTAAACACCATGCCATGCCATCCAAAAGCTGCATCTAAAAGTTGTATTTCTATTTTTCAAAGTTCGATGGTATTCTGGAAAAAAATGGGAAAGTTCGATGGTATTTTATGTAATTTTTCCTAGTTTACAATCATGCAATGAGAAAATTTAGATCTTTCTTTTTAGCAACTCCATACTAGAAGTTAATCGAGCGAAGCTTAGTTCATGAGGCTCTCACCATTGTGTGGACTGGGCAGGGTCATATGCACAAAACCTTGTCTCCACATTGCGAAGTGATGGATTCAGAAAGAACCATGATATTTAGTTTTTAATGGTGCAAACCTTACCATTGCACCAATGCCCTTATGAAGATTCGTCAATGGGCACATCATTTTAATGAAAGTAGTCATCACATCATCATCAAAGAAGGGTCTTGCTATGAAGCAGCGCTCCAACATAGTTTTATGACCAGTTGTCGTCATGACACCAGCCCTTTCTTAAAAAGTGCCAAATTCATGGCCAAGAAAACATGAATAAGAGATAGATGAGCTTTCTGTGATCCTAAATGATCAGTTGACATCCTTCAAATTCTCCTAGACCAGGTGAAAGTCTATGAAAATAGGAAATGTTTCAAATTTTCTGTGGGGGATTTCGTTCACTCTTGGGTATAGATGAAAAATAATGATGAGCAACATAGGTTACAATCTACAAATAAGATAATTGGCTGGTTCGAAGAAATCACATTAAGTGCAAAAAGGAAGGAAAAAACATAGAAATTTTAATAAAAAATACTGTAATAGGATGATTATGTTCAGTAAATGGCTGAAGATGCGAACTTTATCATAGTTCTCTTTTTAATCCTCTAGAACCAACTAGCAAGTAAACAAGTATGTAGATGCATGGATTTCACTGAAGTCAACAAAACATTAATTGAGTGCACAATTCAAGTCTTTTTTCTTCCAAGTGAATGATTATGCTAATTGTGACTAGCCATAGTGTCTCTCTTGCTCTAATGTTCTTATTTCGTCCGCTTTGACTTATTTGTAGGTTGCTAATGAAAAATTACCTGAGTTGAAGTCAAAGATGGTTGAATATGCTAGGGATCATGCCAAAGATGTTGGAGAAGGCCTTGAAGTTCTTCCTGGGGTATCTTCTTTGCTAGAGGCATTATCTTCAAAGGATGTGGCTGTTGGCCTGGTAATTCAATCTACTTGTTGTTATTTTGTAATTCTTTATTATCCTTATTATACAATTTATCAATGGAAACTTTGTTTGTCTTGAAAATAATAACTAATAGCAGAGTCTGTTGTTATTTTTTGTTTTGTTTATATCTTCCTTATCTTAGGACCATACATTTCTTAGAAAGGCACCGAATTGCTTCGGAGTTGTCTTTTCAACTAAGTCTCTTTTACACACCTGATTACCTAGGCACGATAAATTTTGTACTTTCCCATTTGCATGGAGAAAGGCTAGCATGGCGATGATGACAATCTATGGTTAAATTATAATGGAAAATAGATATAATCTTGTTCAGGTAAAGTACTCTAATCTACTTGCCCAGTGACACAAGAGATTGATACTGCACAGTTTTGGAATATTATGTTTCAGCTACTTGTGGTGACAGACTTGAGCGATTAATAAGTTTCAGGATAATTACATTCATGTGATTGAATTCTATGTGGTGGTTTATACCAGAGATGGCCATCTTTCATGAATTTAAGTGTTGAGTGACTTTCCTCCAAACTTGATTAACTGTCCGCTGTATATTAGCACTTTTAATTGCATGATTGACTCATAGGCGGTGGAATCTTATTTTGAGACTCTTTGTTCAATTTTTAAGGAGGATATGGTAAGGGCTTATCAAGAGATTTCCTCTTCTCTATGTTCTATTTTGTAGGTTACGGGTAATCTAGAAGAGATTGGATGGATGAAAATGGAGGGACTGGGAATCCGAAAATATTTCTCGGTTCCAAATTTTGGAGGGTGGGTTGATAACTTGAAATTGATGGTTTCAACTTCAAGCGTCTTTTCCATGTCTCTGGAAAATAAATTTCCTTAGATACTGATGACGTATAACTGACAGATTCGGAAGTGACCATATGGATCGAGGAGAACTTGTGAAGATTGCTGCTGCTAGAGCTGAGGAGCAGTTTCCCAGAGGATTTGATTTGCGAGTGCACGTTGGAGATACTGTATATTCTTTTGTTTCCTTCAATATTTTGTCTTCTTCCCCTTAGTTTAATTATATATCTTATAATGTTAATTTGAATAGGTAATCCATTCAATTATTTACTTGTCCCCCGCTAATCATATAGAGGTGTACTCATACACACTAATATTTTGCATAATAACAAAGTGATAACTGTTGGAGCCTAATCATGCCATAATTTTTTCCATAATGATTAAAAAATTAAGTACCTTTTTCTCTCCTGCTGTCTTGCCTGGAAGAATCCTTCCCCTTCCTCCTCTTTTGCCTATTTCTCACACTTTCCCAACTCGTTTTTCACTTCTACTCTGTCTCTAATTAGTTGTCTATTATCGAGCATATTTTTTAGTTTTTAGATATTTGAAACAAACTCAGTTCCCATGTAGACTGCATCTTTTTCCATCGAAGTTGTCCACTTTAGGTATTTATGTGTTGATATAATAATTTGAGTTAAGAATGACTTAAAATTCATATATTGAGGGTTATGCTTTGAGGTATAGGAGTGGCTTAAAATCATGTAGAGCACTTCAAGCTGCACCATCATAAAATCTTTGAGCGACAAAAGTCTGCAACAATATTTTGTGGATTGATTGGGGGTGTTGGCTGGTAAGTGTCATAAGTGGTAACTGCTTATCCCGAATTTAGCTTAAAGACTAAGGGCTTGTTTGGGTAGAAGATAAGGTAAGTTAGTACAACCGGAATTTCATAAAGTTATATAAGGTTAACTTTAAAATTCTAACCATAACCATACCTGTTTGGTTTTCATTATTGGGCCTAGAAAACTGTGATTATTTAAACTCTAAAACTGAGATAACCGGACTGTACAAATCTGCAATCCAAACTTGAGTTTTCTAAAGTCCAAAAAGTGTCCAAAAAACACTCATGTTGAAGTTTAAATAACTCCAAACCAATAACTCATCAAAGTTAAATTTTTAAGTGGAGGTAGGGCCGCTGGAGTTTGAATAGCCCTCACTTAAAAATAAACCAAGGTTTTCCTAACTCCATACCCAAACATGGCCTTAAATATCATCACCATCATATTTTTAAGGTCTTAGTCTTTACCAATGTTGTTGATTATGATAATAATTAAGGGAAAATTGTTCAACTTTCAATATAAGTGCCTTCTAATGTCACGAAAACTAATTAAATCACATAGCTTATCTCATCATGATGTTACTTAGACTAGAATCTCACTGCTCGTTGATGGAAGAAGGTTGTGGAATTTGCTATGTAGCTCATATTCATCCTTTTAAGATGTGAAGTTTCCTGTATTTTGTTGCGTTTCACATATTCAATGAGATGTGTTTGTTTGGCTATGTCGTTTTGACCCTACTCATTTTCCTCAAAGGAAAAAAACAATGTCAGCGTTACATAAACTATATGAAAATAGACTATATCCAATCTTGTTGTATATCTTGACATTTATTTGGGTATTTCCAGTAGAGCTCCGCTACTGACTGTTCGAAATATAGATATGAAATCAGATCCTGATTAGATTACATCTGTGGCAAAATTAGATTAAAAGTGGAACATGGCACATTTTCCATTATGTAAAGAGGCTTGATTATATATTTTTGAAGAGGCTGATTATATCTTGAAATAGCATTATATTCATTCAAATTACAGGATTTGAATATTATTTTTGATAATTCCCCAAATAAACCAAAATTTTGTCTTCTGAAAATTACATTTACAAGTATATCTGCATACGATTTTGCAGCCAAACGACATTAAAGCTGCTGAGTATGGAGGAGCTTTGGCGGTGGGCGTGTGCACAGGCATATTCAAAGACAAGGAGTTGAGGCAGGCGAGTAATGGGAATGCCGTTATACTCCCGGATCTCACGGATACTGCAGCTTTCATGAGACTGTTGGGCTTTGATGGCTGAGGTGGTTGCGAAACATATTTAGTAATGGGTGTTTTGAACATTGTGTTTTCACTTCTACCTGAAGAAAAACGAGGTATATGCTATTATTGGGGTAGTTCTCTGAGGATAGTTTGATTTATTTTGCAATATTACTTGATTGTGCACAATCTCTGTTTTTAATTTATCTATGATTGGTGATGTAACCAGTGGTATCTAAGAAAAATGATTATTAGCAAGACAAATGTTGTGTCATGTTTTCAGGTTTGATTTTGAGCTTTTTTTTCTTTGTTCGTGTTTTTGTTATGTTATTGTTGTCTACATTGCTTGTGAATGTGATCATTAAATTTATATATATTCCCGAACGATGGGGCAAGACAATTTTACATTTATATTTATATGAGTGTGGCTTTTGACATAGACGGGCTTCATCCAATAAGACTGAGGTCTTATGAAGGTTTGGTCTATCTTATGTTTTATACCTATGTAGTTCTCATGTTTTTTCAAATGTGAGACCATTTTAATCCACACATCTCATCAACAATGATGATGCACCCAAGATGTCATTTCCCATGTAGATTGCTTTTAAGCTGGGTAAATTTCAAATCTTTTCTAAAAAGCAATTGATACTAAAATATCATGAACTTCGAATGTTTTTTGGGATGAACACTGCTAATTCGTTTAAAAGCCATGTACAATCCCTGTTTGTTGCGAAAAAACTATGCATCCAGCTCTATCTTACTAAAACGGATAGGGGTTGTTTGGTTAGGTGTAGTTGAAGTTCTGTGCGGTTCCCAACCAGGAATTATAAAATCAAATGTTTGGTTTTAAATAATTGTTACTCCAACTTATAGTTGGATAAGCAAATCGTGTTCAAAATTATGTAGTTGCAATTACGTTCAAGTTGAGCGTTTTTGCAACTACATAAGTTGGGATGCAAAAAAAAGATAAAATGTTTGTTATTGAGTTACAACTACATCCAAACAAGTACATGTTTTGCAAAGCATGTAGTTGCAATTATATTCTAACCAAACAAAGGAATGAAATTGACCGATGTATCATCCATATGATTTGTTCTGTTATGTTTTCTTCTTCAATTTTTCCATTTGAGTTTGTTAAGGAGATCCGGAAGATATCGGTCGGATGACAATCATATGACTTATACAATAGAGGACGCTTTTTCGTTAGGCGGCGGTATCAAAAATCTATATCTTCCATCATTTTATTTGACGATCGGCATCTATCGTCGTCATCGTCTTTATCATCCAAGATGTGGATGCATCAAATTTCATGCGATTCTGCCGCTTTTTCACCGTTGAATTAGCGATGTAAAAGGTTCTAATATCGGTGAACCGTTAATCTTTCACCCACTAAATCAACGGTGAAAAAGTGGTAGAATCACATTAAATTTGGCGTATCTACATATTAGATGATGATGAATGCCGATGGTCGGAAAAAATCGTGGAAGGTTTATTTTTTCGACATAAGTGGAAATTACTTCCTATGCCACCTTTGTTCTATTGCTCTCTCTGCAATAACTGTTGTTGAAAGATAAAAGGTATATGGTATTTTCCTGCAACAAGCTTTGGTTGTTGAAGGTATGTAATGTAATTTATAGCGTCCAGGGATACTTATCTCAAAATCTATCGGTTCATGGTATTTTAAAATGCGTTATAAGTAGAAGTATTTGGAGTGTTGGCTTTTTATGAAATCACATGGACTTTCGATATATTTGGGTTTCCATCCATATGACTTTGAGTTCTGTGGGTATAGACATGTCTATATCTTATACTCATGTGACTCTTTTATTTTTCGTGGTATAAGACTATTCCAACACCCTTGTTGTTCTTTTGGAATTAGGCCAACAGTGCCCCTTCTCTCTCTCTCTCTCTCTCTCTCTTTTTATTTTTAATTTATTTTCCGTGGGTATCATTGCATACACATTCATATGTACTCATTAGACTCGGTGTTTGCAGATTGTTCTATCAGAAATACTGTTGATCTGGGTTTTGATACCATGAAGAAGTTCAAGTATTTGGAGTGTTGAGCTTTTTATGAGAGCACATGGGTTTTAGGTATACTGGGGTTTCATCCAAAAACTTATACCTTGCAATGACCATATTTTAAATACAAACAATCGATACGACAAATAACTAGCCTTTTCTTTCACAGAAAGTGTGTCCTGATGGTCATATGCAACCAACGATGCTCATTTTGAGATGATTGAAAAACATGTTCAGATAAAGGGTTGTTATTTGCTTATCATGGTCATATAAACTTCGAAGTATGTTCAGACACAGATTGGGTAGATTGTTCGGATGATAGAAGGTCCATTTCTTGCGTTTTTCTTAATGGAAACTTATGGAAGGGGTAAGAAATAAGATATGGTTTCTTGATCAAGTGTTGAAGCTGAATATATATCTATGATAGACCTTTCATCATAATTGCTATCTGTGTGGATTTTTCTAAGTGAAATAGGTATACATGCATAGAAGTCAATAAAACTATATTGTGATACTAAAGCAGCAATTGGTATCGTTGATAATCATGTGCATCATGATAAGACAAAACATATCAAGATCGACAAACATTTTTCTAAAGAACGTATTGTCAAAAAAGAACTATGCACTCCTATTCCTTCTCTACAATATCAATTAACGGACGTCTTCACAAAATGTTTCTTGAAGCTACGGTTAAAATATTTCGTCCAAACTGAGCATATTTAGCATACCTGCTCTACTTGAGTGGGAGCCATAGGAAATATTATAAGTAATTTATAAATTAAGCGGATTTTTATATCTATATCTAAATCCAATGAAAATCCTATAATAATTTATAGAATCCAACATAGTGTTTGGGTATCTTACTCTCAAAATATTTTCTTATTTGACAAATATATTTTTACTCTTTCTTATACGATAATCCTATAATTTATAGAATCCAATGAAAATCCTATAATTGGATTTTATGTATAAAGCCAATTGCACATGCCAAATACTAATGGTTATTCTGCTTGAGCCTTGACTTGCCGATAATCCATGTCTTGATGATATATATATATATAGAGAGAGAGATTAATGGAGGAAAGAGGCCATAGGAGGGAATTACCTCCTATGGCGTCGAAAAAATACCCCCTCCACCAATTTTTCCGACGATCGGCCCCCATCATCTTCATCGTCATCATTTAAGATGTGGGTACACCAAATTTCATGTGATTCTACAACTTTTTCACCGTTGATTTAGTGGGTTCAAAATTAACGGTTTACCGACAATAGAACTTTTTACATTGCTAAATCAACGGTGAAAAAGTTGTAGAATCACATGAAATTTGGTGTACCCACATCTTAAATGATGACGATGAAGATGATGGGGGCCGATCGTCGGAAAAATTAGTGGAGGGGATATTGGGGGTATTTTTTCGACGCCATAGGAGGGAATTCCCTCCTATGGCATCTTTTCTCCATATTTGTCACTAACTTCATAATGGATGATTATTATTGTTGGATACGGACCTATTGGATATATATTATCTTAATAGAATCCACATATGAGCATTCTGCCAACTTAAATCACATCTTCGTTTGGTAATATTAATCCTATTGGATATATATTATCTTAATAGAATCTACATATGAGCATTCTGCCAACTTAAATCACATCTTCGTTTGGTAATATTAATTCTTGTGATCACGTCACATCTCGTTGCATTGATAAGAAATCCAATTAGATCCATGAATATCTTTGACAATAAACCAATTAATAGCCAATTTAGTTATAGTTGCAGCCTCATGATGGTTGGTGTCGGTGATCTCTCAGATCATGGTACATGGCAGATGACGTGTCTCAAAGCTCACAAAAAAAGATCTACAGTGGCCGACCAGGCCACTCCTGTGCCCGTCCCACAAACAAACGCTGGTTCACCACCGAGCCTCCTGCACAATTGGCCTCCTCGGCCTTCCAGCTTGTCTCCGGGTTTCCGCAGAACTAAGATACCTCGGCTCTCCCGCTCGTCCGCGAGCTCTCCCGCCGAGGTCGTCTTCCTCGGTCTCATCGACCGATCAACAGCACCGCTCACAGGCGCAACCGCCATCCCGCGAATATCGCCATGCGCGAAATATCCGTCGGCCACATCCCACGTTCCATGCCATCACGATCCCCCATTAACGAGCATGTCTCGCCATTAATGGGAGATCCCGCTCATCACGCGGGCGTGGCGTCGGGAGCGTAATGGCCGGCGTGATTCTCGCGCATGTCCTGCCTGCTGCCACCGCTATATAAACCCCTTCTTCAGACGGTTCAAGTAAGCCATTTTTACTCCACTAAGCCATTACTCTGCTCGGATTTCCTTTTTAACTTGACCGTCGGAGGGTCCTCGGTGGTACAACCACCCCGGGACTTCCTTGTAGGTAGCTCGGCGCAAACAACATCAAACCCATTGAGATCCACACGCTTCAGGAGCCAGCCTCCAGATCAAATCTCAGTCGTCCATCGCCGCCATCAGTAGACCAACGGAAGGTAACATCTTGGCGCGGATCCCCCCGTGTCAGCTGGCGCCGTCTGTGGGAAACCTTGATTCCACAAAACAAAAGTTCATCTTTCGATCTTAATTTAATGGCGAGCGATCATCACGACGATCCCAGCACCAGCCGCCGCCTCCCCCTCAACGGAGGCGCGGAAGAACCTCCTCCGCCGAATGCCATCAACGCCCTTGCCGGTCGGATAGACCGACTCGCGTCTGTCGTGGAAGCGCTCATCCGTGTCAAAATGGCAGGGTAAGTTCCCCAGGTCGCCGCTCCTCCGCCTCGAGACCGGGACCCCTACAGGGGGAGAGAAGACTCTGCTCGCGTCGGCACTGCCGACCACCGTCTCGCTACATCCCACGGCCGCAGATCTCCTGGACCATAGTTCAACGCCGAGGTCCGTCGCCAGAGCGCCTCGCCCCGAGATCCTCCGCGCGCCTGTCCCTCCCGAGGAGATGTCGGTCAGCTCGCCTGTTACCAGGCATGACCGACACCCCCTCCCTCGACGGGGTCGCGCGGACGGGACTCGCCATGGCGGCTCGAAGACTACCTCGCCGGGGGATCTAAGGAACCTCATTGAGAGGAACCGGGGTCGCGGCCAAACACAGACCTCCAACAGCAGAGGCCAGGGATCAGAATGTGCCGAGTCGTCGGGGTACCACGTTCGACTCGACGCCATCGAGAAGAAGATCGAGGGTATGCATCGGGAAGGCCACCGATCGAGCGACGGGGCTAAGTACGCCGCCGACTCGCTCACCAAACCATTCACCGAGGATCTGCTCGCTGTCCACATCTCCTCTCGCAACAAGCCCCCGAAGGTCTCCCTCTTCGACGGCAAATCTTACCCGAAGGACCATTTGGATGCTTTCACCGCGGGGATGAGGTTTCAAGATAACTCCAACGCCGCCCAGTGCCGAGCTTTCCCGGCCACTCTCATCCGCTCCAGACGGGACTGGTTCCGAGGACTCGAGCCACGCTCGATCTCGACTTTCGACGAGCCGGCTACCCAATTCCTCGGCCACTTCGTCGGGAACAGGCGGCAAAAACGCACAGTTGACCACCTCTTCACGATCAAGAGCGGGGACAAGGAGACGTTAAAAGCATACATCACCCGTTTCTACAACGCCCTTCTCGAGGTCCCAGAGCATAGGGACGAGACGGTCATGACAGCCATGAGGTCTGGTCTTAGGCACAAGGAGTGGTTACGCTCCTTTGCATTAGCGCAACCCAAGACCATGGCCGAGGTAAAGGCCTGGACCGAGCGCGGGGTCCATCTCGAGTCCGAGGTGAACGCGAATCTCCCCCAGGCAGAGCAAGCTGACCAAAAGAAAAGGGCTGTTGGGGTCAAAATTTGCACCCCGGTTGACCGAGTTAAAGTCAAGGTCAACCCCGAGCCACGTGGGCCCAAGCCCAGGTCAAGCGGGCCCATGCCCAAATCGAGCCCGCGGCCAGCCTCCTCCATGCCAAAATATCAATCATGTAATAAATAATTTTTATGTAATTTTTTATGCATGAATGTATACAAAATGGGCATAAAGCCAATTTTTTGTAAGCCCATGGCTTATGTGCAAAAAGATATGGCACATGAGCCATGAGATAGGCAGAATGCCATTTTGCAAAGCCCAAGGGGCTATATGTAAACATGTAAGCCTATAAAAAGCAACATGATGAAAATATCTAATATACAATTTTCATTCCCCCAAAACTAGGGTTCTTTGTGCCTCCTGCTCCTTCTCCAAGGTTCTAAACCTTCTCATTTTTTTTGAATTAAATCAAGAGTTTTACTCTTTCTTTTCCAAAACTAAGTAGTTTTCCACCATAAAACCCATAAAGGGGCACTCAGATCTTCCATCAGATCTAAAAAAGAAGAGATCTTTAAAATCTCATACTTCTTGTTCTTCAAGACCCAGCCAATAGAGGAGGAAGGAGGAGACTCATCTCCAAAAATCTCATCTGGGGAAGATCCGGAGCCAAAGGGAGAAACAAAGCAGCCCCCTTTGATCACTTTTAAAACCTTTTAGGAGTTTAACTCCACAAATCGGGAGCACAGCTCCCAGTGCAGGGACCAAAGTCCCCTCTCTGTTTGACGCCTAGCGTCCAGTGCCCAGAGCGCTTGCGCCCACGTACCGACACGTGGTGCGCCCAGTGCCCACATGCCGAGCACGTGGCGCGCCCAGCGCGCTTGCGCCCACGTGCCGACACGTGGCGCGCCCAGCGCCCAGGGCGCTTGCGCCCACGTGCTGAGCACGTGGCGCGCCCAGCGCGCTTGCGCCCACGTGCTGACATGTGGCGCGCCCAGCTCGCTTGCGCCCACGTGCCGACACGTGGCGCGCCCAGCACGCTTGCACCTGTTGGAGATAGTGCCCTCAGAGTCAATTATTGGATCACAGGTACGTGATTGCAATGATTGAGAGAGGACCTATCCCGGTAGGACAGTCTTACTCAAGATGATAATATTCTATCTGGTTTATCTTTATCATCGTGTACTGCTTTAGGTGACCTTACGAGTCGCTATTGCACGTTGATAGAGCCCCTAGGATTCTTGCTTGACTACCAGCAGTATGAGGGCGATCATATACGTGGGAGCTGGGGTCTATAAGCACATCCTTAAAAGGTCCCTAGTCGTGGGAGTTTCGAGACAGGGCATCGATACTCCAGAGTAGACTAGTGTATACAGTCGAGACCCCGACGAAGGGCGGTGTCCGGTCTCACAAGCCACTGGTGTCTGTTGGTTCACCTAAGATGTATACAGGTGCTTATTGGGTTATGAGTACACCGGACAGGACTCGCCGGAAACCTGCTAGTTGGGATTATACCAGACGTCAGATAGCAGTTCCCTGATGACATATGTACAGGTTAGTTCATCGACCTGAGATCGCCATTTGTCTCATGTGAGTTCCCACTGTGCTTTGATTACTACCCTACCACGTCTCAAAGGAGTCGTGCAAACAGGTTTTAGTTGGGTACAGTCCCGAGCCACATAGAAGCAGTGAGTGGATCTACAGGGGTTCGTCTCTCCCGGTATTGGGGGTGAGGTCGCGCTGTGTCTAGGAGAGCCAGAACATGAAAAGTCCTTGGCCAAGGCAGGAGATTTACTGGTAGGTATTCCAGTAGTATCTCAGGGTGTTCTGGGCTATACTCCGACATGACTTGTACCGCTATTGGGGGTCTGACTTTTACCAACCCCTAGCCTCCATGCGATGCTCATAGACGAACGGACTGGACTGTACGGATATTGTCACTGACAGGCTCAGTAGGGTGTCAGGATGAGTTCGCTCATCGACGTCCCTTTTGGTCAATAGCTGGTGGCCCGTCACGTATGGCTTATACCTCTGACGTGCTAGTGGTTAAATCCACAGCCATAGTATTGACGAGTCTTTAGAGTCCACCACACACAGTTACTCAAGTTTCGGGCGAAACGCTGTAGAGGCCGTATGGAGATATGGCAGGGTTCGATCAGATACGTGCGGTATTGCACGGATCGTGATCGGACGGTTTTTACTAGCCGGCTTTTGCTTAAGCCGGATCCTAGTATTAGATAGTGTAGATTTCGTCTCTTTGCATTTGTGTTCAGTGGGAATACAAATGCGGGCATGTATTTGCAGTAGCGGGGTTTTCCTGTAATTTATTATGGGATCAATTTTCTGAAGTTTCCGGTTTACATTCCGTTCCGGCCGGTTTTCCTTTGTTCCTTCGCGGCCGGACTTTTCGATGGAGGGGGTAATTTGCAATTGTGCAAATTACTTATTGTGGAGGGTGTTTCTTGCATAATTGTGGCCTCTTCATCATGAGATTCTTTATTGGTCCATTCCTTTGCTTTTCATGTGATGGTTTTGTGATATGATATGATGAGAAATGGGTGTGACTTTGTTATCATTTCTTTTGGGGTGTGGTCACATTTATTCCTCTCCTACACTCACCCCCTTCATGGATTCACTCCATCATATATTTGGCCGGCCACTTGAGAGGAGAGGAGAGAGAGGTTCATTTTCATGAGTGGCATTTCTCATCTCATTTGCTTTTGCTAAAATTTGTGAGCACCATATTCCTCCATAGTTCTTTCTCTCATTACCTCCATCAAAGGCAATTCCATAAACCCCAAGAGACATAGCCTACTACACCAGTCTATAGCAAACCTTGGACGCGTCGGCTAGTCAACTTCGCGCCCAAGTTGCCTCGGTCAAGAGGTGGGAGCCCGTAAAAGATTCCGGCTACGTGGTGCCCTTTCCGACGAGGAGGTGATGGACGGAGTTTCCGCGGGAGATCGGAGTGGAGACGAAGACCGAAGGACACGGATCGCTTGGTATAGCTTCTCTACTCTTTTCCTTTTTGCTAGTAGCTAGGTTAATGGCCCGATCCGGGTGAAAAGTGCGCGGTGGTGCCGGTTTGCTTGTTTGCAAAGATTTTCGTTTCCGCATTTCCGGCGTCGGATCGACGGCCGGGGCGCCGCCGCGGACTTACAGCACCCAAGTGCCGACACGTGGCGCGCCCAGCGCCCAGGGAGCTTGCGCCCACGTACCGAGCACGTGGCGCGCTCCGCGCCTAGAGTGCTCGCGCCTAGCGCTTGCGTGCCCTGCACGCGAGGTACTGGCCCCCCACGCATCCTTTGAATGCCCTTTCCCTTTACACACACACACACACTCTCTACAACACCATCCCTCTCAAAAAAAATTAGGCCGGGGCGCTGCCCCGCACCCCGCAAGGGGGCTGTTAGCCCCCTTACTCCCAGCCCGCTATCCAGGTAGAGGGACCCCCGTAAAAACTTTGCGGGGCCCTGACATATCCAAAACCCCTTCAAAACATGACACTGCACATTGAGTTCGCATGACCAGTTTAACCCGTTAATCGGAGGTTCCCTCGCTCCAAAGGCGAAGGGTAATTAACGGCAGCTTAGTCCGCGACTGTTGGAGATTCGGATCCCCACAATCATACTGTAAGTGCACGGCGGCGCCCCGGCCGTCGATCCGACGGCCAAGTGCGGAAGCGGTGATAAACTTTAATTTTTGCAAACTAGCAAACCGGCACCACCGCGCACTAAACACCCGGATCGAACCATTAACTAGTCCTAGCTAACTTGAGAAAGGGTTAGAGATATACCGACTGATCCGTGTCCTCCGGTCTTCTCGTCGTCGTCCCGATCTCCTGCGGAAACTCCGGTCGTCGCCTCCTTCCCGGAAGGGCACCACATCGTCTGCATCTTTTACGGGCTCCCACCTCTATGCCGAGGCAACTCGGGCACGAAGCTGGCGAGTTGACGTGCCCAAGGTTTACTGTAGAATGTGTAGGGTTGTGTCTCATTTGGGGTTTTGTTGCCTTTGTAGATGGAGGAATGAGGTTAAGAAAAATGGTGCTTTCATTTTTCATACAAGAAAATTGAGATGAATAAAATTGCCACAAGCTCAAAAATTAAACTCTCCCTCTCTCTCCCTCAAAAATGTGTGGCCGGCCCCCCATGTTGGAAATGTGATGATCAAGAGAAAAACAAGAAGGGAGGTGAGGGTAGTAAAAGGTGAAGGGGTGACTACAACCAAACATCATGATAACAATATCATATCAACATCTAATCCTTTCTCATCACAAAAAGCAAAGGAAAAGACTAAGCAAGCATCTCATGATTATGAACCATCATGAAGCCCCACAAATGCATAAAACCCCTCCTCAATGAGTTATTTGCAAACTTGCAAATAACCCCTTTCATCGGAAAAGTCCGGCCGCGAAGGAACAAAGGAAAATCGGCCGGAACGGAATGCAAACTGGCAACTCCAAAAAACTGGTCCCGTAATAAATTACAGGAAACCCCGATACTGTGCATACACACCCGCATCTGTATTCCGACCGGATACAAATACAATGAGACAAAATCTACACAGTCTAATACTAGAATCCGGCTTAAGCCAAAGCCGGCTAGTAAAAACCGTCCGATCACGATCCGTGCAATACCGCACGTATCTGATCGAACCCTGCCATATCTCCATACGGCCTCTACAGCGTTTCGCCCGAAAGCTTGAGTAACTGAAAGTGTGGTGGACTCTAAAGACTCGTCAATACTATGGCTGTGGATTTAACCACTAGCACGTCAAATGTATAAGCCAATACGTGACGGGCCACCAGCTATTGACCAAAAGGGACGTCGATGAGCGAACTCATCCTGACACCCTATTGAGCCTGTCAGTGACAATATCCGTACAGTCCGGTCCGTTCGTCTATGAGCATCGCATGGCGGGCCTAGGGGGTTGGTAAAAGTCAGACCCCCAAAAGCGGTACAAGTCGTGTCGGAGTGTAGCCCAGAACACCCTGAGATACTACTGGAATACCTACCAGTAAATCTCCTGCCTTGGCCAAGGACTTCGTGTAATGGCTCTCCTAGACACAGCGTGAACTCACCCTCAATACCGGGAGAGACGAACCCCTGAAGATCCGCTCACTGCCTCCATGTGGCTCGGGACTGTACCCAACTAAAACCTGTTTGCACGTCTCCTTTGAGCGTGGTAGGGTAGTAATCAAAGTACAGTGGGAACTCACACGAGACAAATGACGATCCCCAGGTCGATGAACTAACCTGTACACATGTCACCAGGGAACTGCTATCTGACGTCAGGTATAAGACCAACTAGCATGTTCCCGGCGAGTCCTGTCCGGTATACTCATAACCCAATGAGCACCTGTATACATCTTAGGTGAACCAACTGACACCAGTGGCTTGTGAGACCGGCCACCGCCCCTCGTCGGGGTCTCGACTGTATACACTAGTCTACTTTGGAGAATCGATGCCCTGTCTCGAAACTCCCACGACTAGGGACCTTTTAAGGATGTGCTTATAGACTACCAGCTCCCACGTATATGATCGCCCTCATACTGCTGGCAGTCAAGCAAGAATCCTAGGGGCTCTATCAACGTGCAATAGCGACCTGTCAGGTTACCTAAAGCAGTACACGATGATAAAGGTAAACCAGATAGCATACTATCATCTCGAGTAAGACTGTCCTACCGGGATAGATCCTCCCTCAATCATTGCAATCACGCACCTGTGATCCAATAATTGACTCTGAGGGCACTATCTCCAACAATCTCCCACTTGCACTCAAGGCTAATTATTGCGATGTCGCATACTCATAGCCCGTGTGATACCGAACACCCAACTCCTCTACTAGTCAGTCTCACAAAACTCGTTTGCGAAACTATTGCGTTCGAGGAATAGCCTCAGTGAGTGGATCCGCCTTGATGTTTCTTTCTATGTCTCTCTCTATCTCAAGTTCGCGGAGAAAACCATCTCCCGAAATGAGCAATACCTGCCTTAGAATGTCTGGATGTCTGATGGGACTTAGCTCATAAATGAACTCCAAATCCAAACTTCTTAGACTATATCGTCAACTGAACTTAATCAGTATCCTGCGCCATGCCTCCCTCAGTGTCTGCCTGGATCACCTGTCTAAAATACTGCCCCTCGTCAGAGGGAAAACTATAACTCTGACAATCACCCTGTCGTCCATGTCACCTTGGAAGCCTGGGATGATAACTGTCTCCTTAATGAGGCTGTCGTTATCATATCCCTAGAACATCCACTTATGTTCTAAAACTGCTTCCGATTGTTTCTCCAGGATTGGATGAATATCAACTTATTGCACCTACTGCAAGAACAACATCTGGTGTGGTACTTGACATCTCATGATTGACTCAATTGCCTAAGCAAGTGATCTGCCAATCATGCGTATCCCTCTCCCCTTTAGTCTGTAAGACACCTTTAGAGAGGGTGACTCCATCACCTGTAGGTACACTACCGTGCCAGGAGTCGTCCATTCTAAATACTCTTAGAATGCTGTTAAAGTACCCAGATTGGGAAACCACCCAAATTTAGATCTAAAACCATAGATCTAGTAACCAGTATGTCTGATATAATATCCAAGTCCTGTGTGGAGAAACCACTGTGTGACAACCAAAGAATAACCGATCATAGTATAGGAATATCACTTCCTACTCTGTGTATGTCATCCAAATATCATGACATCACACCCTACTACCTTCTCAACAGACCCATCCCCTATTCTGATGAAGTCAAACCTATAACTGTCACATCAGAAATAGATGATCTATCTCCGCTACATCTGCTTTGGTCTATAAATAGACATAAGCCACCTGTCCACCAATGCTTCCGCTGCTCCCACTGACTAAGACAACCTTCTGGCAGAGTCATATACACGTACACTTCTAAAGCCAGTTTAGAACGACGCTATACCCATCCTCCCGCCGGGTCTCGCAGTCTGGAACAACAGCAATGGTAAGTGTGGGTAAACAAGAACCTCCCTATCACCGTCCTTAAGGCTACCGGAGTACCTCTCGGGTGCCTGAGGTTACCCACCGTATCGGCGGAGTGGCCAATGGAATGTCAAACCAGATTGAATCTTTAGGTTCCTTATCAAATCTTCAGTAATCGTTTGCGGTTCTGGAATCACTTCCAGTTCTACCATACTCCCACTACTGTTTTTTTTTTGAAAAAATCCATTTTTATTAAAACTGTGGCGAGTCTAGAACAATATTACTATTGATCTCCCAGATGGTAGAAAGTCAACCCTCGTCATAGCCTGGGTTAACCCACAAACAGCCATTACAGAAACGTGTCTTGAGTTGTCCAGTGTCTGGCTTTAATCATAAGCCGGACAACTCCCCGTACCTTAACATCGTTAAGATATGAACTGTTCTATATCCAATCTAGAACCAGAGGCACTGATTTAATTGAACCAGATTCAAATCATGCAGCTGTCTCCAGTGCATGTCAACTAAATGGAAAGAGGCCGATCAGCGTTACTCAACTTAGAAATACTTCCAATTATGAGTAACCTGTAAGAGAAGCAAGTTCTCTTAATCATTACTATCATCTGAATACCATGCACAAGTATCTACATCTTCGATCACCTTGAAGAATCCCGATACTTGCAATATCTGGTTCTCTACTTTTTCCTTATACCTATAACTCCTCAAAACTTAGACCCTGTGTTTCTACGAAACACATGTCTAAGAGCTAGAGAAGTTAAAAGTAAACAGAATATGGTATGAGGACCAACCCCTCTGTCCTAATGGACACTGGACAACATACAATACTCTGTATAAGTCCGCTGAGTCTAACAACTCTTTCACTGTGTGTCGTAGGTTGAAAACTGTACTTATGGTTAAGAAGAATTACACCGCTGTTCAATGCTCCTTACTTAACCATCCACTGGTATAGGTAAATGTCATAGACATAATTTCAAAAAGGTATGTCTCACTCTATAAAAATAGACGTACAGATATATCAATTTGAAATTGGTGCACAACAACGGATATTCAAAACCAAATATTTGCCGACCGGCAAACAACCCAGGTGGCTTCCTCAAATATCACCAATTACAACGAATCGCGATATAATGAGGATGGTCACCTAATTCCCAATAACTTACTCCCACTCATCATCTGTAAAACCATACGGATGTGAGAATCCAACCTGGTAAATACATACCCTGGAGCAAGTGTCTAATCGGGAAATCAGTTTTCTTTTAACTGTACACAGTGAAACTGAAACATTGAAATGTTTCGATGGGGTATCCTGGTATTCATAGCAATGCCTTTTCCATTATCCAGATTCACGACTGTAACCGTATAATTCTTTGCCACCTCTCCAAATCCCTTTATATGTCTTTAGTCATTACCTTCTGCACACCCCTTAGGCCAAATGGTTTTCTTCCTTCCCTACCGTTCGGCACCAGCCTATGGTTTGGAAGAAGGCTATCCAATAAGCATAATGGGTGTACTGTCCTAATCCTAGGAGCACTCGCAATGCGAGAGAATGTGAGGATAAAAGACAACCGAATAATCCTTATTCCTATTTCTCCTGAACCAGAATCCATCCCCGAACTGGAACAAGTTCCTTTCGAGTTCGTATATGACCATACGATGGAGTATCCAATAAACTGTGGATCTTCGTAGTGATACGGAGTGTCCTGGAGAAATACAAAGGTGATTTAGGATTGGCGAAGAAATACTTGGTTTGGTCGTGAATATCAGTCGCAATTTACTTTGCCCTCTTACTAATCCCTTGCTTTGTCTTAATCTTAATACCTTCTGCACACCATCGTTATGCTAATTGGTTTTCTTCATTCCCCACTGTTCGGCACCAGCCTAAGGTTTGGAAGAAGACTATCCAATTTGCGTAATAGGTGTACTATCTCCTAAACTAAGGAGTACTCGCAACTTGAGAGAAGGCAAAAAGGAAAAGACAACTGAATAAACCTTATCCGTTTTCTCCAGAATCGGAAACCATCCTCGAATTCCTTCGAGTTCGTATCTAACCATACGATGGTTTTGTCCAATGGAAGTGGACGTTCGTAGTAATACGGGGTGTCCTGGAGAAAAGGGTAAAAGTAGGAGTGGCAATGAGGTCTGCAACTCTGACAATCCAAAAGCCAGTGTTTAAGAAGGTTCGGTCAACTTGGTCACTGAGTCATAGTCTAGGGTCGGGTCAATGGTCGCTGCCAAAGAGAGAGAGAAAAGAAACACTCAGCGTGCACTCTAACCTAGATCAGAATGGTTATCACTTTATCTAATCTGGAAACCTCCCACTGTACCTCAAATTCTCCTCCAAACCTGAAAGAAGAATTAGTCGGGGTCACCCGAGGAGTAAACTAACTCATCAGTGGGAATCGGGATCCAACTATCATCGCATAATAACGTGACGGAATCCGCTCACGGTATTACACTCCAGAAGGTATGCGCATATCTGGCAAGTTTCAGTTTCTTTAGAAACTCCCGATGTGATTTCTACCCCATGCTCTTATGACCTTGACGAAGGCCAACAAATCATAAGTCACATGTCAAGTTCTACCCGTCATTGTCCAGGTTGATTTGAACCCACCCGTACAAGCCCTTGACGAAGGCCAACAAGGCTATACGACTGTCCCAAACCAACGCATCTATCTATGCAGCAGAAAGGTAACAAGCAGCTACCATACACTATGCCTTGACGAAGGCCAACAAACATAGCATGAATACTACGTGCTACCCGTCTGAAACGACGGAGGGCTACGAATGGTTTCTGGCGAAAACCTTTAACGTAATTAACTTGATATCGTTGAAGGAACGGATAGCTTTTTAGAAAATATAGTGACGAAAACCTTTACTAAAGAGGTCACTCCCGGTGAAGGGATCTCGGCTCTTTCCCCGTAGTATGGGGTGCAGGATATTCCAAATGAATACCACGGTGTAAAGCAAAAGTAATCGGCTATAGTGAAGTTAATGCCCCGACGCAAACTTCTGTCCAAGGGGTCACTCCCGGTGAAGGGATCTCGGCCCTTGCCTCGTCGACTGAGGAGCAGGATATTCCAAATGAATACCACTGTGCAAAACAAAAGTGAACGTCCTTGCAATAACAGCTTTTTGAAAAGTGTTCCAACAACATCAGATTAGGTTTGTTTAACTTGCATTGATCCGAATCAACGCAGTCCCATCAATTGATCACACCACAAAGAACGAAAATATACTGATGTACGTATATGCCATCCGCATTCGCCACTGGGTCCCGTCATTACCCGTTAGGTTAGCTAACTAACGACAGAGCGGGGACTGTACTAGCGCGGATGTAAAACATATGCAACATCTACTAATATATATACCAATATATTATATTCGCTCAAGGCGTGATAAAAATGCAATATCACAGAAATGTACAGCATCACAGAACAATACAGATATCTGGGATCCCCGGGTTTCACAGAGCCACTACTGAAACCCGACGTTCCCCTGGTCGTGTGGATAGCCTGTGCAATGAAATCCTAGGCCCCTACGGGCGCGGCAAGTTACCCGCCAAAACCTGAAGCGAGGCAGCCCCCTTCAGCAATGTGAATGGACCACCCAGCACTTCACGGAATCCGGTAACTTGGGCACCCCTCCTGGGTCAACCTGTACCCCCTACGAGTGCGGCGAATAGCCCGCCAATCCTAGAGTGAAGCCCCTTCCGTCTCAACGCCATGAGATGCGGGCCCGTTGCCCTCTAGAACCCGGCTATCCGTGCACCCCTCCTTGGGGTAATCCTAGTACAGAAAGTAAAATATACATACAACGGGTACATCGACCGCAACCTAGTCGTGCCCTAAAATAATAATACAAACAGGCAGTGACGGCAGTCCACATGTCGGACGCTCGTCCTGCAATATCAAATGTACATAATACAACAAAAACACTGTACTAGCATTGCACCCAGGCTATCCCCCACTACCGATCCGCAACATCACAGCAATACACAGAACATCAACGTGAAAGTCACGTTCGCAAATCCGTCTAACCGGGCTATAGCAGTTAGACAGGATTTACCGATCAAGTGACATTCACGGTCATAGATATAATGTAAATACTGTGAAATAATGTGTTTAAAATATCCGAGCGATCAAATTTTAACAAGTGGGCCCCCAAGTACTACTGTAGCACATCAAGAAATTCTGGGCCCAAAATTAATATTCCAGAAACCCTAAAATCAACCCAGAGAGCAACTGCAGAAATTTCATGTAGTGATCTCAACATAGTGCGGCGGAACCGCGGCCCAAAGGGGTGTTTGGCCGCGGTTCCGCGCTCCCACTATGGAGTCACTGTATCGAATTTCTACAGTGTTCTTACAATTTCCAGTACATCACTTTTCTACAACCTGAAAAAATTTTCGAGCAAGAAAAAATTCAACAGAAAACTGATGTATGTGAAAACGCTGGTTTTTGGAATTTTGGTCGATCGGAAATGTAAACACATTAAACAAAGCTAGACTATGTTAATGGCGAGGCTCTGATACCACTGTAAGTGCACGGTGGCGCCCCGGCCGTCGATCCGACGGCCAAGTGCGGAAGCGGTGATAAACTTTAATTTTTGCAAACTAGCAAACCGGCACCACCGCGCACTAAACACCCGGATCGAACCATTAACTAGTCCTAGCTAACTTAAGAAAGGGTTAGAGATATACCGACTGATCCGTGTCCTCCGGTCTTCTCGTCGTCGTCCCGATCTTCTGCGGAAACTCCGGTCGTCGCCTCCTTGCCGGAAGGGCACCACATCGTCTGCATCTTTTACGGGCTCCCACCTCTATGCCGAGGCAACTCGGGCACGAAGCTGGCGAGTCGACGTGCCCAATGTTTACTGTAGAATGTGTAGGGTTGTGTCTCATTTGGGGTTTTGTTGCCTTTGTAGATGGAAGAATGAGGTTAAGAAAAATAGTGCTTTCATTTTTCATACAAGGAAATTGAGATGAATAAAATTGCCACAAGCTCAAAAATGAAACTCTCTCTCTCTCCCTCAAAAATGTGTGGCCGGCCCCCCATGTTGGAAATGTGATGATCAAGAGAAAAACAAGAAGGGAGGTGAGGGTAGTAAAAGGTGAAGGGGTGACTACAACCAAACATCATGATAACAATATCATATCAACATCTAATCCTTTCTCATCACAAAAAGCAAAGGAAAAGACTAAGCAAGCATCTCATGATTATGAACCATCATGAAGCCCCACAAATGCATAAAACCCCTCCTCAATGAGTTATTTGCAAACTTGTAAATAACCCCTTCCATCGGAAAAGTCCGGCCGCGAAGGAACAAAGGAAAATCGGCCGTAATGGAATGCAAACTGGCAACTCCAGAAAACTGGTCCCGTAATAAATTACAGGAAAACCCCGATACTGTGCATACACACCCGCATCTGTATTCCGACCGGATACAAATACAATGAGACAAAATCTACACAGTATAATACTAGAATCCGGCTTAAGCCAAAGCCGGCTAGTAAAAACCGTCCGATCACGATCCGTACAATACCGCACGTATCTGATCGAACCCTGCCATATCTCCATACGGCCTCTACAGCGTTTCGCCCGAAAGCTTGATTAACTGAAAGTGTGGTGGACTCTAAAGACTTGTCAATACTATGGCTATGGATTTAACCACTAGCACGTCAGAGGTATAAGCCAATACGAGACGGGCCACCAGCTATTGACCAAAAGGGACGTCGATGAGCGAACTCATCCTGACACCCTACTGAGCCTGTCAGTGATAATATCCGTACAGTCCGGTCCGTTCGTCTATGAGCATCGTATGGCGGGCCTAGGGGGTTGGTAAAAGTCAGACCCCCAAAAGCGGTACAAGTCGTGTCGGAGTGTAGCCCAGAACACCCTGAGATACTACTGGAATACCTACCAGTAAATCTCTTGCCTTGGCCAAGGCTTCGTGTAATGGCTCTCCTAGACACAGCGCGAACTCACCCCCAATACCGGGAGAGACGAACCCCTGAAGATCCGCTCACTGCCTCCATATGGCTCGGGACCGTACCCAACTAAAACCTGTTTATACGTCTCCTTTGAGCGTGGTAGGGTAGTAATCAAAGTACAGTGGGAACTCACACGAGACAAATGATGATCCCCAGGTCGATGAACTAACCTGTACACATGTCACCAGGGAACTGCTATCTGACGTCAGGTATAAGACCAACTAGTATGTTCCCGGCGAGTCCTGTCCGGTGTACTCATAACCCAATGAGCACCTGTATACATCTTAGGTGAACCAACTGACACCAGTGGCTTGTGAGACCGGCCACCGCCCCTCGTCGGGGTCTCGACTGTATACACTAGTCTACTCTAGAGAATCGATGCCCTGTCTCGAAACTCCCACGACTAGGGACCTTTTAAGGATGTGCTTATAGACTACCAGCTCCCACGTATATGATCGCCCTCATACTGCTGGCAGTCAAGCAAGAATCCTAGGGGCTCTATCAACGTGTAATAGCGACCTGTCAGGTCACCTAAAGCAGTACACGATGATAAAGGTAAACCAGATAGCATACTATCATCTCGAGTAAGACTGTCCTACCGGGATAGGTCCTCCCTCAATCATTGCAATCACGCACCTGTGATCCAATAATTGACTATGAGGGCACTATCTCCAACACATAAACCCCAGCCTACCCTGGGCAGGGGGAATCTGTAATGCGCCTGACAAGCGCGCGCGTATTCCCATCTCAATGGGGTGACGAAAAACACCCTACAAGGGCAAGGGAAGTGAGAAGGGGACCTGAGCGGTCAAAGCCCTACCTCCTGAGGTTTCAGGAGTACACCCCGCTCAACGTCTCCCAGACAGTGCTGCTAGAGGAGGCTAAGGGCGAAGGGTTCTTCAAGCTCCCCCCGATCTCGCTAATGGCCTCAAAGAGAACCCGGGGCCCCTACTGCGGTTTCCACGGGTCGCTAGGACACTCCACTGAGAGCTGTAAGCAGCTCCGAGACTACATCTAGGAGCTCATCTGTTCGGGGCACCTCGCAGCGTACTTGAGGGACAAGCGGCAAGCCGACCGTGAGCAGGAGCAGCGTCCCCCTCCCGCCAAGCTGACAATCGGCCAAATCATGGTCGTATCAGCGGAGGATACACCGGGTACTTATGAAGCTCGGTACCCTATGCCATGCATAGAGACCAACAGACATCAGAGGGGCTCGAGCTGCACGAATAAGAACATCTACTAGCATGTATTTCTTTTTAAGGCAATGTAAACCTTTCTTGAGATCTTTTTGTTTATATAATAAAAAGGATCAATGAAACATTGCAAAAAGAAGAATCTTATTTATTCAAAAAAGGTACTATGGGCTCCTCAGCCACACATCGAAAAAGAAAAATTACAATAGCGGGGGAAGAAGGTGCAGAGAACACTGCTCGTGATACTCTGAGGATATTTCCGCCAGCCGAGCCCTCATGGCATCTAACCTCTGCCCTCGATGCCCCCTGCGAACGTCGGCATCGTGCCTCAATTGGTAGCACTCAAGGACGAGCGCCACCGAGCGATTTAGCCGACTCGCAGTGATCAGGCCGAAACGCCTCAGAGACCTTAGCTTGCCAACGGCCTCGTCTTTCAGCTGTTCGGACAAGGGGTTGTAGAGCCCCGACGATGCCCTCCAGATGGAGTACATCAGCAGCTGAAGTAGAGGGGAGCGCCGGGGGAGCAATCGGCCAAAATGATCCTCGATGCGGCCTATCACCAACTGCACCGTGTCCTCAGTACAGTATTGATCGTAGAGGTACACGTCATCGAAGTTTATGATCTCGGGGATGGTGAAAGGGAAGTTCTCCATTTTTACGTTTTGGGTGTGAAGAAATGAGTGATCAACGCTCTCTCCGCTTTATATCCTGTCGCGCCCTTGAGAATCCAACGGTCGCCCATTTCACCCACAACTGTGCCGCCACGCGGCAAACCTCAAGCCTTTCTTGGCGAAATCGAAACAACGTGGCCCCGTCGATTCGCCTCCCCCACGCGTTCGATACACGCGTTGCCCGTGACTGTCCCTATTCCCTATACTTACACTGGGAAGGTCGGATAGAACCTCATCGAGAGGCAGCCGAACAGCTACCCTGCTCGGTCATCCCTGGCTGCTAGTTCCCTACCCTCAACGCCAGGGATCCAAGCCCTCATGAGGAGGCAGCCGAGCATCTGCCCTGCTCGGTTATCCCTGGCTGGTAACTCCTGTTCCCCTTCGAATGGCGGCCGAGACATAGAAACGTCTTGTCTGAGATTCAGGGTAGATGCTATTTGGTTTTATCCGTCCACCTCTCCGAAGATGCCAAGTTGATTTATGGCACCGTGTATCGGAGGTTTAGACGAATGCGGCCGATGTAGCAGACTTCGTCAGATTCCCCCTCGCTTGAGGGGTTTTTGATTGTGGGGACGCTCTTCCCTGCAGGCGCAAGCCCCTACAGTTAATTACGCTACCGCATCGCGGTAGCAACTTTCTCCTTCTCTTGAATTTCACTTCGTGTCGTGGGTGTTTGTTTTGTTTGTGGTTGCCCGTGGATTGTATACGGAGACTAATTTATGTCGTCCCCCGTAGGACGTGGATTAGTCCAAATCCGTATTTTCTTAGATTTGGGTTTGGGGTTTTGGTTTAAGGATACGTTAGCCCTGTTTAAGGTTAAGATCAACTTAAACTTTTGTTAAGGATACATTAGCCTAATCTCCAGACTAAGATCAATGTTTCCCCCAATCAGAGCAAGGCTCTGTTTGAATTTCAAAAATTCATAATCTGGAAGCAACGCTTCAGATCCTTTGCGCTGAGCGCAAGGTGCCACGTGTCTGGCGCAGACGCATCAGCGCAGCGCCTGAGGCAGCGCAACCAATCAGAGCAAAGCTCTGTTTAAAACAAAAAAGTAAAGGAAGCAACGTTTCAGTTGCGCAAGCGCTGCACTGCGCGACACGTGTCTGCGCAGTTGCGCAAGCACAGTTGCGCGAGCACTGCACTGTGTGACACGTGTCTGCTCAGTTGCGCAAGCCAACTGCGCAAGCACAGTTGCGCAAGCACTGCACTGCACGACACGTGTCTGCGCAGTTGCGTAAGCACAGCTGCGCAAGCGCTGCGCTGCGCGACACGTGTCAAGCGCTGGGGAGTTGCGCAAAACAGAATGAAGATTTTAAGAAATCTTTCTGTTCTTGTTAAAACAAGAAAATTTTCTTCTGTAAAACAGAAGCCCTTGGATCAAAGATCCAACGGTGGGGAAAATTCCCCAAATCACTCAGAGAAAGATCTCTTTAACAAATTTAACTAATTTATGAGCACTATAAAAAGGACCCCAGACCTCAATTCAAAGGTATCAACATCTTTCTAAAAAAAAAAGAGAAGAGAATTCTCGAGAACTCCTCAAGAACAACAGAAGGTAAAAACCTTTGAGAGAAGAGAAAATTCTCTTATGAACAGATTGGTGATCTAAAAACAAGATCATTGATCTTTAAAACATAACTAAATAAAGGGATAAATTAAAATAGTGCTTTGCACTTTTTCATAAACCTTTGGTTCTTTAAGATAAGAAAAAACTTATCTTTGATCTAAATTAGATCAAAAAAAAAATCTAACAGTGCTTTGCACTTTTTTTCATTGAATCTAAAAGATTCCTAAATCATAGTGCCTTGCACTTGCAATACTGCACTGTTGCGCTCTTGGATTGGCGCAAGCCACCAGAGAGCGCCACGTGTCAGCATCTAAACCAATTGCGCTATGCGCTTTTGAAATAGAGCTTTGCTCTCTGTGATTGGCGCAACTCACCAGAGGGCGCCACGTGTCAGCAGCGCACTAGCGCAGCGCACTGCGCTTGCATGACACGTGTCGTCGTCACAAGCGCTTGCGCTCTCTGATTGGCGCAAAGCGCCTGATAAATGCAATGCATTTCCTAAAAGGGCCAGGCCCAAATCAAAAAGACCAAGCAGGCCAAAATAAATTGCAAAGCAATAAAAGGGCAGAGCCTAAATAAAATTGATGCTCTGCATCATTTATAAAGGGCAGAGCCCAAAACAAATTGATGCTCTGCATCCTTTCTGGGTAAAGCCCAAATAAAAATAAGAAGAAATGCAACGCAAAAGCAAATAAAATGTTGAACACTTTCAACTGGACTTAGCCCAATTTTGGCCGTAAGTCCTTAAATTAAATTGACTGAGCAAGACTGCTCTCTTAAATCAATTTATATCCGGTTCGAGGGTACATCTCCGAACCCCTCTGACGACTGTCGTTGTAATCCTTCAACGACGTCAGAGAGGTGACGGGTCCCAACGACCACACATCGATATGGACTGCGGGGTCCCTAAACTCGTGGACCGAAACGTCCTTAAACTAATATTGGACCGAAACGTCCTTAAACTAATAGTGGACCGAAACGTCCTTAAACTAATGTCGGACCACCACGTCTCTAAACTGGAATATGGACCACCACGTCCCTAAACTGGCGATGGACCGAAACGTCCTTAAACTAATATTGGACCGAAACGTCTTTAAACTAATATTGGACCGAAACGTCCCTAAACTAATATTGGACCGAAACGTCCCTAAACTAATGTCGGACCACCACGTCCCTAAACTGGAACATAGACCACCATGTCCCTAAACTGGAATACGGACCACTACGTCCCTAAACTGGAACACGGACCACTACGTCCCTAAACTGGAGCAGTAGAGCCCCCAAATGCTCTTTTTGCCGGATCTAAACGGTCCCGTTATGTTGATCTTAGTCTCAAAGCAGGACTAACGTATCCTTAACGAACGTTTAAGTTGATCTTAGCCGCAACGCGACTAATGCATCCTTAAACTAAAAACACCAAACCCAAATCTAAGTAAATACGGATTTGGACTAATCCACGTCCTACGGGCGACGATATTACTCAGTCTCCGTATACAATCCACGGGCAACCACAAACAAAACAAACACCCACGACACGAAGTGAAATTCTGGAGAAGGAGAAAGTGGTTACCGCGATGCGGTAGCGTAATTAACTGCAGGGGCTTGCGCCTGCAGGGAAGAGCGTCCCCACAATCAAAACCCCCTCAAACGAGGGGGAATCTGACGAAGTCTGCTACATCGGCCGCATCCGTCTAAACCTCCGATACACGGTGCCATAAATTAACTTGGTATCTTCGGAAAGGTGGACGGATAAAACCATATAGCATCTGCCCCGGACCTCAGGCTAGACGTCCTCACGTCGCGGTTGCCGTTCGGAGGAGAACAGATTCTGGCACACCCGGTGGGACCTCTTCCTCTTTCCACTCCACACTTGGTGTGTCGTCTTCGCGAACCAATCGCGGTTTGTTAAATGGTTGCCTTCGGATTTCAAGTTACTAAGATTTGGTCTCTTGCCTGGCGAAGAACTCAAGATTCAATGGCTTCTAACTGCACCAACTGCTCGAAGTGCCACTGCAACGGACGCTCCACCTCCCCCGGAGGTGTGACATATGGACCCCAAGCGTCTTCCTTCCTCGCTCTGCCGGTGGACCAGGTGACCCAAGCCACTACTGGCCTGTTCTTCGGGACCATGATCCCACCTACAAGCTTCTCTGCGCCAATACCTGCACCGGAAGTGAACAAAAAGTCGGTATTCGACTGGCTCACTGCTACGACGGCCCCTGTCAACGGGTCGCCCACTGCCAAACCAACAGCCTCTGTTTTCACCAGGCTAAATCAGAACTCTAAACTGGCTGTCCCAAGGAAGGCAATGACTGCTGCTCCAGAAGTCGTCAAGGCGGCTTCCCCTGTCAAAGAGTCAGTCTTTTCAAGACTGACGATTCCTGCTTCTGTCCCTCCTCGAAGATCCGTCTTCAACAGGTTGAATATCACCCCTCAAAAGACAACCTCAGTCTTTAAGAGGTTAACACCGGCGGCGCCTCATTCAGACAGGGGGCAAAAAGAGATGTCTCAATCTCCGATCCAGTCCCAACGGTTCGTCGTGCTCGACGTCGCCATTGGAAATGAGTGAGGAAGGCAGGGGGCAACTCCCCCTCAGGGCTAACTCCACCGGCTCCAGTGGTGGAAGTCAACGCTGCTGTTCCAACTGGGAACAGCTTTGAACTACTGAGGAGGGTACGTAAGAACTCTCCAACCGCTACATTGAAAAGATCTCCTCCGCCCACGGAAAGAGTTCCAGAAACGAAGCAAGAACAGCCCCATCAACGGCTGTCCTAAAAAATTTATAAAGTTTGGCGGAGAGTTCAAGACTCCGTAATTGACCCAGATCGCTCGCGTCAACAGAAAAAGGTGAAGGTACAAGAAGAAAAAAATCGTCCTATTAAACAGCAGGGGACAGCAGCTGCTAGGATGCCCACTTCAACGGTTCCTTCAACCTCAACGGCCCACAAAAGAAGGAGGCCTGAGAAAACTCCCGCGTCAGCGGAAAAAGTTAAAATGGTGAACCTAAACGCCCCAAGTCAGGGGGGCATAACAGTTCATACGGTATACATGGTATCGGGAAAAGAAGATAGCCGCATATCAACAGGTCATAGACCACACACGAGGTCAGTAACCAAGGCTCAGGAGTAGCAGCAGAAGCTCCAAGAAATGATGAACGCTATGGCCGCACTTACAGGGCCAAAAGAAAACCTCGAAACGTCCTCGGATGAACGCCAAGAGGAAGAAACCAACGCCGAATTCCTTCGTCGAATATTGGAGAAGAAGGACAAAGAGGCTGCTGAACAAGCAGCCAACATACAGCGTATGGGCCTCCTCTTCCAAGACATAATAGGGATGATGATACAACAAGATCCCCCGGCTGAAAATCCCCCGATCGTCCTTGGAGACGACAGGGGAGAAACATCAAATCCTCCACCAGCTCTGTCGATGGCTAAGGAGGATACAATCTCCAAAGCTGATTTGGATGGATACATCGCCCAACAAATACGGGTTCATTATGCGACCGAAGCAGCCGGTCAGGTCGTAAAAATGGGACGGCCATATCCGAGTTGGTACGATCAAATCAAGTACCCGCCAGGTTATACAATTCCCAAGTTCCATGTCTATAAGGGGACGGGCAATCCTCATCAGCATGTTGCCCAGTTCAGGGCACTCTGCGGCAACACCGGCGGTGACAACAAGCTGTTGTTTCGCCAGTTTGTTGGAAGCTTATCAGATACGGCGTTCGAGTGGTACTCTGAGCTCCCGAACGACACTATTAAAACCTTCGCGGAGATGGAGCTGCTGTTTACTCAACGTTTTGAAAGCGCCAGTGAACGTACCCCGATGACGGCACTGATTAACGCCAGGGTAAAACCCGGCGAGACGTGGGTTCAGTACGCTATACGATGGCAGAACTTATGGTCGAAGTGCGAGCAGCGCATTGAAGAAGCTCCCGCAGTGGGTATGTTTGTGGGGACCCTCGATCCACAAGCAACCATCTTACAATTTATGATATTTTTCAAGCCAACTACCTTCCAGGCCTTGATTGACAAACTAGCGCAGATGGATCAGATGGACCATAAACCCCCTCTTCCAAGGCCGGACTCCCGAAATGACAAAGGGAAGGGAAAAGCGATCGTCGTCGCTAATGTTCAACAACAACCGAGCGACTCGAAGCCGGTTGCTCGTCAAAATAATATGCGCCCGTACGTACCCCTTGAGGATAGGATGGGACGTCCTTATTCCTTTCCCCGCGATAAAACGAGGAGGTTATTTGAGCTGGCGTTGCGCAACAGACTCATAAATCTGCCGGATTCAAAACGTCCGTTGCAACCAAGTGATGTCAACGAGCCCAACTACTGTCCTTATCATCGAGTAGTAGGCCATCCGATCGAAGATTGCTACGTTTTCAAGAATTGGCTTGAAAACCAGTACCGACAGGGCAAGTTCGCGTTATCTGACAAATGGAAGGTGAATCCCCCGCAGCCCCACACCTCTAAGGGGACGAATACGCCAGGGGAAACATGCTCCGTCGTTGAAGAAGCTCCTTGGGAGGTTGTATTATCAGCCAAGACAAAGAGGATGCTAAACGATCTTCAGACATGTCCAGCGATCAAAGACCGATGGTGGTGGTTCAAGCACTTGTAGCCAGCCGTCAAAATCTTCGAAAAAGAAGAAGAAGAAATCTAAGAAGCCCGTGAAGCCTAGCGACAAGCGCGCGGACTTACAAAAGCAAATTGATGCGCTGGATGAATACAACCAAAAGGCACGGACTCCCATTACGCTCCAAGAGTTCCTCGATCACGTCTTTCAAGAAGAAGATGAGGGAGAAAGTTCATCAGATGAATCCGAGAAATATGTGGTGAGCTGTCATATGATTTCCCATTCGATCACGAACGATGAGGAGACTCCTTGCACCGAAAATCTAGGGGCAGATCCTGAACCAAATGTTCTGGGGCCATCAGATGAAGTAATTGCTGCATTCCTTAATGAAGCTCGGTTGAAAAGTAAAGCTGATCGGGCGCGCGAGGCGGCTATATTTGAAAGGGCCAAGCGCCAGCGACTTGATGAAGGAGCTGAGATGATCCCGTTGGAGCTGAACACCTCCGCTACCGACAAAAGCCAATTCAAGATGAGGAAAAAGTTTGCTAATGCCATATCAATGGGTATGAAGCTACCATCCTCTGAAGGAAGCATCACCAATGAAATAGAAATGCACCCATCCTATTGCTTATATCATCAGAAGGTTTCGCACCCCACCCAAGAGTGCAATGCTTTCGATAGATGGTGGCAAGGATACGTTGCTCATCGACAATGCTTTAAGCGGGAAAAGCGTAAAACTCATCGGGAGCAAAGAAATACGACTGGAGAGCTTAAAAGAACTACTGGCGATTGTCGCATGGTTAACACTGGCGGGTCACCAGTGCCTACATTCGGAAGCGATTCTGATGAGGAGTTAGAACTTGCCCCTCTCTTTAAAGAATCCACTTCGGGAAAAGAAGAAGAGCCGAAGGCCTGTGAAAATATTCGGTTGCGGAATCGGACGCTGCCTGAAAAGAACCTCGAACCCTCAAGCAGAAAAGATAAAGGGAAAGAAAAGGTCCCTGAAGATATCGTCTTAGATGACCAAGTTCTGGAAGAGCTAAACGCCAACAACCCGCTGAAGAAGAATAAGGTGGATTACAACGTCTTAGCACATCTGAGAAAGCTGCCCTCACAACTCAGCATTCTTGACGCCCTTTTGCTATCAAAAGAGGCGAGAGATTCGTTGATTAAGGCGCTCCAAGACCCAGAACAATTCCAAGCATGCCTGGCCGAGGAAAAGATGAAGGATGAATTGGAGGAAGTGCACACAGCCGATGTTACTTTTGGCGATGAAGACCTTCTACTTGGGACGTGTGAACACAATCGCCCTCTCTATGTCTCGGGATACTGCCATGATATAAAGATAGGGAAAATCTTGATCGATAACGGGTCGTCTGTTAACCTACTCAACGTGCGGGTGTTGAAGGAAATCTGCATGAGCGTCCAGCACCTTGCTCGGGACAAGATCACCATCTCCGGGTTCAACTCTCAATCGTCAAAGACTCTTGGATCTGTGATACTGACGCTACGCTTCGGGCTACTCGTCATGGACATTAAGTTCCACGTCATAGACGCCAAGACATGCTACAACGCTTTGCTCGGCCGACCATGGTTACACGAGTACAACATCATCCCTTCTACACAACATCAGTGTATGAAGTATTTTAAGGATGGTTTCGAGTATACCGTGACGGGAGAACTGAACCCGTTCTCTGTGAACGAGGTCCGCAAATATGAAGACGCCAAATACTTCTTACCGGATTTCAAAGACACAGAGAAGTGTCACAAGCCGGAGAATAAAACTAACGCTACCATCCCTGTCTTCGGCAGTGATACTGAGGAGGAAGAGGAGATAGTTTATTCGGATCCGCCCCAACACAACAAGCCGGGACCATCGGCTCCTACATTGATCTTTGGCAGCGACTCGGAAGATGAAGTCCATGCTGTATTCTCTGCTCGACCTTTAATACAAACGTCCGCTGACGAAGAGCAAAGTCTACAAGTCGCCATGGTGCCGCCTGAACATCATAAAGAACTGGATGCACTTAATATCTACAGTGTAGAAGAGCTGCGGACATTCTATATCCCTCCCAAACGAGAAAGTGAAAAAGCAATTCTATTTTACCGCTCTGAAGAAAACAAAGCGGAGAAAGAATTCTGGCACGGGGCGGATCCTACGTTGGACAGGCTTCAGCCTATCCGTCTCCCCAGATATTATACGGAAGGTTTGAAAAAGCTGCTAAAACGCCAGGGGATATCCTTCAAGCAGACCGTTAGAAAGGCCAAATTCTATGACAGGATCTGGAACGTCCCCGGGACTCAACGCAAACTGCCTAATGGGAAAATGGAGACAAGAGGGCTTGGATACATCCGGTCAAAGAAACGAGAGCTACTAAATAGTCGTTACGTCATGTATGACTTCGATGAAGAAGCGGATGCTCAATGGGAGGACGCTAATCCTGAGAAAGTGAAAGTTCCAGATGCAAAAGAGTCCAATCTGTCGTTCGAAGAACGAATGGACAAGCTTATAAGGAAACCTGGTCAAAAAGTACGGGATGATCACAACCGCGAGACGGCCATCTACGAGAAAGCCAAGACGCAACGCCTTCTCCAACAGGCCGTGAAGGATGAAAATGCCACTCCTTGTCAACCTGTTATAAAGAAGGCTCGGCGCAAAAGCAGAAATAAGTCGAAAGGCCAAAAAGGCTCTCAACAACAACAAAGCAGGGCTAAGAAGCCACGCAAATGGGAGTCGAGCGTTATTGATCTGTCCCTCATGAAGAAAATGGGTCAAGCTTACTCGTTTTCTCGGGACAAGACGAAGAAGATACTTGATCTTGCTCTAAAACATCAAATGCTTACACTGCCGGGGTCCAAAAACCCTGAACAAGAAGGCGAAGTATCTGACCCGGACTATTGCTCTTACCATCGAGTAATAGGGCATTCTCTTGAAGATTGCTTCACCTTCAAGAATTGGGTCGAAGATCAGTATCAGCTTGGCAAGTTCGCTCTGTCCGACAACTGGAAGGTAGCGCCGCCACAAAAGCACGAGCCCAATGCCACGGAAGAAAAACCAGTTCCACATTGGGATTGGAAGCGAATTTGTACTTGTCACGTGATAACGCTATCAAAAGAAAAGCCCGAGAACATGGATGACCTTCCCTGGTGCTTCGAAAACAGCAACGACGAGGTAATCTCAGAATTCCCACCAGCGCCAAAAGAGCTGGAAGATGGAATCCACACCACTGCAGATAACCTCAAGAAAATTGAGTTGGGGACGGAAAACGATCCGTGACCGACATTTGTTAGCGAGCTACTGTCTGAAGAGAAGGTGGCCGCGTTAAAAGACGTGCTTCTACAACATAGAGATTGCTTTGCGTGGAACTATTCCGAAATGCCGGGATTAGATCCAGAAATCGCTGTGCATAGATTGGCGATATACCCGGACATCAAGCCAGTCAAACAGGCGCCGAGGAGAATGCGGCTCGAGCTTGAGATGAGCATCAATGCTGAGATCAAGAAGCTGATCGACTCTGACTTCATCCAGGAAGTTCAATACCCTGAATGGATCGCCAACATCGTCCCGGTGATGAAGAAAAATGGGACAGTGCGTATATGCGTGGACTTCTGGGATCTTAATAAAGCTTTCCCGAAAGACGATTTCCCAGTGCCAGTCACCGAACTAATGATAGACAATACGTCCACTCATGAGGTTTTCTCCTTCATGGACGGCTCATCAGGGTATAACCAGATAAAGATGCATCCAGAAGACCAGAAGCATACCGCCTTCAGGACTCCTTTAGGTATATTCTGCTACAAGGTGATGCCTTTCGGTTTAAAGAATGTCGGTGCCACTTATCAAAGGGCCATGACAAAGATCTTCGATGACCTTATACACGAAATCGTCGAATGTTATATCGACGATCTCGTGGTTAAAAGCAAATCATACGAGGAACACCTCGAGCATTTGAAGACCGTATTTCAACGCCTTCGGCAATACAACTTGAAGATGAACCCGCTCAAGTGTGCATTCGGAGTTTCCTCGGGCAAATTCCTGGGATTCATCGTCCGACACCGGGGTATCGAAATAGATCCGTCAAAGATCAAGGCGATCATGGAAATGCCTCCGCCAAGGACTCTCAAACAGTTGCGGTCTCTCCAAGGAAAGCTCGCATATATTCGGCGATTTATAGCCAACCTTTCAGAAAAGTGCCGTCCTTACAGCCACCTGATGAAGAAGGGAACCCCGTTCGTCTGGGACTAAAAATGCCAAAGCGCACTAGACGAGATCAAGCAATACCTGCAGAACCCGCCGGTGTTGGCTGCTCCAGTCAAGGGAAAACCCCTCATTCTTTATACAACCGCCCTCGAAGGTTCCTTAGGCGCATTATGGGCACAAGAGAACGATCAAGGGAAAGAGAGAGCACTCTACTACTTAAGTCGAGTTTTGCTGGGGGCAGAAAGTAACTACTCCCCCATCGAAAAACACTGCCTGGCGTTGATCTTCGCGATAACAAAGCTCAGGCACTATGCGTTAGCGCATGAAGTCCGTCTCATTTCAAAGGTAGACCCTCTTAAGTATTTAATGTCGAAGGCCATATTGGCGGGACGACTCGCTAAATGGGCCCTGCTCTTGATGGAGTTCTCGATAACGTATCAACCTCTCAAGGCAGTGAAAGGCCAGGCCATCGCCGACTTCTTGCTGAGCACCCGATACCTGCCGATTCTCCTCTGAATTGCGATTTTCCAGACGAACATGTGTTTGACGCGATCGACGGTGGTGATACCCAATGGGAACTTTATTTCGATGGAGCATCTTCCATGAAAAGGCGCAAACAAAGGACCCCTATAATTAAATCGGGGGTAGGACTCATCTTTATAACTCCACAAAGAGGGATAATGCGCTACGCGTTCTCCCTGACGGAGCCGAGGACAAACAACGAAGCTGAATATGAAGCTCTGATAGCAGGCCTCGAAATCGCCATTGACATGGGAATTGAAGACCTCCTCATATACGAGGATTCTCAACTGGTCGTTAGTCAAGTAAATGGCGACTACCAAATGTGCAAACCGGAGTTGGTGAAATACGGTGAAAAGGTGCAACAACTGTTGACCCAAATTCCCTCCTATACTTTGGAGAACATACCGCGCGCGGAAAATAGCAAGGCAGACGCGTTGGCCAAGCTTGCTAAAGAACTGGCCGACGAGAACCTCGATGACATCAGAATCATGGTACAAAGCCGTCGGGTGCTTGCTCCAGCAGAAATATCTCCGGAATCATCCGAAGAAAAAGGAGCGAACGAGCAGACAACCCTGCAAATAAAAGATTGGGAAAATACCGAGGATTGGAGGGAAGTCTTCATAGATTACTTCAAGTCCCACCGAATGCCTGAAGAAGCGTCCACAAGACATCAGCTCATGAAACGAGCCCCGTCTTTCGCCTTCGTCAACGATACTCTGCACAAGAGGTCATTTGATTCTTTTTGGCTGAGATGCTTAGGACCTGACGAAGCGAAAAGGGTCGTCCAGGAAGTTCACGACGGACTCTGCGGTTCTCACCAAGCAGGCCCAAAGATGAAGTTGAAGATCAAACGGATGGGCTACTACTGGCCCACGATGATCCAGGACTGCGTCGAATATGCGAAGCAATGCCACTCATGCCAAATTCATGGGGACTTCATCCACCAGCATCCAAATCCACTACATCCAACGGTGGCTAGCTGGCCATTCGAAATGTGGGGGACTGATATAGTCGGCCCCATCGAACCAGCATCGTCTAGAGGACATCGTTTCATCCTAGCAACGACTGACTACTTCTCCAAATGGGCAGAAGCAGTACCGTTAAGAGAAGTTAAGATGGAGAATATCCTCCATTTCTTCAAGACGCATGTCATATATCGGTTTGGAACTCCGCGACGGATCATCTCCGATAACGGGCCAGCTTACAGAAGCCACAAGATCAGTCGCTTTGCGCAACAGCATAATATAGACTGGAGATATTCCTCGGTTTATAATCCGCGAGCCAACGGACTAGCTGAAGCCTTCAACAAGACCTTGACAAAAATCATAAAGAAAACGGTGTACCGAAATAAGAAAGACTAGCATGAGAGACTGCAAGAGGCTCTTTGGGCGTATCGAACTACGTTCAAGACGGCCACGAACACAACGCTGTACGCATTAGTATTTGGGACGGAAGCAGTACTCCCTCTAGAGATAGAGTTACCCTCTCTACGAGTGGCAGTCCACTACGAGCTAACAGACGAAGAAAATGCTCACCTTCGGCTTGAGGAGCTTGACGCCCTTGAAGAAACACGGCTCATAGCGCAACAAAATCTGGAAGCTTATAAAGCAAAGATGACGCGCTCATATGAAAGATTGACCCGACTGAGGACATTCCGCCAAGGCGAACTCGTGCTAGTGGTCAAAAGGCCTATGATCCTCAATCGTGCCAAGCGGGGAAAATTCGAGCCAAACTATGAAGGCCCGTACATCATAGATAAGGTCTACCAGGGTGGGGCCTATCTACTTATGGACATGCACGGTGAAAGGCCTTTCAGACCAATAAACGGTCGCTTCCTAAAGAGATACTACGCTTAATGAACCACAGCCTAGGTCAATGATAGATGATGACGACTATGTCCGCTCGCTATCTTCCTAAGCAGAAGCTTTATAAGTAGTAGCCAGCCTTCTTCATGACGGACCGAAACGTCCTTAAACTAGTGACGGACCGAAATGTCCTTAAACTAACAACAGACCGAAACGTCTTTAAACTAATACCGCAGCATCTTTTAGGCTGATGAGATATAAAAAAATATATATATAAAAAAAACTAAAAAAAAAACGGTATGTCCATAAGCAAAAAGGACACGGATGAAAACCTGAAAGGGCTCCGTGAGTAAAAACAGCAGGGCTACCGGCGAGTGTTCGTGAAAACCCGAAAGGGTGCGACCTCGTAAAAAAAAAAGAGAAAAAGAAAAAGAATAATAAAAAAAAAAGGTATGTCCATAAGCAAAATGGGCACGGATGAAAACCCGAAAAGGCTCCGTGAGTAAAAACAGCAGGACTACCGGCGAGTGTTTGTGAAAACCCGAAAGGGCGCAACCTCGTCAAAAGACACTTACATGGTCCCCTCGACCTTGTAAGGAGAAACAACCCGCGTGAGATCCTTACGACTCACAAGGGAGCAGCACACTTAGGGATCCCCACGATTTCTAAGGAGAAAATACACTTACGAGATCCTCACGACTCGTAAGGAGAACTCTCTTATGGGACCCTCACGGCTCATAAGATTTGAAAGTCTTAAGTTACAGAGACCTAAACCTGTGCTTAAGCAACCCCCTCAACTTCCGATATTGCCCTACAAATGGCTCAATACTGACCCTTGTATACAATCCACGGGCGCGAATAAAACATTTCCTTAACCAAGTCCCATCCATGACTGGGGATATGTTCACATGGTACACAACCCTTGTAAATCCTCTCGATTTATGAGGAGAAAACCCTCCTGTAGGATCCTTACGACTTACAGAGGAAACGAACACTTAGGAATCCTCACGAGTCCTAAGGAGAAAATACACGTACGAGATCCTCACGACTTGTAGGGAGGAATAACTTCGTGAAACCCTTACGGCTCATGAAGTCAAAAGCCTTAGTCGACAGGACCTTAGCCCTGGTCGCTAAGCCACCTTTGTTCGACATCGACAGAGGCAAATGATGATTCGCTCCTGGTAATATCCCAGTTGTAGCGGTGCTGATGCCGAAATCGGTTTACAGCGAAAAGCCAATAGGCCGCACATGCATGCAAAATTGCCGAAATGATTGGGCAAATCGCAATAAAAAGCAGCAAGTAAAAATGTATGCATGCAAAATAGCCGAAATGATTGGGCAAATCGCAATAAAAAGCAGCGAGTGAAAATAAAATAAACAGCCGAAATGATTGGGCACCGCGAAAAATAGCCGAAATGATCGGGCAATCGCGACCTTCGCGATATAAAAGCTGAAATGATAGAGCATCGCGGACAAAAAAAATGATGATAAAACTTTGGCCCTACAGTTAAGATCACATCGATCCATGTATACAACCCAAGGGCGTAAACAAAGAAGGAACCATACTTTCCCAACAGGCTCCGCCAGAAGGCGAAACCAAATCTCGACGGTTCAATCCAACTCCGAAGAAACCACTGTCTTCAGCAAATTCCTCGACCCACGGATACAAACACTCCTTGATAAGAGCCTCCTGATCCGCGTCGACTTGCAGAGCCACCAGTACCTCCGTGGGAAATCCTCGACTCATTTCAAACCCCAAAGAAACAAATAATCCTTGGCGCTTGGGAAACAAATAATCCCTAGCAAATTCCTCGACCCACGGATACAAACACTCCTTGACGAGAGCCTCCTGATCCGCGTCGACTTGCAGAGCCACCAGTGCCTCCGTGGGAAATCCTCGACTCGTTTCAAACCCCAAGGAAACAAATAATCCTTGGCGCTTGGGAAACAAATAATCCCTAGCAAATTCCTCGACTCACGGATACAAACACTCCTTGACGAGAGCCTCCTGATCCACGTCGACTAGCAGAGCCACCAGTGCCTCCGTGGGAAATTCTCGACTCGTTTCAAACCCCAAGGAAACAAATAATCCTTGGCGCTTGGGAAACAAATAATCCCTAGCAAATTCCTCGACTCACGGATACAAACACTCCCTGACGAGAGCCTCCTGATCCGCGTCGACTCGCAGAGCCACCAGTGCCTCCGTGGGAAATTCTCGACTCGTTTCAAACCCCAAGGAAACAAATAATCCTTGGCGCTTGGGAAATAAATAATCCCTAGCAAATTCCTCGACTCACGGATACAAACACTCCTTAACGAGAGCCTCCTGATCAGCGTCGACTTGCAGAGCCACCATTGTCTCCGTGGGAAATCCTCGACTCGTTTCAAACCCCAAGGAAACAAATAATCCTTGGCGCTTGGGAAACAAATAATCCCTAGCAAATTCCTCGACTCACGGATTCAAACACTCCTTGACGAGAGCCTCCTGATCCGCGTCGACTCGCAGAGCCACCAGTGCCTCCGTGGGAAATTCTCGACTCGTTTCAAACCCCAAGGAAACAAATAATCCTTGGCGCTTGGGAAACAAATAATCCCTAGCAAATTCCTCGACTCACGGATACAAACACTCCTTGACGAGAGCCTCCTGATCCGCGTCAACTCGCAGAGCCACCAGTGCCTCCGTGGGAAATTCTCGACTCGTTTCAAACCCCAAGGAAACAAATAATCCTTGGCGCTTGGGAAACAAATAATCCCTAGCAAATTCCTCGACTCACGGATACAAACACTCCTTGATATGAGCCTCCTGATTCGCGTCGGCTCGCAGAGAAACCAGTGTCTCCGCGGGAAATTCCCGATTCGTCTCAACTTGCAAATGAAGCCTCAGGCAGCAGGGACTAAAAAACTTGCTTCCTGAACAATGGGACCGTGCAAGTCAATCCAAAATGGTCTCTTGCATACTATTCACGGGTCTTACTCTCCAAGGTCAAGTTTCGACGAGGAGGGAAACAACCGCTTACGAGTCCTCTCGACTCGTAAGAGGGAAAATTCTCTTATAGGATCCTTACGACTTATAAGAGAAAACCACACTTAGAAATCCTCATGATTCCTAAGGAGAAAAACCCACCTACGAGATCCTCTCGATCCGTAGGGAGAAAAGTCTCTATGAGACCCTCACGGCTCATGGAGTTGAAAAGTCTTAGGCAGCAGATCTGAACCTGCGGCCTAAGCCATCGCTATTTCTTAAGAAAGTCAAGATGCGTGCCCTATTATCCGTCAACCATGGTTACTAAGATGGCATGCTGATAACAAAAGAAAGAAAAGGGCGGAGAAATGACACAAGACGTTACAAAAAAAATGTGTATCTTTTATTCATAGACTTGATTGAGTACAAGATATATTGTGCTAAAGAATAAAAAATATGCATATACATTTTTTATTTACAAGTACAAACGATACAAGGAGAGTTACTGAGAAGGAAGCCTCTTGAATAGCTCTATCAATTGCTCGCGTACTTCCTTCCACACCTTCTCTTGATTAGCCGCCACCGCCAGTTCGGCCTCTACTTGAGCCCGCTGCTGCATGAAGGAGGCAAGCTGTTCCCCAACGACCTGCTGAGCTGCTTTACGGCCTCGAGCATCACGCTCGGCGGCATCAAGCTTCCGCTTCAGGGCTAGCCCGTTTGAAATACGCTCTAGAAGGCCTTCAAAGACAGCTTCCACCTCGGCAGCATTCGTCCTAACTTCAGCGCGCAGGTGAGCAGTTGCGCTTGAAGATTCCTGACGTTCCTTCAACCGTAAAGCTGCTTCTTGCTCCAAATGGCGGAAGTAAGAAGTGCTTTGCTCGAGCCAAGCTGTCCGTTGGGTGCTTATGGCCAAAACTTCAGGAGAAAGACGCGTCGACTCCAGCCGATGTAGGCAGGCCTCGATCTCCCTGTAGTGGTTAACCCAAGATTCGACGACGCCTTCGTTGTGAAAGTCTACGAGCACCGCCAACATTGGATTAACCTCCACGGCGAAATCTGCAGCAGAGGGGAGAGTGTCCGCGTTAAGCTCTTCGATATACCCGCTCAGCATGCCCAAACTCATCACGGCACCCTTTGAAGATGGACGTTTCAAGAAAGGGCCTGTCGGTGAAAGGACACGAGACTCAAGAGGGACCGGAGCCGGAACGATAGCTGCAAAACAAAACATAGTTAAACGATGGTTCAAGAGATGTTGAAGAGTCATCAAAAAGGAAATTCACTATACTATCTGCAACAGATGGCAAAGCCGGAAGGGCCGGTGGCGTGGCAGGTCTTGCGTCCCCTCCTTCGATTTGTGGCACTATAATAAGGAAGAGGAAAAGTCAAAAATCATCCCATTGCTAAAAAAGGGGGGAAAATAAAGACATCGAAGTGAAAGTATACTCACCGGCACCACTAGAGGGAGAAGCGAGTTCGGATGGGAAGGAGAAGTGTGGGAGCAACACTTGATATAGATGATCAAAGAGCACTCCTGAAAAGACACAGTGGTACGGCGTTAGTACGTAAGTTATGCGATGAAAAAAATAAACTAGTGGGTCGCAAATCCATGCCTTCCAACATCCGCGATGGCACAAGGGAAGGCTGGGAGGTGACCACCGCCAAGGCAGTAATTGACGGTGCTCCTTCAAGCAATGGAGCATCGGCGTTGGCCGCACCTGCGTTAAAAATAAAGACAAACTTGTTAGAAAAGATCGCAAGATATAAAAAGAGAATGATAATAACCCGAAATTTACCCGACGAGCTGCCGGCCGAAACTGAGGCAATCCCCTCCTCTATCGACATGAGGCCACCGCCTGTAGCCACATGATTATTCCAAAAATTGTAGTTTACCGTAATCAGAAACGGCGTCGCTTTGCAGCTAGCCGGTGAGTACGGGTCGATCCACAGAGACGGGTAAATTCCTTTTATGTGTTTTAACGAGTTGATTCACAATGTCGTTTTAATTGGTTTATAAAAATCTATAAAAACTGGATCTAATTAATCTAATTTAAAGTCTTGCTAGGGTTAGGCTTAGGGGAAGTTTTGGAGATTAACGTTTCCTTCACCGCTTTCAATGCCTTCTTTTCTAGATCTATTAGATGTTACGTTAATTATCAATAAAGTGGATACGAATCTTTTGGGAAGATATTTCTTCCTCTAGATTTGTATCCTTCCTTTGTTGATAATTACCCTAACCCCCATGGAAAACGCGCGCAACCGGCCCTTTATACTACGGTTCACCGTTACCTCGAGGGGTAGGGTGCCGTAGGGAGCGGATGTGCGTATGCATGGAGTTCTAACTCTAAAGTGAAGATGGCATTGAAAGGGGTGAGAGATCTCATCTCTCAACCCTTTCGCTAAGGCTAACCCTAACAAGCGAGGAGACTACTCGCTCATTAGGGGATGATAAATTATACTAGAAAATAAAAGCAAGGAAATAAATTACCTACTGATTTGATGGCTCCCTCCAAGTAGAAGACAGAATAGATCTGAAAGTCATTCCCAGAAATTCTGAATTTTATTTATTGAAAAGAGGCATCGCATTTTACAGATCTAAAATTACAATTTATAGGAAAATAGGAAACCTAGGGTTACAGACTCTCGCACATGCAAAATTACAGATTTGCCTACGTAAAATCCCAACATCTGCACCGACGCACCGACTCAGAAAAACTCCACTGACATGCGCACTAGATGGCCGCGGAACCGCGGCGCCAGGCTGGGTTTGGCCGCGGTTCCGCGGCCAAATAAAGGAGTTGGGCCCTGCACTTTTTGGGCTTGGTTCAGTGGTTCTTTGGCTCTGTATTTTTATATGTATTTTCTCTGTTGGGCTTCTGGGTCTTCTCCAGATCTTCAGTGAAAACTTGTTCGTATCTTTTGACCGTTCACTTGACATTTTGGACCTTGTGCTGTTCTTCGTCTAGGCTTGACTAGGATCCGTCTAATTGTTGGTCAAAAGTCCCTTTTTCTGTTGTTTTGTGTCTTTTTCACTGTATTTGCTCTAGAAACCTGTATCCTGTAATATGCAACAAACGTGCGTCAAGAGTACTTGTTTATTTATAAAAAGGATAAGAATAGGGGAATGAAAAATGCAATATTATGGTCTGAACAAATACCCCCAAACTTACCTTTTGATCGTCCTCGAGCAAACTTATTATTTTATTCTCTAAAATCCTAACCACACTTTCGCAGGGAAACGCGATTGCACTGAGCACATGCAACAAGCCGTTAAACCTCTAGGTGTCCCTAGTAGGAGGAGTGTTGTCTCCTGAGGGTTTTCAGCGGATTACACCCACAAAATCCTATCAACTCGGCCCATTGATTTTTGTTTTCCAATTAGGTTTTCTAACAAGGAATTCTATTATCTTTTGACTCGCAAATTGTCCACCCATATTCTTCACACTTCCTCATCATTTAACTTAAGATTATATATGTTATGTAGACCTACTTAGCTTTCGGCATCTCTTAAGTTTTCCTTCTAGGGTTACATCTCCACTCAGGAATTTCTATCAACCCTACTAAAGATGCAGGTTTTATTCTTCATTCCTTTCTCTTATCTAAACTCTAATCACATATCCCTACGTGTGTGTAAATATCACCCCTACACTTGGAAATTCAAATCAAGCAATCGTACTCTCATCCATTTTCCAAAGCACTTATTAATTAGTGAATTTTTAAATGAAATTTGCTTACACATCCTTCATGCGACCGTTAATACTTCTTGAGGTACCAACGACCGATTACAAAATGCGTTTGCACTTTAAAGCGTACTTCCTAGTCTTTGCAACACCCAAGGCTTTAGCAGTGACTCCCAAACCAGTTGGTCTAAGGCACTAGGTGATGAAGCACCCTTGCTAAATATTTTTCTATTTTTACAGCCTTAAGTAATCACAAAAACCAGTGTCCATTTTTTTTTTCTTTTTTCACCCTTTTTTTCTTTTATTTTCTTCGTACTAAGGACTTTAGACAAGAGCATTTCAAGGTCTCTTCTACTATTCCAAGTTTCAAGGTGCGTGATTGTGCAAATTGTAGGGTATATGTTTTCAGAATCTAGACTTAAGCTAGGAATTATTTTTCAAACTTGTACTCTAATAAAAGTTTTAATACTCTTCCCTTGTTTCGACTTAGCCCAAGAAGTGAACCCAAAATTTGCCTATTTCTAAATAAACTATAAGGCATATACTTTCTACCGTTAAACTTTAAGGAAGGTTATTTTTAGGGTTTTTAACTCACTAAGTCTAAGATCTAGTTGTTCCTAGCCAGTTAACCTATTTATCAAACTCAATCAATTAGCCAAAATTGAATACAATAATTTTTATAATTTTTGAAAATTTTCAATTTTTTATGGGTTTTCAAATAAGTATGCAAATGCAAAAATATGTACAAATGAATGCGAAGGAAGAAGACGTACCGAGCATACCCCCAAACTTGAACTTGTCAGTGTCCTCACTGTCATGCTAAACCAAGAGGGTCAAAATACCGATACTCCCCTGTTTATTTATTTATAGTTTTTTTTATTGGTAAGAAAAACAAAAATATATACAAAAAGACCCTCCCCCAAACTTCATTTAAACTATGTTAGACATTACTGTCAAACTTTGCATCGGCCAAAAGTCAACACCAACCAGTTGAAAAACTTATCAGTAAAGAATATTGGTTGGTGGAAAAATAAGTTGTGGTGGTCCGCAAAGAATTGGGGAAGATAGAAGTAGTGGTATGGGAGGTGTGGAGGTAAATATACAGGTGATGGTGATGCATCGAAACGAGAATGTAAATGATCAGCAATCAGTGGAGTGTTGGCATTCTCGTACCTTATTAAAAGAAATGGGGGTGGTTCAACCTCTAAAGGAGGAGGTTGACTAACCACAATACCCCCAAGATGTTCCTGTGGGTCCTCTAGTGACTTGGCATCATCTATCAGTTGTGTATGATATTCAATTATCAGGGAGCTGATCTCCTCGATGTCCGCCATCGTCCAATAGAAAACTTGCCGCCTTACTTGTAGGACCGTTAAGAGGGCGTTCTCTTGCTCGAGGGCTAGAGAGTCCGATATGATAATGGGAAAGGTCTCATTCTCACCTATGTAAGCATATCTAAGGTGAGACGGCAAGGGCGTGAGTTCGAGTTTCGGAGGCGAAAGAATCATTGCGGAATCTACCTCGAACTCAAAGGACTCCAACACAGGTTCGAAATCACTGCAAACAACCGATTCAGATGGCTCGACTGACTCATCCAAAAAATCAAACGACTCATATTCGGGTTGTGAGTCGTCATCATCCAAAAAAGTGAAACATTCATAATCAACATCGGTTGTGTCAACGGTAGTAGGCTCAAGGAGGGACGCACTAGTGGCGTCAAAACTGTTTTCATCAAATAGAAATCTTTCAAGCTCGCAGTCCTCCTGCGTGATTTCGTGAATAGAGCAAACTTCTCGTGTACTAGTTTTAGGTACGGGGGGCAGACTTCCCATCTTATAAATATTAAACTCACTAGACCTCTTTCCGAAAGATAGAGTCATGGAGCCATTGCGATAATTTATTACGGCATTGGAAGTGGCCAAAAATGGTCGACCAAGAATCACCGGAATTTGGTTTCTTGGGTTAGCAACAGGTTGTGTATCCATAACGATAAAATCAACGGGGAATATGAATTCCCCGACTTTGATCAACACATCCTCTAGTTGACCCCTTGGATAGGTGATTGATCGATCAGCCATTTGGAGAGTGCAACGAGTGGGTTTCAACTCTCCAACCCCTAATTGTTCGTTCACGGAGTAAGGAATCAGGTTAACACTAGACCCAAGATCTAAAAGTGCTCGATTAATTTTCTTATCCCCAATTGTGATTGAAATAGTAGGACAGCCGGGGTCCTTTCGTTTTTGGGGTAAGGTTTGATGGTGGTTAATAGCATTGCTCACTGCACTAGCCACTAGCACTTTCTTGGGTACTTGAGATGCCTTTCTCTTCGAGGTGTATTAGCCCTTTAAGATTTTCGCGTATGAAGGGACTCGTTGGATAGCATCCAAGAGAGGTATATTTATGCTAACCTGCTTAAATCTCTCCACAATCTTCTCCACTTGTGTATTTGGTTTATTAGGACTCAACCTGTTTGGGAATGGAGCATTCTGAAAGTTTGTTGAGTCAAAAGTCTGTGGAGTAAAATGTGGAGTAGGAACGGATCCCAGTGTGGATGTGTTCGTGTTGTGAGAAATGGGTCCGTTCGAGTCAGAAGAAGTAGAGCCGTGTGAAGGGTGGAGAATAGGCTCTAAAGAAAAAGGTGAAGAAGGAAGTGAAGAAAATGAAGAAGGGGAAGAAGAACCACCGGCGGGGATGTCATCACTAGTTCCTACATTATTTTGCAACTCTCTTCCGGATCTCAACGTGGTCACCGCATTTATATTGTGATTGTGATATGCGTTTTGTATGTGACCGGGATTGGGCAATGGTTGAGATGGAAGCTTTCCCTTTTCTCTCTCGCTCAACGCAGCAGTTAATTGTGCAATTTGTGCCTCAATAGATTTGATACTTTGATCGTGTGAGGCATTGTTATTCATTAAAGATCGAACATAACTTTCAAATCTTGCTGCGGATTCTGTAGTTTGCTTAAGAAATGCATCTAGACTTTTTTCGAGCGAGATAACCTTATCATCATTTGGTTGAACCAAATTGTTCGTTTGATTTGTATAAGGTTGTTGTTGGAAAGGTTGCTGGTTTTGAGTTTGTAAAGGTGCTTATTGTTGTTGTAGAGGAGGTCTTTGAAAATTGTTATTCCCTTGGAACTGTTGATTTGGATGACTCCTCCACCCCTGATTGTATGCCGAAGAGTACGGATCGTTTCTTTGTCGTTGCTGAAATGCAGCATTGACTTGATCCTGTCCTTGAATAGGTGCATTATAAGGACACTCTTCGGTTAGATGTGATGGGTTCGAACAACAAGCACAAACAGTTCGTGTGGGTAGAGTAGGGGCAGGAGAAGACGATGAGATTTTGGTCTCAATGGCTTCTAGCTTTTTCATAAGTGAGGCCATCTCGGCCTTCATAGCAATCGACATATCTATTTGATGTATGCCTGCCCTAGATTGACCAACTGAAGAAGATGATGTGGTCTTGGTACTCTCCCACTGAATTGTTTGCTCACTTAGGTCCTCAAGAAACTGCCAAGCTTCGTCGCTAGACTTGGAGAGAAAATGACCTTGACATATTGTTTCTAGCAACTGCTTCGTTGCTGCGTTCAATCCCTCGTATAATGTTTGGAAAAGTTGCCAACTTTCTATCCCATGATGAGGGCATTGAACAAGTAGGTCTTTAAATCTCACGAAGCACTTCTAGAATGGTTCGGAAGGAAGCTGTGAAAATTGTATAATCTCATTTCGGATTCTAGCAGTTTTGTGATGAGGATAGAATTTTTTCAGAAAAGCCCTCACAAACTCGTCCCAATTTCTAATGGAGTGTGATGCGGTGCTATATAGCCACTTCTCGGCTAGGTCACATAAGGTAAAAGGAATGACCCTTAGCCTTATTGCGTCATCACTTAATTGGGTTGTCTTCATCATGCCGCAAACGTTTTGGAATTTATTAATAAAAATATATGCATCTTCGGATTCCAAACCATGAAACTTAGGCAGCATATTGATAAAATGTGGTTTTATTTCAAAGTTATCCCCATTTGCCAGTGGGGGTGAAAGACATGTAGGTAAGGAAGTACGGACGGGGTAGAAGAGATCCTGGAGCGCAACTCGTGCGGGTGCTACAACAGGCGGTAGATTCGGGTTATTCGCACCTAACGGAGGTGGAATCATTCCCGTCGGTAATGTATTGTTGGGGTCGTGTCCCGACATACCTTCGAAAGAAGAATTTGAAGGTGGAGGTAAAGAAATGGACGGAATGTCGACGAAGGGCTCGTCGAAGGGTTAGTTGGTCGGTACCAACGAAACACGGACTAATCGGGCGTTAGTATCCCTAGTCCAAAATGACATACACTAAAGGGTAGTGCAGTCAGAAAAAAATAGAAAAACAGAATGTGGGGGTAAGATAACGTCAATGAAGGAGAAATGGTGGAAGTGAGGTGCAAGTTCCTTTAGCGACAAGTTGCAAGTTTTGAAAAGATTTTTCCCCTTTTTTTTTATTTATGTGAGAGTTTTGCAAATAGGTTTTAGAAAATGGGACTCGTGACACAAATGTATCAACCACACATGCACAATCAGGCCTAGATCTAGGGTTGCCTAGGTCTGCTAGACAGCTCCTAACTAGGGCTAGAAATAGGACCTCAAACCGCTTCTTCACGGACAAATACGGCCAGGTAAGTGGAAAGGAACCACCACTACAGTGGGCCAAATTAATAACCACTAGCCTAGACACCGCAAAGTCGGTTAGGATAAACGGCCGATGCCTATACTAGTCCTTTTCCTATTGAGCTCGATGTCCTTAGGTCTGAGTCTAATCTTTTTTAATTAATTGTGGTCGATGCAAAATGCTTTAGGTGTTTTCTGGGGTCCTGGGAAGGGTGATGAAATCCCCACCCAATCTGAGTTTGGTCAATTAGCCCCTTAGAGTCCGGTTAAATTATGCAAAACAATAAAATTTCACTTGCAATCAATTTTTAGCGCGACGCAAAAGAAACCTGCAGCAAATCTGTTATTTAGAAGGGATAGAAGATTTTTTTAGCGCAAAGAATTCCTGCAGAAAACTTTTTACAGAGAGATATATTGTAGGTTGTAGAGGGGAAGAAAAGAGAACAAACAGTGCAAATCTGGTGCTGACGTGGCAAGAGGAGCGCGGAACCGCGGCACTGGGCACTCTTTTGCGGCGGAAGCGCGGTCAGTTGAGGGAATCACTCCCTGAAAAAAATTTGGCTGCTCTGTTATCCAATTTCCCTTCTGTTCTGATATGATTTTCTCTGGTTTACCCTCTGTAAATTTTCATATCCGAGAATCCTTCGCTGTTCCTGCAAGATTCAAACAATACACCCTTCAAACAGATCAAAATTGATAATTTTTGTATTTTTTTATATTTTCAGATTTTTATAATTTTTAAAATTTATATCAACCCGAAAATTCACAAAAAGAAAGATTACGCCGTCCCCGGCAACGGCGCCATTTGATTATTCCAAAAATTGTAGTTTACCGTAATCAGAAACGGCGTCGCTTTGCAGCTAGCCGGTGAGTACGGGTCGATCCACAGAGACGGGTAAATTCCTTTTATGTGTTTTAACGAGTTGATTCACAATGTCGTTTTAATTGGTTTATAAAAATCTATAAAAACTGGATCTAATTAATCTAATTTAAAGTCTTGCTAGGGTTAGGCTTAGGGGAAGTTTTGGAGATTAACGTTTCCTTCACCGCTTTCAATGCCTTCTTTTCTAGATCTATTAGATGTTACGTTAATTATCAATAAAGTGGATACGAATCTTTTGGGAAGATGTTTCTTCCTCTAGATTTGTATCCTTCCTTTGTTGATAATTACCCTACCCCCCATGGAAAACGCGTGCAACCGGCCCTTTATACTACGGTTCACCGTTACCTCGAGGGGTAGGGTGCCGTAGGGAGCGGATGTGTGCGTATGCATGGAGTTCTAACTCTAAAGTGAAGATGGCATTGAAAGGGGTGAGAGATCTCATCTCTCAACCCTTTCGCTAAGGCTAACCCTAACAAGCGAGGAGACTACTCGCTCATTAGGGGATGATAAATTATACTAGAAAATAAAAGCAAGGAAATAAATTACCTACTGATTTGATGGCTCCCTCCAAGTAGAAGACAGAATAGATCTGAAAGTCATTCCTAGAAATTCTGAATTTTATTTATTGAAAAGAGGCATCGCATTTTACAGATTTAAAATTACAATTTATAGGAAAATAGGAAACCTAGGGTTACAGACTCTCGCACATGCAAAATTACAGATTTGCCCACGTAAAATCCCAACATCTGCACCGACGCACCGACTCAGAAAAACTCCACTGACATGCGCACTAGATGGCCGCGGAACCGCGGCGCCAGGCTGGGTTTGGCCGCGGTTCCGCGGCCAAATAAAGGAGTTGGGCCCTGCACTTTTTGGGCTTGGTTCAGTGGTTCTTTGGCTCTGTATTTTTATATGTATTTTCTCTGTTGGGCTTCTGGGTCTTCTCCAGATCTTCAGTGAAAACTTGTTCGTATCTTTTGACCGTTCACTTGACATTTTGGACCTTGTGCTGTTCTTCGTCTAGGCTTGACTAGGATCCGTCTAATTGTTGGTCAAAAGTCCCTTTTTCTGTTGTTTTGTGTCTTTTTCACTGTATTTGCTCTAGAAACCTGTATCCTGTAATATGCAACAAACGTGCGTCAAGAGTACATGTTTATTTATAAAAAGGATAAGAATAGGGGAATGAAAAATGCAATATTATGGTCTGAACACCTCATCACCCGACTCAATGGGAATCGTTGTCGTGCTTGCAAGCCCTAGAGATGGCGGGGGACCACAGGCGAGGAGGGCTATGACTGGAGCATTGCTAGATTCCTGAGAAGGAGCAGTTGGCTCGTCCTCAGGAATCGTGGCCACCTCACTCGCTACTCCCTCGGGTTCAGCGGTCATGGTTGTCTCGTCCACCGTCACCACGAGGTCGCCAGCCTCAAGCGCCTCGCCCACCGCTGCCCTCGGCTCGGTTATAACGATCATTTCATCTGCCACCACTTCAGGTTCGGCATCAATGACCCTCTCGGCTGCAGATCCCCTAACCTCTGTTTCAGGCCCCGTAGCCCCGACGACGTTGCTCACCGTCAGCTCGGGTTCGGCAGGCTCCGCCTCCCCCTCGATCGGACTTGGCCCTGCAAGATGGGATACATAAGAACCGATAGCTTTATAATTCTTACAACAAGGTTCTGAAAGAAATGCTACTTGAAGAGGATTTATCATTTGCACTTCGAACCGCGCACGCTACTCGCCTGCGAGCAGTAGATAGGGCGACAGAGGCCTCTTCGGAGGGAGTATCAGCGCGAGGGATGGTGCTAGGGCCCGCTCCCGTGGCCAAAGCAGCTCGGCGCGCCTTTACTTCACGTCTCAACCGCTTCCTCTCCTCCCGAGCCGTTGAGACGGATGCCACTAGAGCCTCTTTGATTGAGGTGTCTTCGTCCGTAAATAGGGATGCCTCCAAATTTTTCAAGGCATCCCTCGTCGACTTGTCAAGTCGAGGCTCTTGCAGCAGCCCCGACGAGACCGAAACTCCAATGACGGGTTCCGGAAGGATCTCTTCGTCGACTGCTATAACCCCTAGAAAGAAACAAGGGAAGAAAGTCAGGTTGATCATCGAAAAGAATAACAAATTTTTCTTATAAAATAAAAGGGGGTGGGACGTACCAACGCCCGCTAAAGCGCGTTTCTCCTCCTCCTCTTGGAAGGTTTTCAAAGAGGCAGCAATAGCTTCTTCGGTAGAGACACCTGTTGAAAATGGGGGAAAGTATTAGTTAAAAATAATGATAAAAAGTGCGATAAAGTGACGAAGAAAACAGCTAATGGTTACCTGACTCGGCGAGTTTGCTTAACATCGCTTCGAGCCTTGCTGATCGCTCAGAAGCTGCAATAGCGGCTGCCAAATTGGTGTCTGCGGGGTCTACCAAGAAGCCCTTATTGCTGCCATATTCACTTATTCCTTCGGTGAGAGGGGCTTCAGGCTCTAAATTGAGGATTGCGTCGAGGGAAAGGATCGACTTCTTCTTCTTTTGCCCGCCAGCTCTAGATGCACCTGGAATTGATTTGCGCTTGGCAGTCACCTTGGGGCGGCGGGTCCCGATATCCACTCCTACGCCGGACTCTGGCGATATCACATTGACCGTCTTCGTGGGAGCACGGGACGCCGGTGGTGCATTCACCATAGCAGGCAGCGGCAATCCACGCGGGGGGCTCAACACGCGTAGTCGATCGATTCCGGCATCTTTTAGTGGAAGAATGACCGGAATCCTTGGCTTCAATGGGGCCCTGCGATCACTGCCAGGAGGTGCACCCCAACGGTCAACCAACATGCGCTTTTCCGTTAAGATAACCGGGCCCATCGCATGCGCATACCAAGCCACGTACGTGTTGAGCATCCTAGGGACACAGCTGGGTTCGCTGATAAAGAAATAGGAACCCGTGTTAAGCCGTGTGAAATGGTGCATTGCATTCTTTATCCCCTCTTGGCTGACCACAGGCTTTTCCAAGAAAGCTTCCATCGGGATCCCTTGGTTGTAGCTCGATTGCTGAGCAAACCGATGCGGGTTATACCTCATAAAGAGTGCAGTCTCACTCTGCCTGAACACCAAGTAGCCCGGCCAAATGGAATAGAGATGGAGGATTTCCCGAGCCTTCAATATGGAAGCCCCATCTTTAAAATCATCGCGTAGCGACACTACTGACTTGGCGGTCTCTGAGCCTATTGTTATGACCTTATCCACAAAGGAAACCTTCGCTCCCACCAGATGTGGACGAAGGAGCAGCCCCCTAGACTCCCGTGGGGGTGCAACCACAATTGAAGCGCCAACCAACCGCATGACTCTTGGGAGTCTGCATTTCTCAAAGAACGGAGGAATCTTGTGGGCTACGAACACCCCTTGCACGTGTATCTCCATCCAGGAGGTGAAATAGTGCATCGAAAAGTTAGCGAGCTGCACCCCAGGCTCACTAGCGTCCGCCGCTATGCTAAGTCCATTATAAAGGTGAGCCAGCCCAGCGATTCCTACCGATAACTGCAGACCAGCCACCATCCGATGCGCCGGGTAAAAGACGGAGGGCCGCATGTGGCGCGGGTGCATAGGGAGCGCAAAGCTGTACAGCCACAAGCCCAAGAATCCTATAAAAAAAGTCTCCTCATCCAAGCCCGGGACGGCAATTTCTGAAAAAGGGACGACAACGGCACTGGGGAGATAAAAGTCTTGGTGGTCATCCTCCGATGTGGATCGGCGATCCAAACCGAATCCAAAAGGGTCGTCGAGCCGGGCGAACTTCTCGCCCTGCTCCGATAAGAACTCCGGGCGAACAAAGAGAGCAATAAAATCTGCAAAACTAACGCCCCGGTCGCCCAATTCCAGATGGAGTCCTTCATAGATCTCCAATACCTTCACCAAGCCTGGATACTGATGCTGAACGGCGTTCTCCGGAGTCAGGTCGAACACCAGCGGCTTGGTAGCAAAGACGTATTCGTCAGGAGGGAGCAACTCCTCATAATGCTCCCCCCTCACCAGCAGACCCAAAAGTTCGGCAAACTCCTCCAAAGAAATAGAGACCTCCCTATCCGTCGTCAAGAAAGTATGGGTGGAGATATTCCATTGCTCGATAAAAGTTTTAATCCACCACGTTGGAGGGGAAGGATATTCGAAGAGCGAAACGTAAATGGCCGAATACAAACCGATCTTCATCAAATGAGTCCTTTTAGCCGATAAGATGTATCGGGCCCACTGCAAATATCCGGCGGGCGGTCACGGGTTTAGTCCAATATTGTAAGCCTGGCCCCAAGGGCGTGCTTCACCTTGACAGATTCGCCTCCCTAAAATATCTATCGCCGGCGGCGGCTGCACAGGAATAGCACCAATTGCGGGTTGGAGGAGGTCATCCGAGTTCCAATTTTTAAGCTCCACGGCATGCTTCACCGGGGGTTCGTCCGCATAGGGGATTGGAGTTATGGGCTCAGACGACGTGGCAAAACTGAAACTGCGGCGACCCTGGATGATCTGGCTGTACCACCTTCCCCATAGGTGGAGTTTTTTGCGCTCGGGGTCATGATCTTTAATAAGAGCGAACGCCACCCGGTCCACTGGCGCATGGGGGAACCCTCCTTCTGAGCGAACGAAGGGGAAAGACAAGTCGTTAGACATGTTTCCTATAGAAAGACGAAAATAACCGTTAGTGTTCTAACACTTGGCATTTTAAAATCTTACTCCACACTGGGAAGCAGTGGGTAGAGGACCAAAGAGGGACCCACAAAATCTGGATGACGGTGCATCATTTAATAAGACAATCCCATCATTAGATGAGACTGTCAATTCATGAAAAGATCCCCAAGAGAATATCCTCATTGATGGGAAACCCCTAGAGACAAGGAGAAAATCTCCTCTTTTAGAGCAAAGCTCTGTCACAGAGTGACATTTGTCAAACTCTGGTCTCAGAGGAACAAGATTCCTCAAAAGAGCATAGCTCTGTGGTAATAATGGAAAGATCCATCAAATTTTTTTAACACTTAAAAGAATTAAAATTTTGGAATCTTGAAAAATCCATGAAAACTTATGAAAAATTCTTCATTTTTCAGATCTAAAAAGATCTACATTTGATCCAAGAGCAAAACTCCGTTCATGGGTTAAAACCCATGGACAAGATCTCTGTGGATCTGTAAGTTTTTGAGAGCAAGGCTCTGTTGATTAAACCCTAAAGGGGTTTTCTTTAGATCAAAGATCTATAAGAGCAAGGCTTACCTAAAGTGATTCTAAGTTCTGAACTTTGAAGTTCTTAAGCAAGAGCAGGGCTCTGAGAATCAAAATTCTTGAAAGTTGTAAGAATTTTCTAAGGACCAAGGGTCTTATTTATAGGCGCCTGCGCCCCTTCAACTTATCAGTTGATCCAAAGGCTGGGATCTTGCCACCGCTGCACTCACATGCGCGCCACGTGAGCGCAACGGTGGGGGGGCATTTATTTCCCCCAATCAGAGCAAGGCTCTGTTTGAATTTCAAAAATTCAAAATCTGGAAGCAACGCTTCAGATCCTTTGCGCTGAGCGCAAGGCGCCACGTGTCTGGCGAAGACGCATCAGTGCAGCGCCCGAGGCAGCGCAACCAATCAGAGCAAAGCTCTGTTTAAAACAAAAAAGTAAAGAAAGCAACGTTTCAGTTGCGCAAGAGCTGCACTGCGCGACACGTGTCTGCGCAGTTGCGCAAGCCAACTGCGCAAGCACAGTTGCGCGAGCACTGCACTGCACGACACGTATCTGCGCAGTTACGCAAGCCAACTGCGCAAGCACAGTTGCACAAGCACTGCACTGCACGACACGTGTCTGCGCAGTTGCGCAAGCACAGTTGCACAAGCGCTGCGCGACACGTGTCAAGCGCTGGGGAGTTGCGCAAAACAGAATGAAGATTTAAAGAAATCTTTCTGTTCTTGTTAAAACAAGAAAATTTTCTTCTGTAAAACAGAAGCCCTTGGATCAAAGATCCAACGGTGGGGAAAATTCCCCAAATCACTCAGAGAAAGATCTCTTTAACAAATTTAACTAATTTATGAGCACTATAATAAGGACCCCAGACCTCAATTCAAAGGTATCAATATCTTTCTAAAAAAAAAGAGAAGAGAATTCTCGAGAACTCCTCAAGAACAACAGAAGGTAAAAACCTTTGAGAGAAGAGAAAATTCTCTTATGAACAGATCGGTGATCTAAAAACAAGATCATTGATCTTTAAAACATAACTAAATAAAGGGATAAATTAAAATAGTGCTTTGCACTTTTTCATGAACCTTTGGTTCTTTAAGATAAGAAAAAACTTATCTTTGATCTAAATTAGATAAAAAAAATCTAACAGTGCTTTGCATTTCTTTTCATTGAATCTAAAAGATTCCTAAATCATAGTGCCTTGCACTTGCAATACTGCACTGTTGCGCTCTTGGATTGGCGCAAGCCACCAGAGAGCGCCACGTGTCAGCATCTAAACCAATTGCGCTATGCGCTTTTGAAATAGAGCTTTGCTCTCTGTGATTGGCGCAACTCACCAGAGGGCGCCACGTGTCAGCAGTGCAAGTGCAGTGCATGACACGTGTCGTCGTCACAAGCGCTTGCGCTCTCTGATTGGCGCAAAGCGCCTGATAAATACAATGCATTTCCTAAAAGGGCCAGGCCCAAATAAAAAAGACCAAGCAGGCCAAAATAAATTGCAAAGCAATAAAAGGGCAGAGCCCAAATAAAATTGATGCTCTGCATCATTTATAAAGGGCAGAGCCCAAAACAAATTGATGCTCTGCATCCTTTCTGGGCAAAACCCAAATAAAAATAAGAAGAAATGCAATGCAAAAGCAAATAAAATGTTGAACACTTTCAACTGGACTTAGCCCAATTTTGGCAGTAAGTCCTTAAATTAAATTGACTGAGCAAGATTGCTCTCTTAAATCAATTTATATCCGGTTCGAGGGTACATCTCGAACCCCTCTGACGACTGTCGTTGTAATCCTTCAACGACGTCAGAGAGGTGATGGGTCCCAACGACCACACATCGATATGGACCGCGGGGTCCCTAAACTCGTGAACCGAAACGTCCTTAAACTAATATTGGACTGAAACATCCTTAAACAAATATTGGACCGAAACGTCCTTAAACTAATAGTGGACCGAAACGTCTTTAAACTAATGTCGGACCGCCACGTCTCTAAACTGGAACATGGACCACCACGTCCCTAAACTGGCGATGGACCGAAATGTCCTTAAACTAATATTGGACCGAAACGTCCTTAAACCAATATTGGACCGAAACGTCCCTAAACTAATATTGGACCGAAACGTCCCTAAACTAAAGTCGGACCACCACGTCCCTAAACTGAAACATAGACCACCACGTCCTTAAACTGGAATACGGACCACTACGTCCCTAAACTGGAACACGGACCACTACGTCCCTAAACTGGAGCAATAGAGCCCCCAAATGCTCTTTTGCCGGATCTAAACGATCCCGTTAAGTTGATCTTAGTCTCAAAACAGGACTAACGTATCCTTAACGAACGTTTAAGTTGATCTTAGCCGTAACGCGACTAATGCATTCTTAAACTAAAAACACTAAACCCAAATCTAAGTAAATACGGATTTGGACTAATCCACGTCCTACAGGCGACGGCATTACTCAGTCTCTGTATACAATCCACGGGCAACCACAAACAAAACAAACACCCACGACACGAAGTGAAATTCTGGAGAAGGAGAAAGTGGTTACCGCGATGCGGTAGCGTAATTAACTGCAGGGGTTTGCGCCTGCAGGGAACAGCGTCCCCACAATCAAAAACCCCTCAAGCGAAGGGGAATCTGACGAAGTCTGCTACATCGGCCGCATCCGTCTAAACCTCCGATATACGGTGCCATAAATTAACTTGGCATCTTCGGAGAGGTGAACGGATAAAACCATATAGCATCTGCCCCGGACCTCAGGCTAGACGTCCTCACGTCGCGGCCGCCGTTCGGAGGGGAACAATCAACTTAACGGGATCGTTTGGATCCGACAAGAGAGCAATTGGCTCTATTGTTTAGTTTAAAGACGTTGCGGTCGATTTCCAGTTTAGGGACATGGTGGTCCATGTTATTTGTGGCCGCCGGGACCTGTCACCTCTCTGACGTCGTTGAAGGATTACAACGATAGGTGTCAGAAGAGTTCGGAGATGTACCCTTGAACCAAAATCGATTGGAGGATCTATAGTCCAATTTAGGACTAAAGTCTGTTTGAAGGTTTAAGGATACGTTAGCCATATTTGAGGCTAAGATTAACTTAAACAGGATCGTTTAGATCCGACAAAAGAGCATTTGGGGGATCTATTGTTCCAGTTTAGGGACATAGTGGTCCATCTCCAGTTTAGGGACATAGTGGTCCATCGCATGTATGGCCGTTGGGACTCGTCACCTCTCTGACGTCGTTGAGGGATTACAACGATAGGTGTCAGAGGAGTACGGAGATGTACCCTTGAGCCGGATGTAAATTAATTTAAGAGAGCAACCGTGCTCAGTCAATTTAATTTGAGGACTTACGGCCGTGATTTGGCTAAGTCCAGTTGAGAATATTCAACGTTTTTATCTTTGGCCTATTAGGCCTGCACTGCATTTCATTCTGGCCTGCTAGCCCTTTCTGATTTGGGCTTTGTCCCTTTATAAATGATGCAGAGCATCTGTTTGGGCTCTGCCCTTTTTTAAAATAATGCATTGCATTTAATTTGGCCTGTTAGGCCCTTTTTAATTAGGCTTGGCCCTTCTGTAAATAATACAGTGTATTAACTACTTGACAGTGGTTTGCCAGGCGCTTTGCGCCAATTACTGAGCGCAAGCGCTTGTCGTGGTGACACGTGTCACACTCTGGTGAGCGCAAGCGCAACAGCGCAGTGCGCTGCGCTGTTGCGCTGCTGACACGTGGCGCGCTCTAGTGCATTGCGCCAACTTCAGAGAGCAATGCTCTATCTTAAAAGCGCATAGCGCAAGTGGTTCTGGAGCTGACACGTGGCGCTCTCTGTGTAGGGTTTCTAGGCACACTCAAGAGGTTCCACAAGGCATCAACTATACCAAATTTAAAATTTTAGGTGCCAAGAAACCCTAATATAGATCGTTTACTAGAGGATAGGCGAAACAACAAGCAAGCAAACTATTTTGCTACTAAGTGAATGGAAATACAACCTTTGTAGATCCGGTCCTCCACTTCTAAAGCTCCGTGTTGACGTCCCTCCGCTGCGATCATCGGATCCCGGACTCTAGCGATGGTTTCATCGGAGAAATGATCGGGCTAGGTCATTGACTTCGAGGCCGAAGATGATCTACGTCGGGGAGACTCAAACTCAAGCTATTCTTTCACTTGGTCAAAAACTTTGTGAAGAGAACACCCTATACTACATGGCAAGTAGTAGAGGATGAAGAAATAGGAAGTGGGTTCACTTTAGAATTGGATTTCTCACTCTTTTTCTCATGGCACCATTGGAGCTAGCAAGCTTTTGTGAGCTTGATGAAGATGAAGAAGAAGAAGAAAAAAGAATCATATGAATTAAAAGAATAATATGAAACTTATCCTTTTAATCATGGCACCATGGTTGAGTTAAGCCCTCATGCTTAACTCATGTAGAGAATTAACCAAAGTATTAGGTTAAAGGTTGGGTTAACTAATATCTTGAACAAATGACAAAAGAGTTGACTTTGTCAATGTTTATCAAGTTTCATGAAGCTTGATAACTTTGACCAAAGTCACACTCTTTTGTTATATGCTAGGAAAAATAGTAAACCCTAATTTAACCTTGATTTGGTTCAAGTCTCATACACATAACTTATTTGTATCATCAAGCATGATACAAACATGTACACTTCAATATATCACATATAAACAATATGCACATTCAAGTGAGAAAATCAATCTTAAGTGAACCAATACTAGTTAATGTAAAGTAATATATCAAATATATAATTATACATTAAATCATTAAATCAACACTTGATTTAACGATCCGGTCATATCGCATATAACCGACTAATATTAAGTATATCAATATATCGAATCAACACTTGATTCGGTAACCCGGCTATATCACATATAACCGACCGATGATACATATCGCGAGAATAGAATACAGTATCACATACTGGTATTATTCTCGGTCCCGCACATATCTCATATGCGCTCCTATTTCGTTTCGCTTGAGCCAGGAAACCCCTGTGTAGGACTCTAAAGACTCGTCAATACACCGGCAGTAGGTGATGATCATATCAAACACCCACAAACCGCAAGCGGTCTGCTAAACATAACGGCCATCCGGGTATTGAGCGATCAGAAGATCAACGAGCAAGCCCGCTCACACTCCTGTGAATCCAACCAGTAACACTACCATACAGTCCGGTCTGTTCGTCTGATATGTCGCATATCTTGTCTAGGGGTGGTAAACGTCAGACCCCAATAACTCGATAAGTCTTGTTGATATGAGGCTCATAACGGGTCGAGAAACTACTGGTAACACTTACCAGTAAATCCCTAAAGCAGCCTTGGCCAAGGACTTCCTGTTTTAGCCAATCGAGCACTGCGCAACATCAACTCCCTATACCGGGAGAGACGAAACCCCTCCTATCGCTCATTGCCTCCATGTGATTCGGGACTGTACCCAAAACCACCGTTTTGCACGCCCTCTTGGACGTGGTAAGGTGGAAATTAAAGCACAGTGGGAATCACACAAGACTCTATGACGATCTCGGGTATACAGACTAACCTGTACCAGTGTCACCTGAGAACTGCCATCTGACGTAAGGTATAATACCATCTGGGAGTTCTCGGCGAGTCCGTCCAGTGTACCCAGTCTCCACTGAGCACCCGTATATCATCTCTGATGTCAAACACCAATGGATATGGGATCATCCATCACCCATCTGTATGGGTCGAGAAGGTATACGCTGGTCTACTCTGGTATATCGATGCCCCGTCTCGATACACCCACGACTAGGGACTTTGAAGGATGTACTTATGGACTACCATGTCCCCACTAGTATAATTCACATCATAATCCAGGGAGTCAAGTACACATCCTAAGGGCTTTACCAACATATAACAGAGAGACAATCAGTGTACACGTTAAAGTAAAGAGTAACCAAATAGCATACTATCATATCGAGCAAGAAAGTCATCCCTATATATGTCCAAGCATCCACTACAATATACATCCTATGTATAGTAATGGCCTCTAGGGCATACATATAACTAACAATCTCCCACTTGCACTAGGGCCATTTGATAGCAGTGGTTGTAGTATCTCATACTCAACCATCCCATAAAAGTCTCTCTCTGGGAAAAGGCCTTTGTGAGTGGATCCGCCGTGTTGTCCTCTGAGTCTGCTCTCCTAACCTCGATCCCCTGGAGATCAACCATCTCTACGATCAGGTGATACTGCCTAAGAATATGTCTGGATCACTGATGGGACGGGCGTTTTTAGGCATAAGCCACAACTCCATTGTCACACAATGGGAGGAATGAAGTTCATCTCATGAACTAATATACAACCAGACTTCCTCTTTGGTAGCATCTTTGGTAGCGATGTATCCAGCCTTTATCGTCTAGCATGCCACGGTATCTAGCTTGGAACTCTTCCAACATACCGTCCCTTTACTGAGGGTAAAGACAATGCCTGCGACTGACATTCAGTCGTCCTTATCACCCTGGAACCTTTCCAGTGATTCTCCCCAGGATCAATTGATGCCATCTCACTACAACTAGTGAGTATCCTAACATCCAATTAGATCTATCTCATAGATCCAAAACCCAGGATTTAGTAGGTATCACTTTGATCCTATATGGAGAATCCTTGTGATAAGCGGAGATTGACCGAGCGTAGCATAGGAAACTCCTTCCCTATCAAGAGTATGTCATCCACGTACTCTACGAGGATCACCACCACACTCCTTACTACCTTTTTGTATATACAAGGTTCATCTACCATTTTGATGATGTCAAACACTTTGACTAACACATCAAAACAGATGTTCCAACTCCGCGATGCCTTCTTTATCACATAAAACATCTTGCGCACGTTTCCGCTGCTCCCACTGTCTACGAAGCCCTTTGACTGTGTACTTACAGACTCTCTCTTCTAAAACATCATTTAGAAAAGCAGTCATGACACCCAACTGCCAGATATCGTAGTCATGGTATGTAGCCGTGGCAAGTAGGATCTGGATGGACTTAAGCATAGGTACTTAGAAAAAGTTTCATCACAATCCATAGCTGGTCAATGATGCAAACCTTTAACAAGTCTAGCTTTGAAAGTCTCAACTTTTCCATGTACACCAAGTAATCTTCTCAAGATCTACTTGCTCCTGATGGGGATTTTAACCCATCAGATAAAGCAACCAAAGTCCATACTTTGTTGGTGTAAAAGGATTCCATCTTAGATCGATAAACATCCAGCCATTCTTACAGAGTCCCACTCCTGATGGCCAGCCCGAAACTAGTTGAGTCATCATCTCATGATGCAATCCTTGCTCCCACTGTCATAGAGAAACCGAATTTTCTCTCAGGTGGGTGAGGAACCCTACTAGATCGGCGGAGAGGCTGAGGTTCGTTGGTTGCTATTGAATCCTTTGGTTCTACCAAATCATCAGCTGCAGTTTGTATAGCTGGAACTCTTTCCAGTTCTACCTCATGTCCTCTAATTTCTTCATAAGAAATTCCCTTTCACAAAGGTGGCATGCTGAGTAACAAAACATCTTTTGTTCCTCGGTTAGGTAGAAGATATTCCCTTGCGTATGCTTGGGATATCCAACAAACTTCTACAGATCTGACTTTGGCTCGAGCTTGTCCGGATTTTGCTTTTAGACATAGGCCGGACAACCCCAAATCTTAACAAACTTAAGATATGGGCTCTTCCCTTTCCATATCTCATATGAAGTGGTAGGCAACTGATTTGATCGGAACCCTATTCAATAGGTATGCAACTTCATAAGTGCATAACTCCCAAAAGGAAATAGGAAACTCAATATACTCATCATAGAGCGCACCATATCACATAGGGTGTGATTGCTCTGCCCCGATACACCGAAGTGCTGAGGTGTATACGGAGGAGTAATGCTGAGAGAGAATCTCATTCTTAGAATAGTCCAGGAATCCCGTGCTCAAGTATTCTCCTCCTTGATCACATCAAAAGACATAATACTTATACCCGTTTTTGGTTCTCTACTTCTAACTTATATTCTGTGAATATCTCAAAAGGTTCGGACTTGTGTTTCAACAAGAACATATGTCTGAATCTTGAGAGATCATCAGAGAATATAATGAAGTACAAAGAACCGGTCTTGGCATGTGTAAACAGGGGACCTTCATACATCAGCATGTATCAATCCCAAGAGTTTACTAACTCTTTCTCTGTTTCCAATAAACAGAGCTATGGTCATCTTATCTCTGTGACATGATTGGTAAGTTTCACAAGATGTAAATTCAAACTAATTTAAATATGCATCTAAATATAACTTCAGCCAGTCGGGTCGCATTGATATGACCTAGTCTACAATGCCTCAAGAAGGATTTGTTCATTTCTGAACTCTTCCACTTGCGTGTGTTCTGTATACTAGGAACTGTAGTTTGATTTAGAACGTCAATGCTTTTAGATAACGTGCCTGAACCGATCAACTATTGATATAGGAAATGTTCAAAACAATATCCAACAATACAAAATTGTATCCTTCTTTATCTAAATAAAGAAACTGATATGATTTTGTATATCAGGTTTGGTTTCTAATAACATTTGTTCAGAATCAATGTATTCAGGTAATACAGGGTGACAGTGACCAACAGACTTGGCTGCAACACTTGCGCTGTTTTCTGTCTCATGAAACTTATCACCCGTTCTCAGTTCTCTACCTTTGTGTAGCCCTATGTAACAGATTACATATCTGGGATCCTGATTCGGTATCAAATACCCAGGACGTAGAGGATATTTGAGAAACAGTTCTCTGTAATGAACACACCCGAAGATGATGCATCGGTATGCACTTTCTTCGTTTGGGCGGCACGGGAATTCTGGTAATCCCCAATTTCCTGCTCTGTCTTATAACAATTATAAGTTGGAGCGGGACCAACGTTCCCCAGCACAGTAAAACAAGCGGGTTCGGTCAATATATCCGTTTTATTATCTTGATTAAGGCGTGATATGGTCGCTACATGGAGAGAGAGAGAAGAAAACACTCTGCGTGTGCTCTTGCAAGATCAGGTTGGTTATTATTTTATCTAATCAGGATGGCTCCCACTGTTTTTATCAAATCTTCCTTCAAACCCTAAAAGGAAAGACTAGCCGGGATTAATTACACGCAACAAGTTCGCCAATCTTTCAGCCAGGCCAGTGTCGGTACTTTGAGGGAGGTTCCCCGTTCTTTCGCACGGACCTAATTAAAGTAAACCTCATTTTCCCAGAGGCGTAACCCCGCTGACACCTTTCTAGACACCTACTAGATCGGCTAATTGTAATGTGTAAAACTCTCCCAGGAGTAACAATTACTCGCAGCGGGTATCGGGATCCAACTATCTCATAGAAGGTATGCAATCTTATTGCAAATTTCAACACTTGAAATTCCCGATAATATTTTGCCCCTGGCAGCTATATGACCTTAACATAGTCAACAAATCATAAGTGCTAGTCAAGTTCAACCCGTCATTTCCCGATTGAATTAAACCCACCCGCACGACCCTTAACATAGTCAACAAAGTCGCACGACTACCCTAATCCAATCGCATCATATGCTTATACAGATAAGCACTAATTAGCTACCGCACACTACGCCTTAACATAGTCAACAAACGTAGCACGAATACTAACTAGTACTTATCTGAAATGACGAAGGGCTACGACAGGTTTTTCTGAAAACCTATTGCGTAATGAACTTGATATCGTTGTAGGATCGAATGAATTTTGAAATGGAGTGTTTTTGAGCCTTTTCTAGTTTTGCTAAAGGGGTCACTCCCGGAGAAGGGATCGTCGGCCCTTTCCTCATCGAATAAGGTGTAGGATATATCATATATACCGCTGTGCAAAGCAAAAACTATAGAAGCAATCAAAAAACAAACCGAGGGTTGTAGCATCTGCCAGTTATTGCTAAAGGGGTCACTCCCGGTGAAGGGATCTCGGCCCTTTCCTTATCGAATAAGGTGCAGGATGTTCTACAAGGAACACCGCGATGCAAAGCAAGAACTGTAGCTACCTGTTTTTGAAAATTCGATTCCACAACATCATTAGGTTTCTTTTATTTCATTAATCTCATTAATGAAGTCCCATCATTTTAGTCACCAAAACATCACAGATAAATACGACGTACACTTATGCCGTCCGCATTCGCCTCGATGTCCCCTCGTGCACCGTTAGGTTAGGTAACTAACGGCAGAGCGGGGCAGGGCTAGCGCGGGTGTAAAACATAAATTACACCTATATAATATATCATATATACTATATATAGTATTTATCACAGAACATCAAATGATCACATCACAGATATCGCAGCAGAAGAATCATATGAAATATTGGATATACTAGGACGTCCGTGTTTTCAATACGAGCCTGTATAAAACACGGATTCCACGGTCGCGATGAATAGCCAAACCCACACCCCTAGACCCCCACGAGAGCGGAAAGCAACCCTACCAATTCTAGAGTTAGGAGACCCGGACTCGACTCCTCGAGTTGGTCTCCCACTGGACTCCAAAACCCGGTTACTTGTGCTCTCCTCCTTGGGTCTATCCTAGTGCGAAAAAGTAAATAATATACAATGGTGACATCTTCCGCAACCTGGAAGTGCCCCAATAAAAGAATATTACATACAATTAATATTACATGAATGAAAATAAAAACCCTCATCTCACATTAAACCCCCGGCTATTCAAAACGCGACGATCCAATATAACATATCCAGCAACACATAATATCACATGTCATCAACGTAAGTAAATGTGCGCATCCCAATTGTCGTTGACATATAGCAACGAAACCGGCGATATCACATATTACACTTACGGTCGCAGAAAAGAAAGTGTAAAACTACAACAGTTGGAATCCGCAACCTCTTTAGACATCGCATGCCTAATCAAATGAATTCTTTAGACATCGCATGCCTAACAATTATAAACCCCGCATTTTAGTCTCATTATCGAAAACACTTTTCAATATCAAGTCGGGCAATTCAACAAGATTCCCGACATCCTGATCGAATGCTCGTCGCAAACTTCAGTAGACGGCCGCACCCCCGATGTCGTCGACAAAGTGCACCAAGGCGGAACACCGTCGCCACGAGCACCCGAACGGATGCTTTCGGCGTCGGGGTTCTCCTACAGTCACTTGGTCGGGGCTATGGGGTGTAGCTGCCTATTAAGTTTACTCGGTGAGTATCCGCGTACGCTACGTGATTGCAACGGACTTTTGATCACATCAAAATTCTGTGGCAACCGATCAAGTGAGACTAAAGTGCTATGTTTATAATATCCAAATCAGTTATCTCATAACTACTTGTGGATTCCAAATATTGTATCACATTCCAGATAAATAGAAAATGTTAAACTTTCCGATCGAACAATCAAACACCCAAGTTTTCCCGAAACAGCTCAACACATGAAATAAGTTTAAAAACATCCACTTCATGCCACAGTACCAACGATCCAGCCGTAGAAGGGTCAAGCCAACGCCTCACATGTGGCACGCCGTACTGCCCCAAACCCTAAGATTCAAAGGGCAGTTCAAGACGGTCACATAATCGAGTTAAGGTTTGTTGTCTTCTAGAGGGTCTATCGCGTTCCTTGCACTACTTAGAACGTTCTTAAACGACGGAAAAATCCAACACTTGGAAATTTCCCGGCAGGGGAAAAAGTGGGTATTTATATCCAGTCGAACTTTTTAACATGTTCTAAAAATATCCGGAAAACATTACGAATTTAAAATATCCCGATCGAATCGACGAATACAAAATACACCCCAAAATACTCGACCCTTGAGTCAGATTAAAAATACCCATAAAATAGTAACAACAGAGTTAAGAATTACTGTGCCAAAAACCGTCCCTAATACCCTTAATCTGCCGCGGAACCACCGCCAAAGGTGGCTTGTTGCCGCGGTTTCGCGGCCACGTGGAGGTATTGGAGGCTCGTTTTTCAGGGTAATTCTTAGAAAACCCTGCTGAATTTTTTAGGTATTTTTAATATAGAAAAATCCCAGACTTGAAAAAATTTCCAGAGAGTGGGTTAACTTTGCGATTCCGGGTTCGATCGGGGTTTTAACTTCGTAAACAAATCGCCTAATGCTCTAGCTAGGCTTTGATACCACTGTAGGGTTCTTAGGCACACTCAAGAGGTTCCAAAAGGCATCAACCATGCCAAATTTAAATTTTTAGGTGCCGAGAAACCCTAATATAGATCGTTAACTAGAGAATAGGCGAAACAACAAGCAAGCAAACTACTTTGCTACTAAGTGAATGGAAATACAACCTTTGTAGATCCGGTCCTCCACTTCTAAAGCTCCGTGTTGACGTCCCTACGCTACGATCATCGGATCCCGGACTCTAGCGATGGTTTCGTCGGAGAAATGATCGGGCTAGGTCATTGACTTCGAGGCCGAAGATGATCTACGTCGGGGAGACTCAAACTCAAGCTATTCCTTCACTTGATCAAAAACTTTGTGAAGAGAACACCCTATACTACATGGAAAGTAGTAGAGGATGAAGAAATAGGAAGTGGGTTCACTTTAGAATTGGATTTCTCACTCTTTTTCTCATGGCACCATTGGAGCTAGCAATCTTTTGTGAGTTTGATGAAGATGAAGAAGAAGAAGAAAAAAGAATCATATGAATTAAAAGAATAATATGAAACTTATCCTTTTAATCATGGCACCATGGTTGAGTTAAGCCCTCATGCTTAACTCATGTAGAGAATTAACCAAAGTATTAGGTTAAGAGTTGTGTTAACTAATATCTTGAACAAATGACAAAAGAGTTGACTTTGTCAATGTTTATCAAGCTTCATGAAGCTTGATAACTTTGACCAAAGTCACACTCTTTTGTTATATGCTAGGAAAAATAGTAAACCCTAATTTAACCTTGATTTGGTTCAAGTCTCATACACACAACTTGTTTGTATCATCAAGCATGATACAAACATGTATACTTGCATATATCACATATAAACAATGTGCACATTCAAGTGAGAAAATCAATCTTAAGTGAACCTATACTAGTTAATGTAAATTAATATATCAAATATATAATTATACATTAAATCATTAAATCAACACTTGATTTAACGATCCGGTCATATCGCATATAACCGACTAATATTAAGTGTATCAATGTACCGAATCAACACTTGATTCGGTAACCCGGCTATATCACATATAACCGACCGATGATACATATCGTGAGAATAGAATACAGTATCACATACTGGTATTATTCTCGGTCCCGCACATATCTCATATGCGCTCCTATTTCATTTCGCTTGAGCCAGGAAACCCCTGTGTAGGACTCTAAAGACTCGTCAATACGCCGGCAGTAGGTGATGATCATATCAAACACCCACAAGCCGCAAACGGTCTGCTAAACGTAACGGCCACCCGGGTATTGAGCGATCAGAAGATCAACGAGCAAGCCCGCTCACACTCCTGTGAATCCAACCAGTAACACTACCATACAGTCCGGTCTGTTCGTCTGATATGTCGCATATCTTGTCTAGGGGTGGTAAACGTCAGACCACAATAACTCGATAAGTCGTGTCGAGATGAGTCTCATAACGGGTCGAGAAACTACTGGTAACACTTACCAGTAAATCCTTAAATCAGCCTTGGCTAAGGACTTCCTGTTATAGCCAATCGGGCACTGCGCAACATCAACTCCCTATACCGGGAGAGACGAAACCCCTTCTATCGCTCATTGCCTCCATGTGATTCGGGACTGTACCCAAAAACCACCGTTTTGTACGCCCTCTTGGACGTGGTAAGGTGGAAATCAAAGCATAGTGGGAATCACACAATACTCTATGACAATCTCGGGTATACAGACTAACCTGTACCAGTGTCACCTGAGAACTGCCATCTGACGTAAGGTATAATATCATCTGGGAGTTCTCGGCGAGTCCGTCCAGTGTACCCAGTCTCCACTGAGCACCCGTATATCATCTCTGATGTCAAACACCAATGGATATGAGATCATCCATCGCCCATATGTATGGGTCGAGAAGGTATACGCTAGTCTACTCTGGTATATCGATGCCCCGTCTCGATACACCCACGACTAGTGACTTTGAAGGATGTACTTATGGACTACCATGTCCCTACTAGTATGATCCGCATCATAGTCCAGGTAGTCAAGTACACATCCTAAGGGCTTTACCAACATGAAACAGAGAGACAATCAGTGTACACGTTAAAGTAAAGAGTAACCAGATAGCATACTATCATATCGAGCAAGAAAGTCATCCCTATATATGTCCAAGCATCCACTACAATATACATCCTATGTATAGTAATGGCCTCTAGGGCATACATATAACTAACACTCTGGTGGCTTGCGCCAACCCAGGAGCGCAACAGTGCAGTTTTTGCAAGTGCAAGGCACTGTTTCAATAACTTGAGAATCTTTAAGATTCCAGAACCAATGGTTCATAAAAAAGTGCAAGGCACTGTTATTATTTAATTTTTATTGAAGATCATTGATCTTGTTCTTAGATCAATAATCTATTCAGAAGAAGTTCTTCTTTTTTTATAAAGGTTTTTACCTTTTTTCTCTTCTTGAGTTCTTCTCACAATTTTTCAGAGTTCTCTCTATTCTCTGTGTTTTTGTTTTTTGATCTTAATGTTGATGATTTTTGAATTGGGGTCTAGAGGCCTTTATATAGTGCTCATTAATTTGTTAAATTTGTTAAAGAGATCATTCTCTGAGTGATTTGGGAAATTTTCCCTACAGTTGGATTTTTAATCCAAGGGCTTCTGTTTTACAGAAGACAATCTTCTTGTTTTAACAAGAACAGAAAGATCTTACTGGGATTTTAATTCTGTTTAGCGCAGATGCACCAGCGCTTGACACGTGTCGCGCAGCGCAACTGCGTTGTCACGCGTCGCGCAGCGCAGAGCAACTGCGCTGACACGTGTCGCGCAGCGCTTGCGCATCTACGCTTGTGCAACTGTGCTGACACGTGTCGCGCAGCGCGGTGCTTACACAACTGAAGCGTTGCTTCCTTTAATTTTGTTTTAAATAGAGCCTTGCTCTGATTGGGCGCGCTGCCTTGAGCGCTGCGCTGACGTTTTAGCTTTTGACACGTGGCGCGTTGCGTGCAGCGCAAGGGATTTGAAGCGTTACTTTAATTTTGAATTTTTGAAATTCAAACAGAGCTTTGCTCTAATTGGGGGAAATAAATACCCCCCACCGTTGCGCTCACGTGGCGCACACGTGAGTGCAGCGGTGGCAAAATCTTGGCCGTTGGATTAACGGGTGAGTTGAAGGGCGCATGCGCCTATAAATAGGACCCTTGGTCCTTAGTAAATGTTTTACCATTTTCAAGAATCTTGATTTTCGGAGCCTTGCTCTTGCTTTTGAGAACTTTAGAGCCTTGCTCTCGTTTCTTTTCAAGAACTCCAGAGTGCAGATTTTTAGAACAACTTAGGTAAAAAATTAAATTAAATTAAATTAACAGAGCCTTGCTCTTATAGATCTTTGATCTAAAGAAAACCCCTTTGGGGTTTCATTAATAGAGCCTTGCTCTCAAAAGTCCATAGATCTACAGAGATCTTGTTCATGGGTTTTAACCCATGAACAGAGCTTTGCTCATGGATCAAATGTAGATCTTTTTTGATCTAAAAATGGAGAACATTTTATAAGTTTCCATGGATTTTTTAAGACCCCAAATTTTTAATCTTTAGGAGTTAAAATTTTCTTTTGATGGATCTTTCCATCATTATTACAGAGCTAGGCTCTTTTTTAGGAAATTTTATTCTCTTGAGACCAGAGTTTGACAAATGTCACTCTGTGACAGAGCTTTGCTCTGAAAGAGGAGATTTTCTCCTTGTCTCTTGGGATTTCCTATTAATGAGAACATTCTCTTGGGGATCTCTTCATTAATTGACAGTCTCATCCAATGATGGGACTGTCTTATTAAATGATGCATTGTCATCCAGATTTTGTGGGTCCCCATTTGGTCCCCTACCCACTGCATTGCAATGTAGTATAAATTTTAAAATGCAAAGCGTTGGAATTACAACACCGACGGCTGCTTTTTGTCCCTCTACAGGAAACATGCCTACCGACCTATCATTCCCGTTCGTTCGCTCGGAGGGAGGTTTTTCCCAGGCACCAGTGGACCGAGAGGTGCTCACTCTCATCAAGGATCATGACCCCGAGCATAAGAACCTTCACCTGTGGGGTAGGTGGTATAACGATATCATCCAGGGTCGCCGAAGCTTCGGTTTCGCTACGTCGTCCGAGCCCATATTTTCGATCCCCTATACGGATGAACCCCCGGTGAAGTATGCCGTGGAGGTCAAAAATTGGAATTCGGATGACCTCCTCTAGCCTGCAATTGGTGCTATTCCCGTGCAGCCGCCGCCGGCAATAGACATTTTGGGGAGGCGAATCTGTCAGGGTGAAGCACGCCCTTGGGGACAGGCCTATAACATTGGATTGATCCCGCGACCGCCCGCCGGATATTTGCAGTGGGCCCGGTACATCTTATCGGCGAAAAGGACTCACCTGATGAAGATTGGTTTGTATTCGGCCATCTATGTCTCGCTCTTTGAGTATCCCTCTCCTCCAACGTGGTGGATTAAGGCTTTTATCGAACAATGGAATATCCTCACCCACACCTTCCTGATGACGGACAGGGAAGTCTCTATCTATTTGGAGGAGTTTGCTGAAATCTCGGGTCTGCCGATGAGTGGGGAGCATTACGAGGAGCTGCTTCCTCCTGACGAATACGTCTTTTCCACCAAGCCGCTGGTGTTTGATCTGACGCCGGAAAACGCTATTCAGCACCAGTTTCCGGGCTTGGTGAAGGTGCTGGACATATATGAAGGGCTCTATCTAGAATCAGGCGTCCGGGGAGTCAGTTTTGCAAATTTTGTCGCCCGCTTCATTCGACCGGAGTTTCTAGCGGAACGGAGCGAGAAGTTCACCCAGCTTGATGACCCTTTTGGTTTCGGCTCGGACCGTCGACCCACATCGGAGGATGATCAAAAGGACTTTTATCTCCACGGTGCCGCCGTCATGCCCTTGTCAGAAATCGCCGTCCCGGGCATGGATGAGGAGACCTTTTTTATAGGGTTCCTGAGATTGTGGCTGTGCAGCTTTGCGCTCCACATGGACCCGTGCCACATGCGGCCATCTATTTTCTACCCAGCGCATCGGATGGTGGCTGGCCTGCAGTTGACAGTAGGAATCGCCGGGCTAGCTTACCTCTATAATGAACTTAGCATAGCGGCAGACGCTAATGAGCATGGGGTGCAGCCTGCTAACTTCCCGATGCACTACTTCACCTCTTGGATGGAACTGCATGTGCACGGGGTGTTCGGCGCCCATAAGATCCGTCCGTTTTTTGAGAAGTGCAGACTCCCAAGAGTCATGCGGTTGGTCGGCGCTTCGATCGTGGTTGCGCCTCCGCGGGAGGCTAGGGGGCTGCTCCTCCGTCCATACCTGATCGGAGTGAAGGTTTCTTTTTTGGATAAAGTCATAACCATAGGCTTAGAAACCACCAAGTCAGTGGTGCCGCTGCACGATGACTTCAAGGACGGGGCTTCCATACTGAAAGCCCGGGAGATTCTTCACCTCTACTCCATTCGGCCGGGCTACCTGGTTTTCCGGCAGAATGAGACGGCGCTTTTCATGAGGTATAACCCTCACCGGTTCGCCCAACAATCCAGCTATCACCAGGGGATCCCGATGGAAGCGTTTTTGAAAGAGCCCGTGGCCAGCCGGGAGGGAATAAGGAGTGTGATGCACCATTTCATGCAGCTTAACACGGGCTCTTATTTCTTCATCAGCGAGCCGAGCTGCGTCCCCAAAGTCCTCAACGCGTACGTGGCTTGGTACGCGTATGCAATGGGTCCCGTTATCCATATGGAGAAGCGCATGCTGGTTGACCGCAAGGGTGCGCCTCCCGGCGGCGACCGTAAGGCTCCCCTGAAGCCAAGGACTCCGGTCATTCCTCCGCTGAAAGATGACGGAGTTGTGCCACCGCGTGTGCTGAGCCCTCCGCACGGATTGCCGCTCCGTGATACTGTGGATGCGCCACCACTGCCCCGTGCTCCAGTGGAGACGGTAAACGTGGTTTCGCCGGAGTCCGGTGTGGGCGCGGATATTGGTACCCGCCGTCCTAAGGTGCCTGCAAAGCGCAAGTCGATCTCGAGTGCACCCCGGGCTGGCGGGCAGAAGAAGAAGAAGAAGTCGCTCCTCTCTCTCGATGCTATCCTTGGTTTAGAGCCTGAGGTCCCTCTTACCGAAGGTATAAGCGAATATGGCAGCAATAAGGTCCTCTCGGTAGTTCCAGCAGACACCGATCTGGCGGCCGCCATTGCGGCTTCTGAGCGATCAGCCAGACTCGAAGCGTGGTTGGATAAACTCGCTCGAGCAAGTAATCATTAGCTGCACTCTTTGTCATTTTATCGCATTCTTATCATTATTTTTTTTACTAATACTTTCCCCCATTTTTTAACAGGTGTCACTACCGAAGAAGCCATTGCTGCCTCTTTAAAAACTTTCCAGGAGGAGGAAAAGAAGCGCGCTTTAACGGGCGTTGGTACGTCTCGTCTTATTAAGTTTTTGTCTTCTTTTCTGATGGCCGACCTAACCTTCTTCCTTTGTTTCTTTGCAGGGGCCACGCCAGCTGATGCGGGGACTCTCCCTGGGCCCGCTACTGAAGTCCCAGTCTCTTCGGGGCTGCCGCGAGAGGCTCAACTCGACAAGTCGACGAGGGATGCCTTGAAGGATTTGGAGGCATCCCTGTTCACGGACGAGGACGTCTCAATAAAGGAGGCTTTGAAGAGGTCTGTCTCAACGGCTCGAGAGGAAAGAAAGCGGTCAAGGTGCGAGACGAAGGCACGCAGGGCTGCTTTGGACGTGGGAGCGGGCCCAAGCACCGTCCCTCATGCTGATACTCCCTCAGAAGAGTCCCCGGTCGCTTTGTCCACAGCTCGCAGACAGGTGGCGCGTGCAGTTCGGGGTGCTAACGATAAGTCCTTCTCAGGTAACGTATCTTTCAAGATTTTGTTGTAAGAATTGTAAATTTGTCGGTTATTATATATCTTGTCCTGCAGCGCCAAGTCCAATCGAAGGGGAGGCGGAAACCGTCGAACCTAAGGGGACAGAGGAAGAGGCACCGGCCGAACCCGAGCCGACGGTGGGCGACGTCGCCGTGGTTGCTGAACCTGGGCTGGTGGCTGAGGGAGCTGCACCAGAGAAGGTTGTTGATGCCGAGCCCGAGGTAGCGGCGAATGAGACGACCATTATAACTGTTCCTGGGGCAGTAGCGGACGAGGCGCCTGAGACCGGCGACCCCATAGCGAAGGTAGATGAGACAGCAGCGTCCGCCGAGCCTGAAGGAGTAGCGGGCGAGTTGGGTATGACTCCCGGGGACGAGCCATTCGCTCTTTCCCAAGAGTCTGGCAATGCTCTAATCATTGCTCTCCCCTTCTACGGACCTCCGCCGTCTCCTGGTCATGTGAGTATGACAACAGCCCCAATCGAGTCGGGTGATGAGGCTACGGGCGGTGGACTCATGTCGATGGAGGAGGGAGACGCCTCCGTTTCGGCTGGCGGCTCATCAGGTAAATTTCGGGTTACCGTCCCCCCTTTTTTTATCTTGCAATCCTTTCTGACAGGTTTATCTTTGTTTTTAACGCAGGTGCGGCCAGTGCTGATGCTCCATTGCTCGAGGGAGCGCCGTCAACTACTACCTTGGCGGTGGTCACCTCTCAGCCTTCCCTTGTACCATCGCAGATATTGGAAGGTATGGATTTGCAAACCATTAGTTTTATCTTTCATCCGCATAATTTATGTACTAATGTCGTATTATTGCGTCTTTTCAGGAGTGCTTTTTGATCATCTCTATCAGGTGTTGCACCCGCACTTCTCCTTCCTATCTGAACTTGCTTCTCCCTCCAGTGGCGCTGGTGAGTATAATTTCCATTTGATGTCTTTCTTTTTTCAGTAATGGAATTATTTCTGACTTTCCCTCATCCTGATTGCAATGCTACAAATCGAAGGAGGGGCTGAAAGATCGGTCACGCCACCGGCCCTCCCGGCCTTGCCACCTGCTGCAGCTGGTATAGTAAACTATCGTATCGATGACTTTTTTGTGTATTTCTTGAACCGTCATCTAATCGTATTTTGTTTTTTCAGCTGTCGTCCCAATCCCGATGCCCTTTGAGTCTCGCGTTATAATGCCGGCAGGCCCCTTCCTGAGACGTCCGTCTTCAAAGGGTGTTATAATGAGCTTGGGCATGCTGAGCGGATACGTCGAGGAACTTGACGCAGACGCTCTCCCATCAGCTGCGGATTTCACTGCGAAGGTTAAACCAATGTTGGCGGCGCTTGTGACTTTTCATGATGGAGGCGTCGTCGAGCTTTGGGTTAATCACTGCAGGGAAATCGAGGTCCGCCTGCATCAATCGGAGCTTATGCGCCCTGCTCCTGAGACCTTAGCCGCAAGCAATCAAAGAGCAGCATGGATTGAGCAAAGCGCTTCTTACTTCCATCACCTGGAACAAGAAACGGCTTTAAGGTTGAGGGAATGCCAAGAGACCTCGAACGAGACGGCTCGTTTGCGTGCTGAGGTTGAGGCGAACGCTGCCCATGTGAAGGCTATTTTCGAGGGCCTTTTGGAGCGTATCTCTAATAGGCTAAACTTGAAGCGGAAGCTTGATGCCGCCGAGCGTGACGCCCAAGGTGCGAAGCAGCTCAGTAGGCCGTCAGGGAGCAGCTTGCATCCTTCTTGCAGCAGCGGGCTCAAGTAGATGCGGAACTGGCGGTGACGGCCGACCAGGAAAAGGCGTGGAAGGAAGTGCGCGAACAACTGATAGGGCTATTTAAGACGCTTCCTCCCCAGTAGTTGCCCTTGTATCAATATACTTGTAAAAATTTTCTTTTTTGAATAAGATGTATCCATTCTTTATTCTTTTGTACGATTCATCTTGTACTCGATTGAACTAATAAAGATACACATTTTTTTCTTTGCAATGTCTCGTACTATTTCTTTGCTTTCTCCCTTCTCTTATTATCAGCATGCTGTCTTGATAAACATGGTTGACAGATAATAGAGTAAGTATCTTGGTTTCTTCAAGAGATAGCGATGGCTTAGGCCGCAGGTTCAGATCTGCCGCCTAAGACTTTTCAACTCTATGAGCCGTGGTCCCATAGAGACTTTTCTCCCTACGGATCGAGAGGATCTCGTAGGTGAATTTTCTCCTTATGAATCGTGAGGATTCCTAAGTGCGTTTTCTCTTATAAGTCGTAAGGATCCTATAAGAGAATTTTCCCTCTTACGAGTCGAGAGGACCCGTAAGCGGTTGTTTCCCTCCTTATCGAGATTCGAGTTTGGAGAGTGAGACCCGTGGATAGTATGCAAGAGACCATTTTGGGCCAACTCGTAGGGTCCCAGTGCTTAGGAAACAGGTTTTTAATCCTTACCGCCTAAGGCTTTATCTTACGAGTTGAGCCGCATCGAGAAGTTCTCGCAAAGACATCAATTTCTTCACAAGTCGAGACGAATCGAGCATTTCTCGCAGGAATATCCTAACGTCACAATTAACCTCTGCTCTTTACGACAGAAGTCCGTTAGGGTCTGTGGTACTTAGGGTTTTGGCCGTCGTACCGTCGCATCAGCTGATATATTCCTCGATAGGCAATCGTGCTGCTCGAGTAGACCTGCGACTGCCGTGTCTCTGATCCCTTCGGGGGCTGGACAAGACGTCTTCAAGCAATCCTCCTTGGCAGTTTGACCGTCGGAAGAGCAAGCGTTAGGAATTTTGCCATGCCGCTTTTTACTTGAGGTTAGGCTCATTTTGGAGAGCCCCGATGAGTCATAACCACTCCGCGCTGGTGTGGGCTGATCTCCGATAGTCTTTTAGGTTTTATATGAGTTGCCGTCAAGACCCTGAAGCTAGGAATTTGTCCTTTGCTTTGTATGCTGGCATCGCGTCTGCTGTATCAAGACGAATGTCGCGGTTGTCTCTAGGTTGCTGGTGAACCGTCGAGGTTTGGAGCTAGGGATTTTGCCGTGGTCCCATTTGTTTGATTGTCGCGTCTGAACCCTGCTGGAGGAAGAACGCTGGGGTGACATCTCGTCTGCTGTATCGAGACGAACGTTGCGGTTGTCTCTAGGTTGCTGGTGAACCGTCAAGGTTTGGAACTATGGATTTCGCCATGGCTCCGTCTGTTTGATTGTCGCGTCTGAACCCTGCTGGAGGAAGAACGCTGGGGTGACATCTCGTCTGCTGTATCGAGACGAACGTCGCGGTTGTCTCTAGGTTGCTGGTGAACCGTCAAGGTTTGGAACTAGGGATTTTGCCGTGGCTCCATCTGTTTGATTGTCGCGTTTGAACCCTGCTGAAGGAAGAACGCTGGGGTGACATCCCGTCTGCTGTATCGAGACGAACATCGCGGTTGTCTCTGGGTTGCTGGTGAACCGTCGAGATTTGGCTTCGCTCTCTGGCGGAGCCTGTCGGGAAGGTGTGGTTCCCTCTTTGTTTGTGCCCCTGGATTGTATACAGGGATCGACGTGATCTCACATGTAGGGCAAAAGTTTCATCATATTTTTTGTTATTGTTTTATTTCCGCGATGCTCTACCATTTCAGCTTTTATATCGCGAAGGTCGCGATTGCCCAATCATTTCGGTTATTTTTCGCGGTGCCCAATTATTTTGGCTGTTTATTTTATATTTACTTGCTGCTTTTTATTGCGAGTTGCCCAATCATTTCGTCTATTTTGTGTGCATACGTTTTTACTTGCTGCTTTTTATTGCAAGTTGCCCCATCATTTCGGCTATTCCGTATGCATGTGCGGTCTACTGGCTTTTCTCCGTAAACCTGAAATTAGACACCGATTTCGGCATTAGCACCGCTATAACTGGGATATTGCCAGGAGCGAATCATCATTTGCCTCTGTCGATGTTAAACAAAGGTGGCTTAGTGAACAGGGTTAAGGTCCTGTCGACTAAGGCTTTTGACTTTATGAGCCGTAAAGGTCCCATAAAGGTATTTCTCCCTACAAGTCGTGAGGATCTTGGAGGTGTATTTTCTCCTTAGGAATCGTGAGGATCTTGGAGGTGTATTTTCTCCTTAGGAATCGTGAGGATTCCTAAGTGTATGTTCCTCTGTAAGTCGAAAGGATCCTACAAGAGGGTTTTCTCCTTGTAAGTCGAAAGGACTTACAAGGGTTGTTCACCATGCGGACATATCCCCGGTCACGGATGGAACTTGGTCAGGAAAATGTTTATTCGCGCCCGTGGATTGTATACAAGGGTCAATATGAGCCACTTGTAGGGCAATATCGAAGGTTGTGGGAGTTGCTTAAGAACATGTTAAGGTTTCTGTAACTTAAGACTTTCAAATCTTATGAGCCGTGAGGGTCCCATAAGAGAGTTCTCCTTACAAGTCGTGAGGATCCCGCAAGTGTATTTTCTTCTTAGGAATCGTGGGGATCCCTAAGTGTGTTGCTCCCTTGTGTGTCGTAAGGATCTCACGCGGGTGATTTCTCCTTACAAGGCCGAGAGGACACTGTAAGTGTCTTTTAACGAGGTTGCGCCCTTTCGGGTTTTCACAAACACTCGCCGGTAGCCCAGCTATTTTTACTCACGGAGCCCTTTCGGGTTTTCATCCGTGCCCATTTCGCTTATGGACATACAGTCTTTTTTTTAATTCTTTTAATTCTTTTTTTCTAACGAGGTCGCGCCCTTTCGGGTTTTCACAAACACTTGCCGGTAGCCCTGCTGTTTTTACTCACGGAGCTCTTTCGGGTTTTCATCCGTGCCCATTTCGCTTATGGACATACCTTTTTTTCTTTTTTCTTTTTTTTATCTCGTCAGCCTGAGGATGCTACGGCAGTAGTTTAAAGACGTTTCGGTCGTCAGCAGTTTTAGGACGTAGTAGTCCGTTATTAGTTTAAGGACGTTTCGGTCCGTCATTAGTTTAAGGACGTTTCGGTCCGTCGTCGCCGTATTTGAGGCGCTCTAGTTTACTGACTTTTCGGTCTATGGGGCTTTCCCTATGAATGAGCATGATGCCCCAGGCGTATCCATTTTTCTCGGAGCGTGCGGTTGTGGCGGGCTCACCTTCCGGTTTTTGGAGATGACGAACTTGCCATGTTGGTATTGGTCTTCAACCCAGTTTTTGAAGACGTAGCAATTCTCGATCAGGTGACTTACCGTTTGGTGGTAAGGGCAATAATTAAGATCGTTAACATTGCCTGGCCACAACGGACGTTTTGGACTCGGCAGATTGATGAGTCTGTCACGCGCTGCCAGCTCGAACAGTCTCCTAGTTTTATCTTGAGGAAACGAGTAAGGACGTTTCAACTTTTCATGGAGGGGTTGCCGCTTGTTGCTTTGGCAAACGACCAGTCTAGGGTCACTCGATTGTTGTTGAGCGTTGGTGATGAAGGTTGTTTTTCTTTTCTCTTTATCCTTTTTGCTCGATCCTTTGTTTGTGAGGCCGAGATTTTTTTCGAGTAGCGTGCGATTGCATGGCTGAACGTTCTCGCAACTCCTCAATTCTTTCATTTTTGAAATGGATTCCTTGAGGAGAGGGTTGAGGGCATCTTCTTCATTAGAGTCGCTTCCGAAGGTGATAATTTGCGATCCCTTGGAGTCGGCTATGTGACAGTCGTCGGCGGCTCTTTTGCGCTCATCTATCGTATTTTTCTGATGTCTACGAGCTTCACGCTTTGTCCTGTTGAAGTGTTGCTTTTGAGCGACATACCCTTGCCACCAACACTTAAAGGAGTCGCAGTCTTCGGTAGGATGTATGATCTTCTGATGATATAAGCAGAAGTTAGGATGCATCTCTACTCCACCGAGAGTATTTTCTTCAAAGGGTGGTAGCTTCATTCCCACTGATACGGCTTTGGCGAACCTTTTCCACGTCTTGAATTTGTTTTTATCCGCAGCGGATGACTTTTGATTTGACGGAAGTGACTCGACTCTTTGGTTTAGTCGGCGGTGTTTGGCTCCTTCCAGTATGGCCATCTCACGTTCTTGATTGGCTTTAACTTTCAGACGAATCTCATTCAGGAAGGCATCGATCATCTCGTCTGACGGCTGCAGAATTTCTGGTTCAGGGTCCGCTCTCGGTTTCTCGGCGCAAGGAGCCTCTTTATCATCTCCTAATGAGTGAGAGATCACATGACAACTCGCTACGTAGTCTTTGGATTCATCTGATGAGTCTTCTCCATCGTTTTCATCCTCAATAAAAGAATAAGCTTCCCCCGGCGTGTCCGTCTTCTTTGGAGTGTGCGGCTGTGGTGGGTTTACTTTCCACTTTTCAGACAGCGCGCACTTGCCTTGTATGTATTGATTCTCGACCCATCCCTTAAAGACGAAGCAATCCTCGATCGGGTGACTTACTGTTTGGTGGTAAGGGCAATAATTGGGATTATTGAGATCGCCTGGCTGCGACAGACGTTTTAGACTCGGCAGATTGATGAGTTTGTTGCGCACTGCCAGCTCAAACAGTCTTCTTGTTTTATTCTGAGGAAACGAGTAAGGACGTCCCAGTCTCTCCTCGAGAGATGGGCATGGACGCACGTTGTTTTGGCGAACGACCGGCTTTGCGTTGCTCGGCTGTTGTTGATCATTAGCGACGATGATCGCTTTCCCTTTTCTTTTCTCATTTCGAGAGTCTGGTTTTAGGGGAGATGGTCTATGACCCATTTGATCCATTTGGGCCAACTTGTCAATCAAGGCCTGGAAGGTGGTCGGCCTGAAGAAAATCATGAATTGGGATATGGTCGTCTGCGAATCAAGGGTTCCCACGAACATGCCTACTGCAGGTGCTTCTTCGATGCGTTGTTCGCATTTCGACCATAGGTTCCGCCATCGTGTTGCGTATTGAACACACGATTCGCCTGGCCTTATCCTGCCGTTGATCAGCGCTGTTATCGGGGTGCGTTCACTAGCACTCACGAATCGCTGAGTAAACAATAGCTCCTTCTCCGCAAATGTTTTGACAGAGTCGTTAGGTAGCTCCGAATACCATTCAAAGGCCGTCTCCGATAGGCTGCCGACGAATTGGCAAAGCAGCAGTTTGTCGTCGCCTCCAGTGTTGCTGCACAAGGCCCTGAATTGAGCGACATGCTGATGGGGGTTCCCTGTCCCTTTATACACATGGAACTTAGGGATCGTATATCCCGGCGGGTAACTTATTTGGTCATACCAGCTTGGATAGGGTCGTCCGGTCTTGACAATTTTGCCAGCCGCTTCATTCGCCTGATGAGCTCATATTTGCTGAGCTATATAGTCATCCAGTGCGGCTTTGGAAATGATTTCTTCCTTGGCCGCTGAAAGAGCCGGAGGAGGATTAGATGTCTCCCCTCTATCGTCTTCAATAATGATCGGAGGGTCTTCAGCTGGAGGGTCTGCCGTAACATCATTCCTACCATGTCTTGGAAGAGGAGCGCCATTTGTTTTATGTTAGCCGCTTGCTCTGCGGCTTCTTTGTCCTTCTTTTCGAGGACTCTGCGTAAGAAGTCAGCATCGGTTTCTTGCCCGTGACGCTGTTCTGATGATGCCTCCAAGCTTTCTTTTGGTCCGGTAAGTGCGGCCATTGCAGTCATCATTTCCTGAAGCTTCTGTTGTTGCTCCTGGGCTTTGGTTATGGATCGAGTGAGCGGTCGGTGACCAGTCGAAGCGCGGCTATCCTCTTTTCCGGATGCCATATAAACAGTGTGCACCACCATGCCCCCAGACTTGGGGCGTTTGTGTTCAGCGCTTTTACGGTTCTCCATGTTCACAGGGGCTTTTTGCGGCCTCCTTTTCTTTTGAGTGATTAGAGTTGAGGGAGACGTTGTAGTGGGCACCCAAGAATCTGTTGCTTTTTGTGGCTTGACGGAGTAACCCTTCTCCTGCCGAACCTTCATCTTTTTCTATCGGCGGAGATAGTTTTCATCAAACACCGACTCTTGGACCTGTCGCCAGACCTTGTAAGTTTCAGAGGATAGCCGTTGAGGAGGTTGCTCCGGTTTCTTTTCTGTAGCATTCTTCACAGGTAAAGGAATTCTCTTTAGCACTGCAGTAGGAGAGTTTCTGCGCACCTTGTTGAGCAGTTCAAAGCTGTTCTCGGTTAGAACAGCAGGATTGATCCCCACCATTGGAGCTGGCGGAGTTATTCCAGAGGGGGAGTTGCCCCCAGCCTTCCTTACTCGGCGCCAGTGGCGACGTCGGGCGTGTCATGCGGATGGAGTTGTTTCAGCCATAGGGGTGACCTCCTCATGCCCCCTGCTTTGAGGAGAGACCGTTATTGGTACTAGCCTGTCGAAGACTGACACCCGTTGAGAATCAATGTCTAATTTGTCAAAGACAGACCTCTGGGCAGAGGAAGCGGCTTTGAGGACCTCGCCTGGAGCAGAAGCCGGAATGGCCATCCTTGTAAAAACTGAATTTTTGGAAGGAGAAGCCTTTCCAATGATTTTGTCCGCTTGAGCCGGGATGGCTATCCGCTTTGGGATGGCAACTTCGGGTATCGCGGGCTTGTAGACGCTCTGGCCCAGTCTGTTGAAAACTGAGGCATTAGAGTTGGGAGACCCGTTGAGAGGGGCCGCGGCAGTGGTAAGTCGATCAAAGACCGATTTCTTTGGGGCTTCTTGCAACGTTATTGGGGCATTGAAGCTCGTCGGTGGGAGCATGGTCCCGAAGAATAGTCCAGTGGTGGCTTGAGTTACCTGTTCCACCGGCATGGCAAGGATGGAGGCCGCTTGAGGCCCATAAGCTACACCTCCAGGTGAGATGGAGCGTCGGTTGCACTTGCATTTCGAGAAGTTGGAGGCCATTGATGCTTGATTTCTGCGCCAGGCAAAAGACCAAATCTTAGTAACTTGAAACCCAAAGGCAACATTAACAAACCGCGATTCATTCGTGAAGACGACACACGAAGTGTGGAGTGGAAAGAGGAAAAGGTCCCACCGGGCATGCCAGATTCTGTTTACCGCCGGAAACCGGGAAAGACTGACGTCTTGCCTGAATCTGGGGCAGATGCTATTTGGTGTTATCCGTCCACCTCTCCGAAGATGCCAAGTTGATTTATGGCACCGTGTATCGGAGGTTTAGACGGATGCGGCCGATGTAGCAGACTTTGTCAGATTCCCCCTCGCTTGAGGGGTTTTTGATTGTGGAGACGCTCTTCCCTGCAGGCGCAAGCCCCTGCAGTTAATTACGCTACCGCATCGCGGTAGCAACTTTCTCCTTCTCCAGAATTTCACTTCGTGTCGTGGGTGTTTGTTTTGTTTGTGCTTGCCAGTGGATTGTATACGGAGACTAATTTATGTCGTCGCCCGTAAGACATGGATTAGTCCAAATCCGTATTTTCTTAGATTTGGGTTTGGGGTTTTGGTTTAAGGATACGTTAGCTCTTTTTAAGGCTAAGATCAACTTAAACTTTTGTTAAGGATACGTTAGCCTAATCTCCAGACTAAGATCAACTTAACGGGATCGTTTGGATCCGACAAGAGAGCAATTGGCTCTATTGTTTAGTTTAAAGACGTTGCGGTCGATTTCCAGTTTAGGGACATGGTGGTCCATGTTATTTGTGGCCGTCGGGACCCGTCACCTCTCTGACGTCGTTGAAGGATTACAACGATAGGTGTCAGAGGAGTTCGGAGACGTACCCTTGAACCAAAGTCGATTGGGGGATCTATAGTCCAATTTGGGACTAAAGTCTGTTTGAAGGTTTAAGGATACATTAGCCGTATTTGAAGCTAAGATCAACTTAAACAGGATCATTTAGATCCGACAAAAGAGCATTTGGGGGCTCTATTGTTTCAGTTTAGGGATATAGTGGTCCATCTCCAGTTTAAGGACATAGTGGTCCATCGCATGTATGGCCGTCGGGGCCCGTCACCTCTCTGACGTCGTTGAGGGATTACAACGATAGGTGTCAGAGGAGTTCGGAGATGTACCCTTGAACCGGATGTAAATTGATTTAAGAGAGCAGCCGTGCTCAGTCAATTTAATTTGAGGACTTACGGCCATGATTTGGCTAAGTCCAGTTGAGAATATTCAACGTTTTTTATCTTTGGCCTATTAGGCCTGCACTGCATTTCATTCTGGCCTACTATCTCTTTTTGATTTGGGCTTTGTCCCTTTATAAATGATGCAGAGCATCTGTTTGGGCTCTGCCCTTCTTTAAAATAATGCATTGCATTTAATTTGGCCTGTTAGCCGTTTTTAATTGGGCTTGGCCCTTCTGTAAATAATGCAGTGCATTAATTACTTGACAGTGGTTTGTCAAGCGCTTTGCGCCAATTACTGAGCGCAAGTGCTTGTCGTGGTGACACGTGTCACACTCTGGTGAGCGCAAGTGCAACAGCGCAGTGCGCTGCGCTGTTGCGCTGCGGACACGTGGCGCGCTCTAGTGCGTTGCGCCAACTTCAGAGAGCAATGCTCTATCTTAAAATTGCATAGCGCAAATGGTTCTGGAGCTGACACGTGGCGCTCTCTGGTGGAGCTAACTCAGGAGCGCAACAGTGCAATTTTTGCAAGTGCAAAACACTGTTTCAATAACTTGAGAATCTTTAAGATTCCAGAACCAATGGTTCATAAAAAAGTGCAAAGCACTGTTATTATTTAATTTTTATTGAAGATCATTGATCTTGTTCTTAGATCAATGATCTATTCAGAAGAAGTTCTTCTTTTTTTATAAAGGTTTTTACCTTTTTCTCTTCTTGAGTTCTTCTCACAATTTTTCAGAGCTCTCTCTATTCTCTGTGTTTTTGTTTTTTGATCTTGATGTTGATTATTTTTGAATTGGGGTCTAGAGGCCTTTATATAGTGCCCATTAATTTGTTAAATTTGTTAAAGAGATCATTCTCTGGGTGATTTGGGGAATTTTCCCCACCGTTGGATCTTTAATCCAAGGGCTTCTGTTTTACAGAAGACAGTCTTCTTGTTTTAACAAGAACAGAAAGATCTTACTGGGATTTTAATTCTGTTTGGCGCAGATGCACCAGCGCTTGACACGTGTCGCGCAGCGCAGAGCGTAGCGCAACTGCGCAAGCGCCACTGCGCTGACACGCGTCGCGCAGCGCACAGCGCAGCGCAACTGCGCTTGCGCCACTGCGCTGACACGTGTCGCGCAGCGCTTGCGCATCTGCGCTTGCGCAACTGTGCTGACACGTATCGCGCAGCACAGTACTTGCGCAACTGAAGCGTTGCTTCCTTTAATTTTGTTTTAAATATAGCCTTGCTCTGATTGGGCGCGCTGCCTTGGGCGCTGCGCTGACGTTTCAGCTTTTGACACGTGGCGCGTTGCGCACAGCGCAAGAGATTTGAAGCGTTGCTTTAATTTTGAAATTTTGAAATTCAAACAGAGCTTTGCTCTGATTGGGGGAAACAGGATTCGGCCGATGTAGCAAACTTCGTCAGATTCCCCCTCGTTCGAGAGGTTTTTGATTGTGGGGACGCTCTTTCCAACAGGCGCAAGCCCCTGCAGTTAATTACGCTACCGCATCGTGGTAACAACTTTCTCCTTCTTCAGAATTTCACTTCGTGTCGTGGGTGTTTGTTTTGTTTGTGGTTGCCCGTGGATTGTATACGGAGACTAATTTATGTTGTCGCCCGTAGGACGTGGATTAGTCCAAATCCGTATTTTCTTAGATTTGGGTTTAGGGTTTTGGTTTAAGGATACGTTAGCCATATTTGCGGCTAAGATCAATTTAAACATTTGTTGAGGATACGTTAGTCTAATTTGAGACTAAGATCAACTTAACGGGATCGTTTAAATCCGACAAAAGAGCATTTGGGGCTCTATTGTTCCAGTTTAGGGACATGGTGGTCCATTTCCAGTTTAGGGACATGGTGGTCCATCGTTCCCGTTTTGGGGACGAATGTTGGTTTAAGGACGCATTAGTCCATGAGTTTAAAGACCCCACAGTCCGTATTGTTGGTTTAAGGACGCATTAGTCCATGAGTTTAAGGACTCCACAGTCCGTATCGATGTGTGGTTGTCGGGACCCGTCACCTCTCTGACGACGTTGAAGTATTACAACGACAAATATCAGAGGAGTTCGGAGATGTACCCTTGAACCGGGTGTAAATTGATTTGAGAGAGCATTTGTGCTCAGTTCAATTTAATTTGAGGACTTACGGCCAGAATTGGGCTAAGTCCAGTTGAAAATGTTCAACATTTTATTTGTATTTGGCCTGTTAGGCCTTTACTAGGGCTCTGCCCCTTTAATAATGCAGTGCATTTTTTCTGGCCTATTAGGCCCTTTTAATTGGGCTCTGCCCCTTTTTTAAATGATGCACAGCATCTGTTTTGGTCTGACAGACCTTTGTTTGGGCTCTACCCATTTTTTTATAATGCAGAGCATTTGTTTTGGTCCATTGGACCTCTTAATTAGGCTCTGCCCTTTAATAATGCGTTGCATTTAATATTCTGACAGTGCGCCACGTGGCTTGTCAGGCGCTTTGCGCCAGCGCAAGGCGCAAACTCATGTGGAGGTGACATGTGTCACGCTCTGGTGAGTGCAAGCGCAGTGCGCTGTGCTGTTGCGCTGCTAACACGTGGCGCGCTCTGATGGCTTGCGCCAATCCAAGAGCGCAATGCTCATTTTTTAAAGCGCAAAGCACCGTTTGTTCTGGGGCTGACACGTGGCGCTCCGTGGTGGCTTGCGCCATTCCAAGGAGCGCAACAGTGCAAACTCAAAAGTGCAAGGCACTGTTTAATATCTTGATCCAATTTTAGATCAAAGAAAGGAATCTTTTAAGATTCCAGAACCAATGGTTCATCAAAAGGCAATGCCTTTATGTAGATCAAATGATCTGTGAAGTAATACTTCTTTTTATCTTTTTGTGATTGGATCTTTTTGATCTTTTTTCCTTTTTAATTGAAGATCTTGATCTTGTTCTTAGATCATTGATCTTTATAAAAGAAAATTCTTCTTTATTTAAAGGTTTTTACCTTTTTTTTTCTCAGAGCTCTTCTCAAAATTTTCTTTAGAGGAGTTCTCTGTTTTTCTCTCTGTGTGTCAATGTCTTTTAGACTTGGAATCTAGGGGGCCTTTTTATAGTGCCAATTGATTTGTTAAATCGGTTAAAGAGATCTTTCTCTGAGTGATTTAGGGGTTTTTCCCCACCGTTGGATCTTTGATCCAAGGGCTTCTGTTTTACAGAAGATAATCTTCTTGTTTTAATAAGATCAGAAAGATTTTTCCAGAATTTTTCTGTTTTAAATGCTGGCACAGCTGGCGTAAGCGTACCTGCGCTTGACACGTGTCGCGCAGCGCAACTGCGCTGACACGCGTCGCGCAACGCAGAGCGCAGCGCAACTGCGCTGACACGCGTCGCGCAGCGCTGAGCGCAGATCATCTGAAGCGTTGCTTCCTTTATTATTTTTTTATTTTAAAACAGAGCCTTCATTATGTGGCGCATTGCGCGTAGCGCAAAGAATCTGAAGCGTTGCTTCAATTATTTTAACTTTAATTTTAACTTTAATTTCAAAGCAGGGTTTTGCTCTGATTGGGGGAAACAGAAGCGTTGCTTCGTTTCCCGCCTTGGAATTTGAACAGAGCTTTGCTCTGATTGGGATAAATAAATGTCCCCCCCACCGTTGCGCTTACGTGGCCCCAGACGTGAGCACAGCGGTGGCAGAATTCCAACCGTTGGGAAGTTGAAACGGCTCTCAATGCCTATAAATAGGACCTTTGGTCCCCTTAGATGATTTTGCATCTCTTCATAAGAATTTTCATTCAGAGCCTTGCTCTTTTGTTTAAGCACTTTTAAGAGTTCAAACTCTAGAGAATTTTTAGGTAAAAATTAGATTAGACTAAATTAATTTTAAGAGCCTTGCTCTCAATAGATCTCTGATCTAAAGAAAACCTATTTATGGTTTTGTTCATAACATAATATTGCATTTTGTATTCCCCATTCTTATGCATTTTACAATAAAAATAGGTGCTTTTGACCCATGTCTGCTACATGTTACAGGTTACAAGTTCTTGGAGCGAAAACAGTGAAAAACACAAAAGACGACACAAAAGAAGGATTTTTGACCAACAAATAGGAAGATCTTAGTAAAGCCCGGCAGAAGAATGGTTCACCATCAACAAGGCGACGCAAGATCCAAATTTGCAAGAAAAACGGTTAAAAGATCCATCGCAAAGTGTTCACTGAAGATCTGGAATCACTGCAGAAGCCCAAATGATAAAAGGAATAAAGAATTGAAAACCCCAAAAGAACTTGAAGAATACCAGAAAAGCCCATCAGCTGACCTCATCAAAGGGCCGCGGAACCGCGGCCCAAGCGCGCCCATGCCGCGGTTCCGCGGCTGTCAGATGCCCTAATGCGCAGAAAAATTTGCCATAACTCCTTGGCGGCTGTGGAAAGATTTTCTAGGGGTATATTTGTAACTTTAGACATGCGGTGCAATTGTAAACCTAGGGTTTCTATGTCCTATAAATAGAACCCAAGACCTTGTATTTTCTTATGCCTCTACTCATGAATAAAATTCTGTTTTCTTGAAGTTAGAGTGCATCAAAAGTAAGTAGGTTATTTTCTTTGCAGTAGTTGTAGTTTTTTTATCTGTTCTTATTTTCTCGCCTTAGTTTAATTTAGATTAGTTTTTATTAACTTGCAATCGATGTTTTCTCTCTTTAATAAATTCTTGTTTTTTTTCATCCCTTCAATGAGCGAGTAGTTTCCTCGCTTGTTAGGGTTAGGAATAGGGAAGGATTTGAGAGATGAAGATCTCCCATCTCTTTTCGTTGCTAAAACTTTTATGAACATTAGAACTCCATGCATACATTTTTATTCCGCTCCCTACGGCACTTTTACCCGCAAGGTAACGGTGATTCCGTAGTCTAAAGGCCCGGATCTTAAGGTTTTCCATGGAGGTTAGGGTAAAGATTAAGAAAGGAAGGACAAGGATCTAGAGGAAGAATCAATCTTCCCAATCATCCTAATCCCCTTTGTTAATATTTACCATAACTCTAATATGATACATTTAATTAATGGCAATGGAAAGAGATGTGGATCTTTGTTTACCAAATTTTCCCTAGACCTAATCCTAGCAAGTTTCTAATCCTAGTCTCATACAACTTCAATTTTTAGGTTTAATTATAAATCCAAACACCATTTGGAATTAACTCGTAAGAACTTAAAGGAAATTTTCACATCCCTGTGGACCGACCCGTACTCACCGGCTAGCTTCAAGCGACGCCGTTCTTGATTGCGGTAAATATTTTTGATCGACAAAACTTCTCTTAATCAAATGGCGCCGTTGCCGGGGATGGCGTAAAATTTTCTTTTTGTAATTTCGGGTTAATATAAAATCTAAAAAAATCATAAAAATCTGAAAATTCCAAAAATAAAATAAAAAAATAATTTTATCATCTTTTATTGTTTGAAGGGTTTTCTTTGTGGATCTTTGCAGGATTGACGGATCTGAAACAATACAGAAGGAGAATCAGGAAAAGGTACATCAGAACAGAGGTAGATTGCTACAGAAGAGCCGTACAATTTTTTTCAGAGCACGATCTCTCCCTCCAACCGCGGAAACGCGGCCTAGACGTGTCATCTGCGGCGCATCCACGGCCCTCTGGAGCCCTCTCTGTGAAGAAATTGCACTGTTTGTTTTCTTTCCTTCTCCTCTGCAAATCCCCATATATCTTCTGTCAAATCTTCTGCAGGGTTCTTTGCGCTAAAAAATCTTCTTCCCCCTTCCAATAATTGATTTTCTGCAGGATTCTTTGCGCCGCGCTAAAAAGCAAATTGATTGTAAGTGATTTACTGCTTTGCATACTTTAATCTGACTTTAAGGGGCTATTGACCAAATCAGATTGGGTGGGGATTTCATCACCCTTCCCAGGACCCCAGAAATCACTTAAAGCATTTGCATTGACCACTTTTAATTTAAAAAATATTAGACTCGGCCCTAAGGACGTCGAGCTCAATAGGACAGAGGACTACTATAGGCATCAGCCGTTTATCCTAACCGACATTGCGGTGTCTAGGCTGGTGGTTTTTAATTAGGCCTACTGTAGCGGTGGTTCCTTCCCACTTACCTGGCCGTACTTGTCCGTGAAGAGGTGGTTTGAGGTCCTATCTCTAGCCCTTTGGAACAGTTAGGAGCTGTCTAGCTGACCTAGGTGACCCTAGACTTAGGCCTGATTGTGCATGTGTGGTTAATTGCATTTGTGTCACTAGTCTCTTTTCAAAATCTTTTTGCAAAAGCTCACTTAATAAGAAAAAGGAAAATCTTTTCAAAACTTGCAACTTGTCACTAAAGAATCTTTGCACTCACTTACACCACTTCTTCTCATTAACGTTTTCTTACCTTCACATTCTGTCTTTCATCTTTCGACTACACTAACCCTTTTAGTGTATGTCCGGTTGGACTAGGGACCCTAGCACCCGATTAGTCCGTGTTTCGTTGGTACCGACCGACGAACCTTTCGACTCCGAAGTCGAAATCTTGTCCACTTCTTCACTTTCACCATCACATTCTTTCGAAGGTATGTCGGGATACGATCCTAACAACACCTTACCGACGGGAATGATTCCACCTCCGCCAGGTGCGAATAACCCGAATCTTCCGCCTGTCGAAGCGCCCACACGAGTCGCGCTCCAGGATCTTTTCTACCCCATCCGCACCGCCCTTCCTACTTGTCTTTCCCTTCCACCGGCTAATGGGGACAATTTCGAGATCAAACCCCACTTCATCAACATGCTGCCTAAGTTTCATGGTTTGGAATCCGAAGATGCATATATCTTTATCAACAAATTCCAAAACGTTTGCGCCATGATGAAAACTACCCAATTAAGTGATGACGCTATAAGGCTAAGGGTCATTCCTTTCACCTTATGTGACCTAGCCGAGAAGTGGCTATACAGCACCGCATCACACTCAATTAGAAATTGGGACGAGTTTGTGAAAGCTTTTCTTAAAAAGTTCTATTCTCATCACAAAACTGCTAAAATCCGTAATGAAATTATACAATTTTCACAGCTTCCTGCCGAACCATTTTGGAAATGTTTTGAAAGATTCAAAGACCTTCTCGTTCAATGCCCTCACCATGGAATCGAAAGATGGCAACTTTGCCAAACATTATACGAGGGATTGAACCCGGCAACGAAGCAGTTGCTAGAAACCATTAGTCAAGGTCACTTTCTGTCCAAATCTAGTGAGGAAGCGTGGCAGTTTCTCGAGGATCTTAGTGAGCAAACGATTCAGTGGGAGAGCACCAAGACCACATCATCATCTTCTTCTATTGGTCAACCTAGGGCGGGCATACATCAAGTAGAGATGTCAATTGCTATGAAGGCCGAGATGGCCGCTCTTACGAAAAAGCTAGAAGCGCTTGAGACCAAAATCTCAGCACCTTCCCTTGCCCCTGTTGTGCCCCCACGAACTGTTTGTGCGTGTTGTTCGGATCCATCACATCTCACTGAAGAGTGTCCTTACACTGCATCCACTCAAGGACAAGATCAAGTCAATGCTGCCTTTCAGCAACGATAAAGAAATGATCCATACTCTTCAACATACAATCCGGGTTGGAAGAGCCACCCTAATTTCGCTTGGAACCAAAATCAACAAGTCCAAGGAAACAACAATTTTCAAAGAGCTCCTCCTCCACAACAACAACAAGCACCTCCACAAACTCAATTTCAGCAGCCTCTCCAACAGCAACCTTACCCTAATCAGATGAACAATTTTGTACCCAACAATTTTGTTCCCCCTCAAAATGCTGTTAGCTCGCTCGAAAGAAGTCTAGAAGCATTCCTAAAGCAATCTGCACAGTCCACAGCTAGGATAGAGACTTCTGTTCAATCTTTGGTGCAAAACAGTGCCTCACACGATCAAAGCATCAAAGCTATTGAGGCACAAATTGCACAACTCAACGCAGCATTGAAAGAGCGAGAGAAAGGAAAACTTCCGTCTCAACCACTCCCAAATCCTGGTCACGCACATGTTGCACATGAACAGCAGAATCATAACGTGAATGCTGTGACTACGTTGAGATCCGGAAAAGTGCTGCATAACAATGTGGGTATTCACCGTGACACCTCTGCCGGTGGTTCTTCATCTTCCTCTTCTTCTTCTTCGTTAGAGCCTATTCTCCACCCTTCACATGGCTCTACTTCTTCTAGCTCGAACGGACCCTCTTCTCACAACACGAACACATCTACACGGGGTTCCGTTCCAACTCAACAATCTGATCCACAAAAATTGGACTCAACAACTTTTCAAAATGTTCCTTTTCCAAATCGGTTGAGATCCAATAAACCAACTCCACAGATGGAGAAGATTGTAGAGTTGTTCAAACAGGTTAGCATAAATATCCCTCTTTTGGATGCAATCCAACAAGTTCCTTCATATGCAAAAATCTTAAAGGACTTATGCACCAAAAAGAGGAAGTCACAAGTACCAAAGAAAGTTTTCGTGGCTAGTGCTGTTAGTGATGCTCTTGTCAATTCTTTACCCCCAAAGCACAAGGACCCCGGTTGTCCTACTATTTCGATCACAATTGGGAACAAGACCATCAATAGAGCATTATTAGATCTTGGTGCTAGTGTCAATTGGCTACCCTATTCGGTGTACGAACAATTAGGCGTTGGAGAGCTCAAGCCTACTCATTGCACTCTCCAAATGGCCGACCGATCAATCACCCACCCTAGGGGAGAGTTGGAGGATGTGTTAATTAGAGTAGGGGATTTCATTTTCCCCGTGGACTTTATTGTTATGGATACACAGCCTGTCGCTAACCCCCGTAATCAAATTCCGGTGATACTTGGTCAACCATTCCTCACGACTTCTAACGCGGTAATCAACTGTCGTAATGGTTCAATGAATCTATCTTTTGGCAAGATGACAGTTGAACTTAACATTTTCAAGTTAGGAAGTCAGCCTTGCGAGCCTAATTCTAGCGTACTTCATGTGTGCTCGATCGATGAGATCGCGGAGGAGGACTGTGAGTTCGAGAATTTCATGTTTGATCACAGTAATATTGACGCCACTAGTGCGTTCCTCCTAGAATCCGACACAGCTTTCACAACGGACAAAGATTATGAGTGTTTCACCTTTGTTGATGATCTTGAAGACTCTCCACCCGAGTTTGAGTCTTTTGCTTTTTCGGATGAGTTAGTTGAACCATCCGACTCGGTAGCGTACACTCAATTTGAACCTTTGATGGAATCCTTCGAGTTTGAAACAGTTACTCCATTGTTACCATCTATTGTTTCACCACCTAAACTCGAGCTAAAGCTTTTGTCGTCACACCTAAAATATGCTTATCTAGGTGAAAATGAGACCTTACCAGTTATCATATCGGCCTCTCTAGCTCTTGAGCAAGAGAAGGCTCTTTTAACGGTCTTATACAATAATCGGCAAGCTTTCGGCTGGTCTATGGCGGACATCAAGGGGATTAGTCCCCCCATAGTCGAACATCATATACACTTGATGGATGATGCCAAGCCGGCAAGGGATCCACAAAGTCGCCTCAACCCCATCATGAAACAGGCGGTCAAGAAGGAGATTGTTAAGTGTCTTGATAGCGGTATCATTTACCCTATCTCGGATAGCCAATGGGTTAGCCCCATTCATGTCGTGCCAAAGAAATCGGGCATCACGGTCATCACCAATGAGGCAAATGAGTTAATTCCCACTCGCACCCAAACTGGGTGGCGAGTTTGCATCGACTACCGGAAACTCAATGCTGCGACAAGGAAGGACCACTTTCCTTTACAATTCATTGACCAAATGCTTGAACGATTGGCGGGGCACGAATTCTACTGCTTTTTAGATGGCTATTCCGGTTATAATCAAGTCCCCATAGCCAAAGAGGATCAAGACAAGACTACATTTACTTGTCCCTTTGGCACTTTTGCTTATCGTCGCATGCCCTTTGGGTTATGCAATGCACCCGCTACATTTCAGCGGTGTATGATGGGGATCTTTTCGGACATGGTGGAGAAGTTTTTGGAAATCTTTATGGATGATTTCTCCATTTTTGGTGACTCCTTCGATGAGTGTCTACGACATCTTGACGCAGTTCTCACCCGCTGTAGGGAAAAGAACTTGACTTTGAATTGGGAGAAATGCCACTTTATGGTACGAGAAGGCATTGTCTTAGGACATGTAATCTCGCAAAACGGCATAGAGGTTGATAGAGCTAAAATCGAAGTCATTTCTAATCTTCCTCCTCCTAAATGCGTCAAAGATATCCGAGCTTTCCTTGGCCATGCCGGTTTTTATAGACGGTTCATCAAGGACTTTAGCAAGATTGCTAGACCCTTGACTCTCTTGTTGGCCAAGGACACTACTTTTGTTTTCGACTCAACGTGCATGAAAGCATTCGAGTCTTTGAAACACTCACTCATTTCTGCGCCCATTCTTTCATCTCCAGACTGGACGCACCCTTTTGAAATTATGTGCGACGCATCAGATTTTGCCATTGGTGCTGTTCTTGGACAGCATATTAACAAGATGCCGCATGTAATTTACTACGCTAGCCGAACATTAAATGAGGCCCAATTAAACTACACAACAACAGAAAAAGAGTTTTTAGCGGTTGTGTTTGCACTTGAAAAATTTCGGCCTTATTTAATCGGCTCTCCAGTTATAGTGTACACGGATCACTCAGCTCTTCGCCACCTTTTTGCGAAGAAGGATGCTAAGTCTAGGCTAATACGTTGGATCCTTTTGCTGCAAGAATTTGACCTTGTTATAAGGGACAAAAAGGGATGTGAAAACGTAGTGGCCGATCACCTTTCACGACTTCCTTCTTCGCCTACACTTGAACTGCCTATCACTGATGCTTTCCCCGATGAGCAACTCTTGACCGTTTCTTGCGAACCATGGTTCGCCGATATTGTAAACTACTTAGCCACCGGCTTGATACCTAACGATTGGTCGAAACAAGACAAACTACGATTTTTGTCCCAAGTAAAGCATTTTTACTGGGATGAACCTTATCTTTTTAAATATTGTTCCGACCAAATCATTCGCCGGTGTGTACCTGAAAATGAGGTTAAGAGTGTGCTGTCTTTTTGCCACGATCAAGCATGTGGCGGGCACTTTGGCCCAAAGAAGACAGCTGAGAAAGTTTTGCAGTGTGGTTTCTATTGGCCACGACTCTTCAAAGATGCATTCGAATACTGCAAAACTTGCTCCCGGTGCCAACACTTGGGCCGGATATCGCGGAGAAATGAAATACCGCTCCAACCCATTTTGGTTGTAGACATTTTTGATGTTTGGGGTATAGACTTCATGGGACCATTTCCCAACTCTTTTGGAAATGTGTATATTCTTTTGGCCGTTGACTATGTTTCGAAATGGGTCGAGGCTGTGCCTAGTCGAACGAATGATAACAAGGTTGTCGTTCGATTTCTAAAAGAACACATCTTTTCTCGATTTGGGCACCCTCGCGCAATAATAAGTGATAATGGTTCTCACTTTTGCAATAGGACTTTTGAGTCCCTAATGCGCAAATACTCTATCACCCATAAGCTGTCAACGCCATACCATCCCCAAACATGTGGGCAAGCCGAGATCTCGAATCGACAAATTAAGCAAATCTTGGAGAAAACGGTTTCTAAAAACCGTAAAGATTGGTCACTAAAATTGATCGATGCACTATGGGCTTTCCGTACTGCATACAAGACCGATCTCGGCATGTCCCCATACTGGCTTGTTTACGGGAAGGCTTGCCACCTTCCAGTAGAAATTGAGCACAAAGCATTTTGGGCCATTAAAGAGCTGAATCTATCTCTAGGAGATGCGGGCAGCAATCGAAAGCTGCAATTGAATGAATTGAAGGAGCTGCGGGATGAGGCATATGATAATGCCGTGATTGCTAAGAATCGAGTTAAGGTATTTCATGATAAAAACCTTTTGCGAAAAACATTTAAACCAGGTCAACAGGTTTTATTATATGATACTCGGTTGCATTTACATCCCGGCAAGCTCCGGTCCCGATGGAGAGGACCTTTTGTAGTCCGCACCGTTTATCCGCACGGTGCGGTTGATCTTGAGAATCCAGAAGATGGTACTTTATTCAAAGTAAATGGACATCGATTGAAACCGTTCTTCTCAGCGGACCATTCGTAGGAGCTCCTGCTTTTGCAGGAGCCGATTTACACCGATTGATTTTCCTCCACTTTCACCCCCAAATTTCATTTTTTCCAAAACAGTATTTCATATAAGTTTGGGGGTGTGTATATAATTTGTAAATATATATTTCCAAAATACCATAAAAAATAAAAAAAAATAAATTTTTTTTTTTGGACCTAATTGCAAATTTGCAGATTAATAGCTGAATTTACTAATAAAACCCTCGTTTTAGAGGGAGTTTTTTGCAAATCACCTCCTCCCCCCCTATTTAAAGATACCCGACCCCCCTGTCATTTTACCCTAATTCTTTCATCCTCAAAAAAACCCTAGCGCCGCCACCAACCTGTTCCAGAAGATTTTCACCGCGCAACCGCGGCATCCGCCGCCTCCAGCCGCTGATCCGCCGCGCATCTGAAGCTTCACCCCCTGAAATTTTCAGGGGAGGTACATCTGTGTCTTTCCTCTCTGTTATTACATATATTTTCCTGCAAACCTCTATATGGCACATAAATTCCAATTTGAAAGGGACTTTTCCCCTGTGTTTGCACATGAGATTTATGGTAGATATTTCCCACACGAAATCGCACAACGGGGCTGGAATTTCCTCCTCTATAATCACGGATCTGCATTTGCCCTACCTGAACTCGTTACTCTATTTTATGAATCAATGGAAGAAAATAGTCTAGACAACTTCGGATACATTAAATTGAATTGGGGAACTCAAGAAATTCGCATCGATAGGGACATGATACACGAGATTACACTCATACCGCGTGTCCCTGCACATGACCACCCACTGCGCTTTGAAGACTATATGCCTTTAATGGGTAATAACTGTGCACGAGAGCCGCGTAAGGGTATCCAAGCACGGACCCATTTCGCAAACGTTTTAACTGTGTGCCGGTGGGCACAAAACAATATTTTTGGAAGTTCTCACAACACGACCTTTTTCACCCCTTCGTTACATGTCGTTCACACTCTAATGACGAAAAATCCTAGGTTCGACATGTGTACAGTTTTGCTCCACTCTATAAGCTCGGGGAGACGAGGTCCTGTATACCCATGCCCCATGCTAGTTACCCAACTCTGCCGTTATTTCCTCCCAGCCGAGGAATTTGACTCATATTTGATAGACGGTACCCCGGTCCGACCACTTTTAGAGGGCGTCTCGTCGTCCTACTCTAGACTAACAGATATTTGGACACGGACAGAACCGGCAGAAAATGTACCTGCACACACCCCGAGCCCGAGCTCAACTTCGAGCAAGGAAGAGCTAACTCCCCAAGAGCATGCGCGATTGATGCGGAGGGCAGTGAGAGGGATTGATTCTTTGAGGGATGAGTTTCGCGCGACCGCACGAGATCACGACCGTCGGTTGACGGAAATTGAGAGGGGGATCCAAACACTTTTGGCTAGAGGGGAAAGATCACATTCACGTTCACGAGCGCGACGTGGGGCCGGGCAGTGAGGGCACTGCTTTGCTCAAGTTTGGGGGAGAGGGTAGTGTATATAGTTATCTTTTGCATAGCATATTGTATATATTTTTTCTTTCCCTTTTGCATATTTAATTTCTGCATTGCATCTTTATTAAAATCATAAAAATTTGAAAATTTTGAAAAATAAAAAAATTTGAAAACAGAAAAACCCATAAAAATTGAAAATTTTCAAAAAATTAATGTATTCAATTCTGGTTAATTGACTTGAGTTTGATAAATAGGTTAACTAGCTAGGAAAAACTAAATCTTAGACTTAGCAAATTAAAAACCCTAAAAATAACCTTCCTTAGAGTGTAACTGTGGAAAGCATATGTCTTTGTAGGTTATTTAGAAATAGGCAAATTTTGGGTTCAGTTTTTGGGCTAAGTCGAAACGAAGGAAAAGTATTAAAACTTTTATTAGAGTATAAGTTTGAAAAATAGTTCCTAGCTTAAGTCTAGATTCTGAAAATGTATACCCTACAAAATGCACAGACACGCACCTTGAAACTTGGATTAGTAGAAGAGACCTTGAAATACTCTTGTCTAAAGTCCTTAGCACAATGAAAAAAAAGAAAAAAGAAAAAAAAGTGGATAAAGAAAAAAAATGGACACTGGATTTTGTGATTACTTAAGGCTGTAAAAATAGAAAAATATTTAGCGAGGGTGCTACTGCTAAAAGCCTTGGGTATTGCAAAACTAGGAAGTACGCCTTAAAGTGCTAACGCATCTTGTAATCGGTTGTTGGTACCTCAAGAAGTATTAACAGTCGCATGAAGGATGTGAAAGCGAAGTCTCACAAGTGCTTTGGACAATGGACGGAAGTATGATTGCTTGATTTGAATTTCCAAGTGTAGGGGTGATATTTACACACACGTAGGGATATGTGATTAGAGTTTAGATAAGAGAAAGGAATGAAGAATAGAACTTGTGTCTTTAATAGAGTTGATAGAAATTCCTAAGTAGAGATGGAACTCTAGAAGGAAAACTTAAGAAATGTCGAAAGCTAGGTAATTCTACAGGATATATGTAATCTTAAGTTAAATAATGAGGAAGTGTGAAGAATATGGGTGGATAATTTGCGGGTCGACGATAATAGAATTCCTTGTTAGAAAACCTAATTGGAGAACAAAAGTCGAAAAACCAAATTGATAGGATTTTGTGGGTGTAATCCGCTGAAAACCCTCAGGAGACAACACTCCTCCTACTAGGGACACCTAGAGGTTTAACGGCTTGTTGCACGAGCTCAGTGCAATCGCGTTTCCCTGCGAAAGTGCGGCTAGGTTAGATTTTTATTTAAATAATCAGTTTGCTCGAGGGCGAGCAAAAGATAAGTTTGGGGGTATTTGTTCATAACATAATATTGCATTTTGTATTCCCCATTCTTATGCATTTTACAATAAAAACAGGTGCTTTTGACCCATGTCTGCTACATGTTACAGGTTACAGGTTCTTGGCGCGAAAACAGTGAAAAACACAAAAGACGACACAAAAGAAGGATTTTTGACCAACAAATAGGAAGATCTTAGTAAAGCCCGGCAGAAGAATGGTTCACCATCAACAAGGCGACGCAAAATCCAAATTTGCAAGAAAAACGGTTAAAAGATCCATCGCAAAGTGTTCACTGAAGATCTGGAATCACTGCAGAAGCCCAAATGATAAAAGGAATAAAGAAATGAAAACCCCAAAAGAACTTGAAGAATACCAGAAAAGCCCATCAGCTGACCTCATCAAAGGGCCGCGAAACCGCGGCCCAAGCGCGCCCATGCCGCGGTTCCGCGGCTGTCAGATGCCCTAATGCGCAGAAAAATTTGCCATAACTCCTTGGCGGCTGTGGAAAGATTTTCTAGGGGTATATTTGTAACTTTAGACATGCGGTGCAATTGTAAACCTAGGGTTTCTATGTCCTATAAATAGAACCCAAGACCTTGTATTTTCTTATGCCTCTACTCATGAATAAAATTCTGTTTTCTTGAAGTTAGAGTGCATCAAAAGTAAGTAGGTTATTTTCTTTGCGGTAGTTGTAGTTTTTTATCTGTTCTTATTTTCTCGCCTTAGTTTAATTTAGATTAGTTTTTATTAACTTGCAATCGATGTTTTCTCTCTTTAATAAATTCTTGTTTTTTTTCATCCCTTCAATGAGCGAGTAGTTTCCTCGCTTGTTAGGGTTAGGAATAGGGAAGGATTTGAGAGATGAAGATCTCCCATCTCTTTTCGTTGCTAAAACTTTTATGAACATTAGAACTCCATGCATACATTTTTATTCCGCTCCGTACGACACTTTTACCCGCAAGGTAACGGTGATTCCGTAGTCTAAAGGCCCGGATCTTAAGGTTTTCCATGGAGGTTAGGGTAAAGATTAAGAAAGGAAGGACAAGGATCTAGAGGAAGAATCAATCTTCCCAATCATCCTAATCCCCTTTGTTAATATTTACCATAACTCTAATATGATACATTTAATTAATGGCAATGGAAAGAGATGTAGATCTTTGTTTACCAAATTTTCCCTAGACCTAATCCTAGAAAGTTTCTAATCCTAGTCTCATACAACTTCAATTTTTAGGTTTAATTATAAATCCAAACACCATTTGGAATTAACTCGTAAGAACTTAAAGGAAATTTTCACATCCCTGTGGACCGACCCGTACTCACCGGCTAGCTTCAAGCGACGCCGTTCTTGATTGCGGTAAATATTTTTGATCGACAAAACTTCTCTTAATCAGGTTTCACTTAGCAGAGCTTTGCTCTATAGGTCTAAAGGGATCTAAAGAGAACTAAAGAGAACCCTATTAGGGTTCCATTAATAAAGCTGTGCTCTTTAAAAGATTTTCATTGTATTTTCTTAATTCATCAATGGAGCTTTGCTCCTTCCGAATCATACAGAAGAACTCTTAGGAGTTTTTCATGGATCTTGGAGTTTAAAGATGGCATTTTATTCTTCGATGAATTATATCGTCTTGCTTAATCAGTCAGTCTGCTAATTTTCGTTGATCTTCTTTTACAGGAGTAATGGACACCCACATGTACGATCTCGATGAAAACATCTCTTACGGAGATATCCGTTGACTCGGCCGTTCTCAGAACCGGGAATTTACAAATGCCGAGTGCGCCGAAATTATGAGTCGCTTCGACGCATATAACGGTCAACTGCTTCCCCGGCGTTCCTCTCTCTTGAAGCTTATCGTGGGAGCCATCTGGGAAGCGCTTCCCTTATTCTGTACTGGTGTGCCACTTGGGGCATTGGATGCTGCTGAAGATAAGGTGCGCTCGGTGTATCTGATGAACCTAATCTCCAAGAGACGGCGAGATGATCTTGTCGATCTCTTACACCAGGCCTTTCAACAGTCCGCCATTCTTGCTGCCTATCGAAGGGTGGAGGACATCAGTGGGGATCCCGATGCCCGTGCTCGCGAAAGAAAGCACACCGGGATGGTTCGCCAGGCTTGGAAAGTTCTGGACAAGGTTACTTTTGATTTCCTCAATCCATGTCCTGGATTTGAAGTTATACCCTTGTAAACATTTCAATAATGCTGTTTTTGTTTATTGCCTTGATGTAAGAATTTTCCAAGTATGAATGACAAATCTTTTGCCTCCTTCTTTTTATTTTCTGCTTTGTTATTGGCATATTCCTTGAGTAAGCATAGCCTGTAGGCGATATAGAACATTCTGTCTTGAATACTTCGAGGAGTAGTGATGGCTTAGGAGGCAGGTTCAGATCTGCTGTCTAAGACTTTTCAACTTTATGAGCCATGAGGGTCTCACAAAGACCTTTCTCCCTACGGATCGAGAGGATCTCCTAGGTGTATTTTCTCCTAAGGGGTTGTGAGGACTCCTAAGTGTGTTTTCTCTTATAAATCGTAAGGATCTTATAAGAGATTTTTCCCTCTTACAAGTCAAGAGGACCCGCAAGCGGTTGTTTCCCTCCTTGTCGAGATTCGACTTTGGAGAGTGTGGTCCGTGAATAGTATGCAAGAGTCCGTTTTGGACCAACTTGTAGGACCCCAGTGCTTAGGAAACAGATTTTTTTTAATCCGTGCCGCCTAAGGCTTTTCCTCACGAGTCGAAACATATTGAGTAATTCTCGCAAAGACACTAATTTACTCACGAGTCGAGACGAATCGAGCATTTCTCGTAAGAATATCCTAACGTCACAGTTAACCTCTGCTCTTTACGACAGAGGTCCGTTAGGTTCTGTGGTACTTAGGGTTTTGTCCGTCGTACCATCGTGTTGGCTGATGTATTCCTCGATAGGCAATCTTGCTGTTCGAGTAGCCTTGCGATTGTCGTGTCTCTGATCCCTTCGGGGGCTGGACAAGACGTCTTCAAGTAATGTTCCAGGTAATATTACCGTCGAAAGAGCAAGCATAGGGATATTCCATGTCACTTTTTACTTGAGGTTAGGCTCATTTTGGAGAACCCCGATGAGTCATAACCACTCCGCGCTAGTGTGGGATGATCTCCGATAGTCTTTCAGCATTTATATGACTTGCCGTCAAGACCCTGAAGCTAGGAATTTGGCCTTTGCTTCGTTTGCTGGCATTACGTCCTCTATATCGAGACGAATGTCGCGGTTGTCTCTAGGTTGTTGGTGAACCGTCGAGATTTGGAACTAGGGACTTTGTCGTGGCTCCGCTGTTTGATTGTCGCGTCTGAATCCTGTTGGAGGAAGAACGCTGGGGTGACATCTCGTCTGCTGTATTGAGACGAACGTCGAGGTGGTGACCACTCCGCACTGGTGCAAGATGATCTCCGATTGTCTTTCAGGCTTTATATGACTTGCCGTTAAGACCCTGAAGCTAGGAATTTGGTCTTCGCTTCGCTTGCTGTGGTGTGTCCGAATCCTGTTGGAGGACGGACGCTGTAGTGACATATCGTCTGCTGTATCGAGACGAATGTCGCAGTGGTGACCACTCCGAACTGGTGCGAGATGATCTCCGCTTTCTTCTTTCTTTTATTATCAGCATGTTACTGTTGGCATGTTCCTTAAGCAAGCGCAGCCTGTAATCGATATAGAACATACTGTCTTAAACACCTTGGGGAGCAGTGATGGCTTAGGAAGCAGGTTCAGGTCTGCTACCTAAGGCTTTCCAACTTTATGAGCCGTGAGGGTCTCACGGAGACTTTTCTCCCTACGGATCGAGAGGATTTCGTAGGTGTATTTTCTCCTTAGGGGTCATGAGGACTCCTAAGTGTTTTTTCTCTTGAGTGTCGTAAGGGTCTCACTAGAAAATTTTCCCCCTTTACAAGTCGAGAGGGCTCGTAAGCGGTTGTTTCCCTCCTTGTCGAGATTCGACTTTGGAGAGTGTGGTCCGTGAATAGTATGCAAGAGTCCGTTTTGGACCGACTTGCAGAACCCCAGTGCTTAGGAAATAGGTTTTTTAATCCCTGCTGTCTAAGGTTTTTCCTCACGAGTCGAGACGAATCGAGCATTTCTCGCAAAGACACCAATTTCATCACGAGTCGAGACGAATCGAGCATTTCTCGTAAAAATATCCTAACGTCACAGTTAACCTCTGCTCTTTACGACAGAGGTCCGTTAGGGTCTGTGGTACTTAGGGTTTCGTCCGTCGTACCGTCGCGTTGGCTGATGTATTCCTCGATAGGCAATCTTGCTGTTCGAGTAGCCTTGCGATTGTCGTGTCTCTGATCCCTTCGGTGGCTGGACAAGACGTCTTCAAGTAATCTTCCAGGTAATATTACCATCGAAAGAACAAGCGTATGGATATTCCATGTCACTTTTTACTTGAGGTTAGGCTCATTTTGGATAGCCCCGATGAGTCATAACCACTCCGCGCTAGTGTGGGATGATCTCCGATAGTCTTTCAGCATTTATATGACTTGCCGTCAAGACCCTGAAGCTAGGAATTTGGCCTTTGCTTCGTTTGCTGGCATTACGTCCTCTATATCGAGACGAATGTCGCGGTTGTCTCTAGGTTGTTGGTGAACCGTCGAGGTTTGGAACTAGGGACTTTGTCGTGGCTCCGCTGTTTGATTGTCGCGTTTGAATCCTGTTGGAGGAAGAACGCTGGGGTGACATCTCGTCTGCTGTATTGAGACGAACGTCGAGGTAGTGACCACTCCGCACTGGTGCAAGATGATCTCCGATTGTCTTTCAGGCTTTATATGACTTGCCGTTAAGACCCTGAAGCTAGGAATTTGGTATTCGCTTCGCTTGCTGTGGTGTGTCCGAATCCTGTTGGAGGAGGGACGCTGTAGTGACATATCGTCTGCTGTATCGAGACGAATGTCGCAGTGGTGACCACTCCGAACTGGTGCGAGATGATCTCCGCTTTCTTCTTTCTTTTATTATCAGCATGTTACTGTTGGCATGTTCCTTAAGCAAGCGCAGCCTGTAATCGATATAGAATATACTGTCTTGAACACCTTGGGGAGTAGTGATGGCTTAGGAAGCAGGTTCATGTCTGCTACCTAAGGCTTTCCGACTTTATGAGCCGTGAGGGTCTCACAAAGACTTTTCTCCCTACGGATCGAGAGAATCTCGTAGGTGTATTTTCTCCTTAGGGGTCATGAGGACTCCTAAGTGTATTTTCTCTTGAGAGTCGTAAGGATCTCACTAGAAAAATTTCCCCCTTTACATGTCGAGAGGGCTCGTAAGCTGTTGTTTCCCTCCTTGTCGAAATTCGACTTTGGAGAGTGTGGTCCGTGAATAGTATGCAAGAGTCCGTTTTGGATCGACTTGCAGGACCCCAATGCTTAGGAAACAGGGTTTTTAATCCCTGCTGTCTAAGGCTTTTTGATTGATGTGAAAGTGTGTTTGTAGAATAACCGCAATCGGAACGGTGTCACGCGTAGCTAGACCGAGGTGAGTACGGGTCGTCCTTAGGGAAACGTTGAATATTTTAATCTTATTTTAGATGTGTTGAAAAAGAGAGGAGTGATAAGAATGTTGAGGAATGGTTTCTAGATCTACGTTAAGCACTAATGCAAAATATAGATCTAGATTATTTATGGATGTAGTTAATATAAGAAGGGGCTTGTAAGGTTCGTTAGGATTTAGTAGTTATGGTTGATTAATTAAAAATTACTCTTTCTATCCTTTAATAGATTTAAAACTAGAACGACAGTGATGCGTGTAGATTAGGGTTTCTGGAGGGAAAAGGAATCCCACTCTTAACCCCTATCTCGACACGGAACTCCGTTCATATCTAGCCTTTACCAAAACAATCATTAATCTAATCTCTAATCGCGGTCGAGACTAACAATGAATTGTTAGCGCGCCCGATTAGGATGTTAATGATTGTCTTGATAAAGTTTATAAACTTTATAGGACATAAAAAGAGTTTAGGTATTTTCATCATCCATTAACCTACCCTAATCCTACGAACCCTAACAAGCGGAGAATTACTCGCACATGTTGGGAGAAAAAGAGATGGAGAGAAAATGCATAATTAAACTACAAAGAAATAGAATAGGAAAAAGAAGGCTACCTTTATTAATCAACAATATTCATTACACTTTGATTCCTTAGAAAATGATTACAAATACTAGTTTGCTTCTCGATCTCTTCTAAGGAGGTAGATGAACCGTTGATGATCAGCCTGGATGCGTGAGCCGTCTTGGACTTCGTGATCTTGTCGGCTTGATGATCTTTCCAAGATACTCTCGGTCTTTATTTATAGTCCCAAAGCCAGAAAGTTAGATGCCTAAATTGGGGAATGGTAGTTACAATCCCACCAGAAAAGTTCCAGCCCTTAACTCCACTTCTACGCGGCATCAAGGGCCTCGGGCCGCGGATCTGCGGCCTGATGATCTCATCCGTTGATCAATTTTTTATGGGTTGCTCCTTGTGACATGTGGCGATCCTTGGAACCTTCAGAATTCGTAAATCTTTTCTTTTCTTCTGCCAGAATTGATTTCTTAATTTTGATTTCTTAATTAGGCAGGTTAGCATTAACAACTTGATTTTCTTGATTTAAGACCTGAAAATTCTGCACAACAACTTAAATAATATTTAGTAGACTTATTTCTACTAGGATTAGGTCAATAATATTATATATATTTTCCTACCAAATGCTAATTATAATATATCAACACATGGAAAATAGTATTTTTACAAATAAACCCTCATATGTATGATATATTATAATAAAAACCTTTCATTATATAGAAATAGTAGGAAAAATATCATATTAAATGTGCAGTTTTATCAACTGAACACTTTTCCTCACGAGTCGAGACGAATCGAGTATTTCTCGCAAAGACACCAATTTCCTTACGAGTCGAGACGAATCGAGCATTTCTCGCAAGAATATCTTAACGTCACAGTTAACCTCTGCTCTTTACGATAGAGGTCCGTTAGGGTCTGTAGTACTTAGGGTTTCGTCCGTCGTACCATCGCATTGGCTGATGTATTCCTCGATAGGCAATCTTGCTGTTCGGGTAGCCTTGCGATTGTCGTGTCTCTGATCCCTTCGGGGGTTGGACAAGACGTCTTCAAGCAATCTTCCAGGTAATATTACCGTCGAAAGAGCAAGCGTAAGGATATTCCATGCCACTTTTTACTTGAGGTTAGGCTCATTTTGGAGAGCCCCGATGAGTCATAACCACTTCGCGCTGGTGTGGGATGATCTCCGATAGTCTTTCAGGATTTATATGACTTGCCGTCAAGACCCTGAAGCTAGGAATTTGGCATTTGCTTCGTTTGCTCGCATTACGTCCTCTATATCGAGACGAATGTCGCGGTTGTCTCTAGGTTGTTGGTGAACCGTCGAGGTTTGGAACTAGGGACTTTGCCGTGGCTCCGCTGTTTAATTGTCGTGTTTGAATCCTGTTAGAGGAAGAACGCTGGGGTGACATCTCGTCTGCTGTATCGAGACGAACGTCGAGGTGGTGACCACTCCGCACTGGTGCAAGTTGATCTCCGATTGTCTTTCAGGCTTTATATGACTTGCCGTTAAGACCATGAAGCTAGGAATTTGGTCTTCGCTTCGATTTCTGTGGTGTGTCCGAATCCTGTTGGAGGAGGGGCCCTGTAGTGACATATCGTATGCTGTATCGAGACGAATGTCGCAGTGGTGACCACTCCGAACTGGTGCGAGATGATCTCCGCTTTCTTCTTTCTTTTATTATCAGCATGTTACTATTGGAATGTTCCTTAAGCAAGCACAGCCTGTAATCGATATAGAACATACTGTCTTGAACACCTTGGGGAGTAGTGATGGCTTAGGAAGCAGGTTCAGGTCTGCTACCTAACGCTTTCCAACTTTATGAGCCGTGAGGGTCTCACAAAGACTTTTCTCCCTACGGATCGAGAGGATCTCGTAGGTGTATTTTCTCCTTAGGGGTCGTGAGGACTCCTAAGTGTATTTTCTCTTGAGAGTCGTAAGGATCTCACTAGAGAATTTTCCCCCTTTACAAGTCGAGAGGGCTCGTAAGCGGTTGTTTCCCTCCTTGTCGAGATTCGATTTTGGAGAGTGTGGTCCGTGAATAGTATGCAAGAGTCCGTTTTGGACCGACTTGCAGGACCCCAGTGCTTAGGAAACATGTTTTTTAATCCCTGCTGTTTAAGGCTTTTCCTCACGAGTCGAGACGAATCGAGCATTTCTCGCAAAAACACCAATTTCCTCACGAGTCGAGGCGAATCGAGCATTTCTCGCAAGAATATTCTAACGTCACAGTTAACCTCTGCTCTTTACGACAGTGGTCCGTCAGGGTCTGTGGTACTTAGGGTTTCGTTCGTCGTACCGTCACGTTGGCTGATGTATTCCTCGATAGGCAATCTTGCTGTTCGAGTAGCCTTGCAATTGTCGTGTCTCTGATCCCTTCGGGGGCTGGACAAGACGTCTTCAAGTAATCTTCTAGGTAATATTACCGTCGAAAGAGCAAGCGTAGGGATATTCCATGTCACTTTTTACTTGAGGTTAGGCTCATTTTGGAGAGCCCCGATGAGTCATAACCACTCCGCGCTGGTGTGGGATGATCTCCGATAGTCTTTCAGGCTTTATATGACTTGTCATCAAGACCCTGAAGCTAGGAATTTGGCCTTTGCTTCGTTTGCTGGCATTACGTCCTCTATATCGAGACGAATGTCGTGGTTGTCTCTAGGTTGTTGGTGAACCGTCGAGGTTTGGAACTAGGAACTTTGCCGTGGCTCCGCTGTTTGATTGTCGCGTCTGAATCCTGTTGGAGGAAGAACGGTGGGGTGACATCTCGTCTGCTGTATCGAGACGAACGTCGAGGTGGTGACCACTCCGCACTGGTGCAAGATGATCTCCGGTTGTCTTTCAGGCTTTATATGACTTGTCGTTAAGACCTTGAAGCTAGGAATTTGGTCTTCGCTTCGCTTGCTATGGTGTGTCCGAATCCTGTTGGAGGAGGGACCCTGTAGTGACATATCGTCTGCTGTATCGAGACGAATGTCGCTGTGGTGACCACTCCGAACTGGTGCGAGATGATCTCTGCTTTCTTCTTTCTTTTATTATCAGCATGTTACTGTTGGCATGTTCCTTAAGAAAGCGCCGCCTGTAATCAATATAGAACACACTGTCTTGAACACCTTGGGGAGTAGTGATGGCTTAGGAAGCAGGTTCAGGTCTGCTACCTAAGGCTTTCCAACTTTATGAGCCGTGAGGGTCTCACAAAGACTTTTCTCCCTACGGATCGAGAGGATCTCGTAGGTGTATTTTCTCCTTAGGGGTCGTGAGGACTCCTAAGTGTATTTTCTCTTGAGAGTCGTAAGGATCTCACTAGAGAATTTTCCCCCTTTACAAGTCGAGAGGACTCGTAATCGGTTGTTTCCCTCCTTGTCGAGATTCGACTTTGGAGAGTGTGGTCCGTGAATAGTATGCAAGAGTCCATTTTGGACCGACTTGCAGGACCCCAGTGCTTAGGAAACAGGTTTTTTAATCCCTGCTGTTTAAGGCTTTTCCTCACGAGTCGAGACGAATCGAGCATTTCTCGCAAAGACACCAATTTCCTCACGAGTCGAGACGAATCGAGCATTTCTCGTAAGAATATCCTAACGTCACATTTAACCTCTGCTCTTTACGACAGAGGTCTGTTAGGGTCTGTGGTACTTAGGGTTTCGTCCGTCGTACCGTCGCGTTGGCTGATGTATTCCTCGATAGGCAATCTTGCTGTTCGGGTAGCCTTGCGATTGTCGTGTCTCTGATCCCTTTGGGGGCTGGACAAGACGTCTTCAAGTAATCTTCCAGGTAATATTACCGTCGAAAGAGCAAGCGTAGGAATATTCCATGTCACTTTTTACTTGAGGTTAGGCTTATTTTGGAGAGCCCCGATGAGTCATAACCACTCCGCGCTGGTGTGGGATGATCTCCGATAGTCTTTCAGGCTTATATGACTTGCCGCCAAGACCCTGAAGCTAGGAATTTGGCCTTTGCTTCGTTTGCTGGCATTACGTCCTATATATCGAGACGAATGTCGCGGTTGTCTCTAGGTTGTTGGTAAACCGTCGAGGTTTGGAACTAGGGACTTTGCCGTGGCTCCGCTGTTTGATTGTCGCGTCTGAATCCTGTTGGAGGAAGAACGCTGGGGTGACATCTCGTCTGCTGTATCGAGACGAACGTCGAGGTGGTGACCACTCCGCACTGGTGCAAGATGATCTCCGATTGTCTTTCAGGCTTTATATGACTTGTCGTTAAGACCCCGAAGCTAGGAATTTTGCCTTTGCTTCATTTGCTTTGGCGCGTCCGAATCCTGCCGGGGGAAGAACGCTGGGGTGACATCTCATCTGCTGTATCGAGATGATCGTCGAGGTGGTGACCACTCCGCGCTGATGCGAGATGATCTCCGATTGTCTTTCAGGCTTTATATGACTTGCCGTCAAGACCCTGAAGCTAGGAATTTGGCCTTTGCTTCATTTTCTTTAGCGTTGCGTCTGCTGTGTCGAGACGAACGTCGAGGTGGTGACCACTTCGCACTGGTGCGAGATGATCTCCGATTGTCTTTCAGGCTTTATATGACTTGCCGTCAAGACCCTGAAGCTAGGAATTTGGTCTTTGCTTTGGCGTTGCGTCTGCTGTATCTAGACGAATGCTGAGGTGGAGCTGGGATTTTGCCGTCACTCCGCTTTGCTGACCATGGGGTCTTTTGTTGACGTTGCATTTACATCCTGCTGGAGTGCGAAGGAATGCCGTTGTTGACATTTCGTCTGCTGTATCGAGACGAATGTTGAGGTGAAGCTAGGATTTTGCCGTCGCTTCGCTTTGTTTTGATCGTGAGGTCTTTTGTTGGTGTTGTATCCGTATTCTGCTGGACTGCGAAGGAACGCCGTTGTTGACATTTCGTCTGCTGTAACGAGACGAATGCTGAGATAGTCTCTAGGTTGTCTGTGAACCGTAGAGATTTGGAGCTAAGGACTATGCCGTGGCTCCGTTTGATGGTGTAGCATTTGTGTCCTGCTGGAATGAGGAGGCACACCGTTGTTGGTCTCCAGGCTGTAGATGTGACCATTGAGATTTGGAACTAGGGACTTTGCCATGGCTCCGTTTCGTTGCGACTCTGAGGTCGGCTGTTGACGTCACGTCTGCATCTGGTTGGAGTGAGGAGAAACGCCGTTGGTGATCTCTAAGTTGTCGATATTGACGTCGAGACCCTGAAGCTAGGGATCTTCCTTTGCTTCGTTTGTTGATATTGTGTCTGCAATATTGCGACAAATGTCGAGGTTGTATCTAGGTTTTCTATGAACCGTCGAGATTTGGCTTCGCTTTCTGATGGAGCCTGTTGGGAAGGTATGGTTCTCTCTTTGTTTGTGCCCCTGGATTGTATATAGGAATCGATGTGATCTCACCTGTAGGGCAAAAAGTTTCATTCTTTCATCATTTTCTTATTCTTTCCGCGATGCTCTATCATTTCAGCTTTTTATATCGCGAAAATCACGATTGCCCAATCATTTCGGCTATTTTTCGCGGTGCCCAATCATTTCGGCTATTTTTCTTTTTACTCGCTGCTTTTTATTATGAGCTGTCCAATCATTTCGGCTGTTTTTTTTCTTTTACTCGCTGCTTTTTATTGCGAGTTGCCCCATCATTTCGGCTATTTCATATGCATTTTTAGCTCGCTGATTTTTTATCGAGAGTGTAGAACTTGGAATCTGGTGCCAATCTCAGCATCAGTATCGCTACAACTGGAATATTGCCAGGAGCGAATTATTATTTGCCATGAAAGGACTCGGAATTTGATACCGGTTTAGGCATCAGCATCGCTATAACTGGGATATTACCAAAAGCGAATCATCATTTGCCTCTGTCGATATAGAACAGAGGTGGCTTAGCCAACAGTGTTAGGATCCCGTCGACCAAGGCTTTTGACTTCATGAGCCGTAAGGGTCTCACAAAGGTATTTCTCCCTACAAGTCGTGAGAATCTCGTAGGTGTGTTTTCTTCTTAGGGATCGTGAGGATTCCTAAGTGTATGTTCCCTCGTAAGTCGTAAGGATCTTACAAAAGGGTTTTCTCCTTATAAGTCGAGAGGACTTATAAGGGTTGTTCACCATATGGACATATCCCTAGCCACGGGTGGGACTTGGTCAGGGAAATGTTTATTCGTGCCCGTGGATTGTATACAAGGGTCAGTATTGAGCCACTTGTAGGGAAATATCAAAGGTTGTGGAAGTTGCTTAAGAACAGGTTCAGGTCTCTGTAACTTAAGACTTTCAAATCTTATAAGCCGTGAAGGTCCCATAAGAGAGTTCTCCTTACGAGTCGTGAGGATCTCACAAGTGTAATTTCTCCTTAGGGATCGTAAGGATCCCTAAGTGTGTTGCTCCATTGTGAGTCGTAAGGATCTCACGCGGGTGGTTTCTCCTTACAAGGTCGAGAGGACCCTGTAAGTGTCTTTTAACGAGGTTGCGCCCTTTCGGGTTTTCACAAACACTCGCCGGTAGCCCTGCTATTTTTACTCACGGAGCCCTTTCGGGTTTTCATCCGTGCCCATTTTGCTTATGGACATACCGTTTTCTTTTTTTTGTTTATTCACTTTTTTTTATTTAACGAGGTTGCGCCCTCTCGGGTTTTCACAAGACTCGCCGGTAGCCCTGCTGTTTTTACTCACGGAGCCCTTTCGGGTTTTCATCCGTACCCATTTTCCTTATGGACATACCGTTTTCTTTTTTTTTTAATACGTCAGCCTAAGGATGCCGCGGGCTGGTAGTAGTTTAACGACGTTTCGGTCATTTGCAAGTTTTAGGACATTGCGGTCCACCATTGCCATATTTGAGGCGAATCTCTAGTTTACTGACTTTTCGGTCTATGGGGCTTTCCCTATGAGCATGATGCCCCCGGTATATCCATCTTTCTCGGAGCATGTGGTTGTGGTGGGCTCACCTTCCAGTTTTCGGAAAACGCGTACTTGCCCTGTTGGTTTTGGTCTTCAACCCAGTTTTTGAAAACGTAGCAGTTTTCGATCGGATGGCCCAATACTTGGTGGTAAGGGCAGTAATTAGGAGTGTTGACATCATTCAGTTGTGGCTGGTGTTTCGGCTCCGGTAGAGTGATAAGCCTGTTGCGCACTGCTACTTCGAACAGCCTCTTCGTTTTGTCCCGCGGAAATGAGTAAGGACGTTTCAACTTCTCATAGAGGGGTTGCCGCTTTTTGTTTTGGCGAACAACCGGTCTAGGGCCACTCGATTGTTGTTGAGTGTTAACGACGAAGGCGGTTTTTCCCTTTCCTTTATCTTTTTTGTTCGATCCGTTGTTTGCGGGTCCGAGATTTTTTCTGGGTATCGTGCAATTGCACGGCTAGATGTTCTCGCAACTCCTCAATTCTTTCGTTTTAGAGATGGATTCCTTGAAGAGAGGGCCGAGGGCTACTTTTTTGTCGGAGTCTCTCCCGAAGGTGAGAACTCGCGGTCTCTCGGGATCAACCCTATGACAATTGCCAGTAATTCTTTTATGCTCATCTGTCGCATTCTTCCTTTGTCTACGAGCTTCACGCTTTGTCCTGTTAAAGTGTTGCCTGTGAGCGACATACCCTTGCCACCAACACTTAAAGGAGTCGCAGTCTTCAGTAGGATGTGCGATCTTCTGATGATATAAGCAGAAGTTAGGATGCACGTCCGCTTCATCAAGATGTATACCACCAGGAGAATTTTTTTTAAAAACGTCGCACTCCTCGGTGGGGTGCGAAATCTTTCGATGATATGAGCAATAATTAGGATGCATCTCTACTCCACCGAGAGTGTTTTCTTCAGAGGGTGGTAGCTTCATTCCCATTGATATGGCTTTAGCAAACCTTTTCCTCGTCTTGAATTTGTTTTTATCCGCAGCGGATGTCTTTTGATTTGACGGGAGTGCCTCGACTCTTTCGTCTAGTCGCCGGCGTTTGGCTCCTTCCAATATGTCCATCTCACGCTCCTGATTAGCTTTACTTTTCAGACGAATCTCATTCAGGAAGGTATCGATCATCTCGTCTGACGGCCACAGAAGTTCTGGTTCAGGACCCGCCCCCGGTTTCTCAGTGCAAGGAGCCTCTTTATCATCTATCAATGAGTGAGAGATCACATGACAACTTGCTACGCAGTCCTCAGATTCATCTGATGAGTCTTCTCCATTGTTTTCGTCCTCGAGGACGTGGCTGAGGAACTCTTGGAGCGTGATTGGAATCCGCACTTTCTGGTTATACTCTTCCAGCGCGTCAATCTATTTCTGCAAATCCATGCGCTTGTCACCAGACTTCACGGGCTTCTTGGATTTCTTCTTGTTTTTCTTTGAAGATTTTAACGGCTGGGTATGAGTGCTGGGGCCTTCACCATCGATCCTTGGAGTTGGGCGTGGCTTCAGCATCCCTTTGACGATCTGGGGTTCTAGCGGGTTCTTCCACCCGATCGCCGGGCATGTCTGGAGATCATTCAGCATCCTTTTGGTTTTGGCTGACAGCACGACCTCCCACGGAGCTTCTTCAACAAAAGAACAAGTTGCCCTCGGCGTGCCCGTCTTCTTTGGAGTGTGCGGCTGTGGTGGGTTTACTTTCCACTTTTCAGACAGCGCAAACTTGCCTTGTAGGTACTGATCCTCGATCCATCCCTTAAAGAAGAAGCAATCCTCGATCGGGTGACTTACCGTTTGATGGTAAGGGCAATAATTGGTATGATTCATCTCGCTGGGTTGCGGTGGTCTCCTTGGATTCGGGAGATTGATAAGCCTATTGCGCATCGCCAGCTCGAACAGCCTCTTCGTTTTATCCCGCGGGAATGAGTAAGGGCGCTTCATTTTCTCATTATAATACCACCGTCTCTCTTCCAGTTGATCTGCTAGCTTTGGGGCACTGGGCTGCTATTGGGTGTTCGCAGTGAAGGTCACTTTCCCTTTACCCTTGTCATTTCGGGATTCCGGCTTCGGAGGAGACGGTCTGTGACCCATTTGATCCATCTGGGCTAGCTTATCAATTAAAGCCTGGAACGTGGTCGGTTTAAATAACATCATGAACTGTGAAACAGTTGCATGAGGGTCTAGGGTGCCCATGAACGTGCCTATCGCAGGTGCTTCTTCGATGCGCTGTTCGCATTTCGACCACAGGTTCCGCCATCGGATCGCATATTGAACCCAAGTTTCGCCCGGCCTTACCCTGGCATTAATCAGTACTGTTATCGGGGTGCGTTCGCTGGCACTTGCAAATTTTTATGTAAACAACAGCTCCATCTCCGCAAATGTTTTGATAGAGTCGTTAGGTAGCTCCGAATACCATTCGAAGGCCGTTTCTGCTAAGCTGTCGACGAATTGGCGAAGCAACAATTTATCATCGCCTCCAGTGTTGCCACATAAGGCTCTGAATTGAGCGACATGCTGATGTGGATTCCCTGTCCCCTTGTACACATGGAATTTAGGGATCGTATATCCCAGTGGGTAACTGATTTGGTCATACCAGCCCGGATAGGGTCGTCCGGTTCTAACAATTTGCCCAGCCGCTTCATTCGCCTGATGAACTCGTATCTGCTGAGCTATATAGTCGTCTAGTGCAGCTTTGGAAATGGTTTCCTCCTTGGCTGCTGAAAGATCCGGAGGAGGATTAAATGTCTCCCCTCTATCGTCTCCAATAATGATTAAAGGGTCTTCAGCTGGAGGGTCCGGCTGTAACATCATCTCTACCATATCTTGGAAGAGAAGTGCCATTTGCTTTATGTTAGCCGCCTGCTCTGCGGCTTCTTTGTCCTTCTTTTCGATGCCCCTGCATAAGAAGTCAGCATCGGTTTCTTGCTCATGGCGCTGCTCCGATGACGCCTCCGGGCTTTCTTTTGGTCCGGTGAGTGCAGCCATTGCAGTCAGCATCTCTTGAAGTTTCTGCTGTTGCTCCTGGGATTTTGTCACGGATCGGGTGAGCGGTCGGTAACCCATCGAAGCGCGGCTTTCCTCCTTTCCGGAAGCCATATAAACAGTATACGCCACTATGCCCCTAGACTTGGGGCGTTTGTGTTCAGCGCTTTTACGGTTCGCCATGTTCACAGGGGCTTTTTGCGGCCTCCTTTTCTTTTGGGTGATTGATGTTGTGGGAGCCATTGCAGTGGGCACCCAGCCAGTTGTTGCTTTTTCTGGCTTGACAAAGTAGTCATTCTCCTGCCGAACCTTCATCTTTTTCTGTCGGCGGAGATAGTCTTGATACATCACGGAGTCTTGGACGTGACGCTAGACCTTGTAAATTTCAGAGGATAGCCGTTGAGGGGGCTGCTCTAGCTTTTTCTCTGGAGCATTCTTCACAGGTGAAGGAGTTCTCTTCAGCACTGTAGTAGGAGAGTTTCTGCGCACCTTTTTGAGCAGTTCAAAGCTGTTCTCGGTTGGAACAGCAGCATCGATCCCCACTGTTGGAGCTGGTAGAGTAAATCCAAAGGGAGAGCTGCCCCCAGCCTTCCGTACTCGGTGCAAGTGACGACGTCGAGCGTGTCGTACGGATGGAGTTGTTTCAGCTATAATGGTGACTTCGTCATGCCCCTTTCTTTGAGGAGAAACCGTTATTGGTGCTAGCCTATCGAAGACTGACACCCGTTGAGAAGCAATGTCTAATCTGTCAAAGACAGACCTCTGGGCAGCTTTGAGGACCTCGCCTGGAGCAGCAACCGGAATGGCCAGTCTTATAAAAACTGACTTTTTGGAAGGAGGAGCATTTTCAATGATTTCGTCCGCTTGAGCCGGGATGGCTACCCGCTTTGGGATGGCAGCTTTGGGTATCGCGGGCTTATAGACGTTCTGGCCCAGTCTGTTGAAAACTGAGGTATTGAAGTTGGGCGACCCGTTGAGAGGGGTCGCGGCAGTGGTAAGTCGATCAAAGACCGGCTTCTTTGGAGCTTCTTGCGACATCATTGGGGTATTGACGCTCATCGGTAGGAGCATGGTCCCGAAGAATAGTCCAGTGGTGGCCTGAGTCACTTGTTCCACTGGCATAGCAAAGATGGAGGCCGCTTGAGGCCCGTAAGTCACTCCCCCGGACGGGACGGAGCGAGAGTTGCAGTTGCAGTTAGTGCAGTTTGAAGCCATTGATCTTTTGTTTTCTGCACGGAGCAAGACACCAAATCTTAGTACCTCGAATCCACAGGCAACCACAGCAAACCACAGAAAACCGCGATTCATTCGCGAACACGACACACGAAGTGTGGAGTGGAAAGAGGAAGAGGTCCCACCGGGCGTGCCAGAATCTGTTCCCCTTCGAATGGCGGCCGAGACATAGAGACGTCTTGCCTGAGATTCGGGGCAGATGCTATTTGGTTTTATCCGTCCACCTTTCCGAAGATGCCAAGTTGATTTATGGCACCGTATATCGGAGGTTTAGACGGATGCGGCCGATGTAGCAGACTTCGTTAGATTCCCCCTCATTCGAGGGGTTTTTGATTGCGGGGACGCTCTTCCCTGCAGGCGCAAGCCCCTGCAGTTAATTACGCTACCGCATCACGGTAACAACTTTCTCCTTCTCCAGAATTTCACTTCGTATCGTAGGTGTTTGTTTTGTTTGTGGTTGCCCGTGGATTGTATACGGAGACTAATTTATGTCGTCACCCGTAGGACGTGGATTAGTCCAAATCCGTATTTTCTTAGATTTGGTTTTAGGGTTTTGGTTTAAGAATACGTTAGCCGTATTTGGTGCTAAGATCAACTTAAACATTTGTTAAGGATACGTTAGTCTAATTTGAGACTAAGATCAACTTAACGGGATCGTTTAGATCCGACAAAAGAGCATTTGGGGCTCTATTGTTCCAGTTTAGGGACATAGTGGTCCATTGCCAGTTTAGGGACATGGCGGTCCATTTCCAGTTTAGGGACATGGTGGTCCATCATTCCCGTTTTGGGGACGAATGTTGGTTTAAGGACGCATTAGTCCATGAGTTTAAGGACCCCACAGTCCGTATTGTTGGTTTAAGGACGCATTAGTCTATGAGCTTAAGGACCCCACAGTCCGTATTGTTGGTCTAAAGACGCATTAGTCTATGAGTTTAAGGACCTCACAGTCCGTATCGATGTGTGGTTGTCGGGACCCGTCACCTCTCTGACGACGTTGAAGTATTACAACGACAAATATCAGAGGAGTTCGGAGATGTACCCTTAAACCGGGTGTAAATTGATTTGAGAGAGCATTTGTGCTCAGTTCAATTTAATTTAAGGACTTACGACCAGAATTGGACTAAGTCCAGTTGAAAATGTTCAACATTTTATTTGTATTTGGCATGTTAGGCCTTTACTAGGGCTCTGCCCCTTTAATAATGCAGTGCATTTTTTCTGGCCTATTAGGCCCTTTTAATTGGGCTCTGCCCCTTTTTTAAATGATGCACAGCATCTGTTTTGGTCTGACAGACCTTTGTTTGGGCTCTACCCATTTTTTATAATGCAGAGCATTTATTTTGGTCCATTGGACCTCTTAATTGGGCTCTGCCCTTTAATAATGCGCTGCATTTAATATTCTGACAGTGCGCCACGTGTCCTGTCAGGCGCTTTGCACCAGCGCAAGGCGCAAACTCATGTGAAGGTGACACGTGTCACGTTCTGGTGAGCGCAAGCGCAGTGCGCTGCGACAGTGCGCTGCGCTGTTGCGCTGCTAACACGTAGCGCGCTCTGATGGCTTGCGTCAATCCATGAGCGCAATGCTAATTTTTTAAAACGTAAGGCGCCGTTTGTTCTGGGGCTGACACGTGGCGCTCCCTGGTGGCTTGCACCATTCCAAGGAGCGCAACAGTGCAAACTCAAAAGTGCAAGACACTGTTTAATATCTTGATCCAATTTTGGATCAAAGAAAGGAATCTTTTAAGATTTCAGAACCAATGGTTCATCAAAAGGCAATGCCTTTATGTAGATCAAATGATCTGTGAAGTAATACTTCTTTTTTTCTTTTTGTGATTGGATTTTTTTGATCTTTTTTCCTTTTTAATTGAAGATCTTGATCTTGTTCTTAGATCATTGATCTTTATAGAAGAAAATTCTTCTTTATTTAAAGGTTTTTACCTTCTTTTTTTCTCTCTCTGAGCTCTTCTCAAAATTTTCTTTAGAGGAGTTTTCTGTTTTTCTCTCTGTGTGTCAATGTCTTTTAGACTTGGAGTCTAGGGGTTTTTTTTCATAGTGCCAATTGATTTGTTAAATCAGTTAAAGAGATCTTTCTCTGAGTGATTTAGGGGTTTTTCCCCACCGTTGGATCTTTGATCCAAGAGCTTCTGTTTTACAGAAGATAATCTTCTTGTTTTAACAAGATCAGAAAGATCATTCTAGAATTTTTCTATTTTAAATGCTGGCACAGCTGGCGCAAGCGCACCTGCGCTTGACACGTGTCGCGCAGTGCAACTGAGCTGACACGCGTCGCGCAGCGCTGAGCACAGATCATCTGAAGCGTTGCTTCCTTTATTATTTTTTTATTTTAAAACAGAGCCTTGCTCTACGTGGCACGTTGCACGCAGCGCAAGGAATCTGAAGCGTTGCTTCAATTATTTTAACTTTAATTTTAACTTTAATTTCAAAGCAGAGCTTTGCTCTGATTGAGGGAAACAGAAGCGTTGCTTCGTTTCCCGCCTTGGAATTTGAACAGAGCTTTGCTCTGATTGGAGTAAACAACTCCTTACCACGCAACACCAGGGATCAAAAGCCCTCACTAAGAGGCAGCTGAGCGGCTACCCTGCTCGGCTATCCCTAACCGGTAGCTCCCTACCACGCAACGCCAAGGATTAAAGCCCTCGCCAAGAGACAACTGAGTAGTTTCACTACTCGGTCAATCCTTAGCAGGCCTCCCATGGCCCTACAGCGCTAAGGATCAAAGCCCTCTCCAAGAGGCAGCCGAGCGGCTACCCTGCTCGGCTATTCCTGGCTGGTAGCTTCCTACCACGTAATGCCAGGGATCAAAGCCCTCACCAAGAGGCAGCCGAGCGGCTACCCTGCTCGGCTATCCCTGGCTGGTAGCTCCCTACCCCATAACGCCAGGGATCAAAGCCCTCGCCAAGAGGCAACTGAGCAGCTTCACTACTTGGTCCATCCTTAGCAGGTCTCCCACGGCCCCTCCAGCGCTAAGGATCGAAGCCCTCACTAAGAGACAGCCGAGCGGCTACCCCGCTCGGCTATCCCTGGCTGGTAGCTCCCTTACCCCACAACGCCAGGGATCAAAGCCCTCACCAAGAGGCGGCCGAGCGGCTACCCTGCTCGGCTATCCCTGGCTGGTAGCTCCCTTACCCCACAACGCCAGGGATTGAAGCCCTCACCAAGAGGCAGCCGAGTGGCTACCCTACTCGGTCCATCCTTAGCAGGCCTCCCACGGCCCCTCCAGCGCTAAAGATCGAAGCCCTCACTAAGAGGCAGCCGAACGGCTACCTCGCTCGGCTATCCCTGGCTGGTAGGTTCCCTACCCCACAACACCAGAGATCAAAGCCCTCACCAAGAGGAAGCCGAGCGGCTACCCTGCTCGGCTATCCCTGGCTGGTAGCTCCCCTACCCCACAACGCCAGGTATCGAAGCCCTCACCAAGAGGCAGCCGAGCGGCTACCCCGCTCGGCTATCCCTGGCTGGTAGCTCCCTACCCCACAACGCCAGGGATCGAAACAATCACTAAGAGGCAGCCGAGCGGCTACCCCGTTCGGCTATCCCTGGCTGGTAGCTCCCCTACCCCACAACGCCAGGTATTGAAGCCCTCACCAAGAGGCAGCCGAGCGGCTACCCCGCTCGGCTATCCCTGGCTGGTAGCTCCCTACCCCACAACGCCAGGGATCGAAACAATCACTAAGAGGCAGCCGAGCGGCTACCCCGTTCGGCTATCCCTGGCTGGTAGCTCCCCTACCCTACAACCCAGGGATCTAAGCCCTCGCTAAGAGGCAGCCGAGTGGCTGCCCCGCTCAGCTATCCCTGGCTGGTAGCTCCCCTACCCCACAACGCCAGGGATCTAAGCCCTCACTAAGAGGCAGCCGAGTGGCTACCCCGCTTGGCTATCCCTGGCCGGTAGCTCCCCTACTACACAACGCCAGGGATCAAAGCCCTCGCCAATAGGCACTGGGCAGCAACCCTGCTCGGCAATCCTTAAGGATCAAAGCCCTCGCCAAGAGGCACCGGGCAGCAACCCTGCTCGGTAATCCTTAAGGATCAAAGCCCTCGCCAAGAGGCACCGGGCAGCAACCCTGCTCGGCCATCCTTAGTAGGCCTCTTACGGCCCCTCCCGCGCTAAGGATAAAATGCTCTCGCAAGAGGCAACCGGGCCCGCCCTTGCTCGGTTATCCCTGGCTGATAGCTCCCTACCCCAACACACCAGAAATCAAAGCCCTCGCCAAGAGGCAGCGGGCAACAACCCTGCCCGGCCTATCCTTAAGGATCAAAGCCCACGCCAAGAGACACCGAAAAGTAACCCTGCTCGGCCCCTCCTTAGTAGGCCACTTACGGCCCCTCCGCGCTAAGGATCCAAATCCTTCGAAAGAGGCAACCGGGCCCGCCCTTGCTCGGTTATCCCTGGCTGGTAGTTCCCTACCCCAACACACCAGGGATCAAAGCCCTCACCATGAGGCACCGGGCAGCTACTCTGCTCGGCCCGTCCTTGGTATTCCACTTACGGCCCCTCCCGCACCAGGGATCAAAGCCCTCACTATGAGACACCGGGTAGCCACCCTGCTCGGCACATCGCCAACAGGCAGTCTCCTGCCCGTCAGACGCTGAGGATTCGAAGTCCTCTTCACGAGGCCGTCGAGTTCCTTCCTGCTCGGCGAATCCCCAGCGGGTAACTTCCTACCCTGCAACGACTAAGGAACAAAGCCATCACCAAGAGGCATCCGGTTTATCTACGTCTGAGACGGGGCCATGGAGATACCGTCTTCCCGTCGGTCTTTGCACACTTGGCAAATGAACAGATTCAACTCGACGCGTAATCGCTAGACGAAGAACTAACATAACACAAATACAAGTGTTTACCGACAAAGAAAAATACGAGCACAAACACTACAAAAAGTTTTTATTCACAAAGTCAAAACTTTTATAAGGGTATTGTGGACTCCCCAGCCTTACAAAATGCCCGGAGGCCTACAAAATCCCGGTGCGACAAAAGAAAAGAAACAAGAAGACAGGGGGCTTCAGGCCTCAGGGCCAGGCGCAACCCCAGGAAGCTCAGCATCTACCACGGCTCGGATGGCGCCTAGGGGCTCAGCTCCCATCACATCAGCCTCGGCGTCACCCTCACCAGGAATCTCTTCCCTGGATTCTCCCCCGGGGTCGTCCCCCTGCTCATCATCCCCGCGAGGATATTTGGCTCGAAGCTCTTCGTCAGCGAACTCCGGCATCTGAGCCTTGACGGCATCGAGGGCCTCGTGCCAGATGGCGGTAGTGGCCGAGGCTAGGAAGGTGTAAAATTGTTCCGACTTCTGGAAGTTCTCCACCGCCTTCGCCACTCTGAGGTCGGCTTGCTTCACCCCCTCTACCGCCGCCTCCAGCTCCTTCCGAAGGGCGCTCGCCGACTTCTTCATGGTGCCGACGAGCACCTTGGAGTCCTGAAGCTTGGCCTGGGCGGCCTCGCGATACCCGGCAGCCTCCTGCTTCGCTGCCGCCACCTCCTGCTTTGCGACCGCCATCTCCTGCGTCCCGACCGCCACCTCACCCTCCAGGGCAGCGACCCTCGCCATCGCCGCCTCCAGCTCCCGCTTTGAGCTCTCCTCTAGCGAGGAGAGCTCGCCCACGGCTCGCACTGCCGGGGCAATTTCCTCTTCCTCCATATGGACGATGAGGGCGATGTGCTGGAGGACCTGAAGAAATCAGAAGAGGGTCAGAAAGGAAAGGGGGACACCAAATCTCGCGAATGTTAAGACGCTGAGTGAAAAATTGAGTAAGGAGCGAGCAGTGACCTGCACGGCCTCTTGGGCGGTGGCCATCATTTGCGTCTTGAGAGTTCCCCGAGGGACCTTGCCCCTGGTCGACCTCTCCATGTCGGCCAGCAAGCTGTCAGCGACGGAGAACCCCGAGGGCACCTCAAAATGGAGCTCCCCCTCGTCCACCAAGATCGGGGAGGCCGGGGTCCGCGGAACCGTTCGGGGGATCCTCTTGAAAGACGACGGTGGAGATCCGGTCTCCACCTTTGAAGCCCGGGCCTCCGGTCCCCGAACCCGTTTTCGGCTCGGCGCCTGGCTGGGCTTCGGGGCACGGCCCGCACTCGAACGCTGGGGTGGGATGGCCGCCGGGGGAACCGGGGCCGACGCCGGGCGAGAAGAGCTAGCACCCCCAGCTTTCGATCCATTCTTCGGCTTGCGCATGGCCGCTCGAAGATGGCTCAAGTCCATAGGTTCTGCACAAGACAAGATACAATGGAATTAGCAACACAAACAGAAATGAAGACAAACGCAAGCTCCTAACTTACCGACGAACTGGGCGGGGCTGAGCCCAGCCCAACTAAGGGCGCGCTCAGAAAGCTGCACGTCGGTCCGAGGAATGGGCTCCCACTCCGCCACTCTCACTACGTCGGTATCGTTGGAGGGACTTCCCCGCCAGCACCTATCCCTAGACCACTGGGTAGGCACGGGCCAGTCCTCACCCTCTGGTGGCCCAACAAAGAAAACTTCTTCTTCCAATCGTGGATGGAAGAAGGCAAGACGACGACTCCCGACCTGGCTGCACTCCCCCTTTGTTTCCTAAAGGAGGGGTAAACCCACCTCGGGTCGCCCGTGGGAGTGCCAGGGTGATCTTTGTAAATGAGAGAGGAGTCAAGGATGGACAGACCGAAGGGGATCATCTGCAACTTCAAACGGACCAGAAACCCGAGGAGAATCCTCCAGGAGTTCGGTACTAGCTGGCCCGGGGATAACTCGAAGTAATTCAGCGCTCTAACAACCTCGGGGGAGAAGGGCAGGCACATTCCGGTCCAAAAGGCTTCCAAGTACAGGGCAATCCACTTACCCCGTACCTGATCTGCCCTCTCCTCCTTCCTGGCCAAACGCAACGTGTACCCGGGAGGAATATGGAAACGAGTCCGAGCGTTGGCGAGCTCTTCCTCGTGTCTCACCGTAGACGCATGCCAGGCGCATCCGCGACCTCCACTCGGGGAGCCGCCCCCGTCACGCGACCCTGGGAAGGAGACCTAACCCTAACTCCCTGGGAGGACTCCGGTCCAGAAGAAGAGGAAGAAGAGGAAGACTCTACAGAGGGCTCCTCAGACTCTACACCAACTACATCTACAGACTCCTCAGAGGAAGACATCTAACCTGATGAAGAGGAGTCCACGGAAAAGAAAACGCGGAAACCCGACCTAAAGAGAAGAACGCCGAGCCAACAAGACCAAAGACGAGAAGATTATGAAGAGGAATGGGCCCTCATGTGGACCCCACCTCTACTTATTGCCACCGGCGTTCTCATCCAACGGCGACAGTCATCTCCCGCCGAAACAGTTCAGTACACTCGACGGCCACGATCGCTCCACCTGTCGCACGCACATTGGCATATCCCCTCAGACGCCAGAGGTCTGCGGCCCATCGCGTTAGCCAACCAGCACCCGACATGTGGACTGTTGCTTCAGTAAAGTACGCACGATTCGGCGCACCCTCATTAAAGCAGAGATCGCACCCCTGATTCGCTGGCGTCATCCAGAAAATACAGCAGATTGCCCAGGGACACGCCCCGACGATATCTTCGGAAATGAGATCACCTCGGGTGACCCGGCAAACCACTCTCGACCCGACCCGTCAGCTGGTCGGGACGAGAGTGGGGGGCTAATGATGATGCTCGATATCGGTGATCTCCTAGATCATGACACGCGGCAGATGACGTGTCCCAAAGCTCACAAGAAAGGACGACCAGTGGCCGACCAGGCTACTCCTGTGCCCGTCCCACAAACAAACGCTGGCTCACTACCGAGCCCCCTGCACAATTGGCCTCCTCGGCCTCCCAGCTCGTCTTCGGGCTCCTGCAGAATTAAGATACCTCGGCTCTCCCACTCGCTCGCGAGCTCTCCCGCCGAGGTCTTCTTCCTCGGTATCATCGACCGATCAACAGCACCGCTCACAGGCGCAACCGCCATCCCGCGAATCTCGCCATGCGCGAAATATTCGCCGGCCACATCCCACGTTCCACGCCATCACGATCCCCCATTAACGAGCATGTCTCGCCATTAATGGGAGATCCCGCTCATCACGCGGGCGTGACGTCGGGAGCGTAACGACCGACATGATTCTCGCGCATGCCCTGCCTGCTGCCACCGCTATATAAACCCCTTCTTCAGACGGTTCAAGTAAGCCATTTTTACTCCACTAAGCCGTTACTTTGCTCGGATTTTCTCTCTAACTTGAGCGTCGGAGGGTCCTCGGTGGTACAACCACCCCGGGACTTCTTTGCAGGTAACTCGGCGCAAACAACCTCAAACCTATTGAGATCCACACGCTTCAGGAGCCAGCCTCCAGATCAAATCTCAGCCGTCCATCGCCGCCATCAGTAGACCAACGGAAGGTAACATCTTGGCGCGGATCCCCCGCGTCATAACCCTATCTTGAAAGATTTTTATGGTCAGCTGATTTATTGGCTTGCTGAATCGCAGAGTTGCATTTATCAAATGATTGATTAGTCAATATATTCAATCATGAGCTTATTTTTAAAAATTCATTTATTCTGGTTTTATTGGGAATTATAATGAGAAACATACCGGGTAATTCATTTTTATGAGCTACCTATATCGGGACCGCTTGACCAATAATTATTCCAAAGGTGCAAATTGTTCTTGTTTATGAGTTAAATCCTCATCATCAAATCATGCATCTCCATACATCTATCCCTATTCGATGCTACAATTAATAAATGACTCTTCCACTTGAAAACTTGATGCGTAGAGTTATCATTATTACTTGTGTTGTCCTCATGAGTTGCAAGGACTTAAGACTAAACATACACTAAAACGAACATAGTTAAACACCTTTCTCTTATTATCATTCGTCATAACTTGTTAGTATTATTTTTACCTTAATTGGAAACAATTCAAATTACAAACACGAGGCAGATTACCCAAAAAAAAACTCACGAGAATATGGTAAATATTTCTTGGGCTCTGCTTCGCAAATAAATTTTCATACCATCCAAAAGAAGCGAAACTTAAAGCCCTGCAGTACGATTCAAAAATAAATTATACAAAAAAAACCCAAAATAAATAAATAAATTACTCATCAATTTATTCATCCGTACACATGCATCAATCCAATGTCAACATGAAACACAGACCTGTGAATCATCACACTTAAACTACTACCACTCAAACAAGCCCTAAAACCCAACCATCTGCCACGTGGCGCTCACCCATTTCTCCAAAACCCAAGTGCGAGCCCCGTGGGTCAAGTTCTTGTTCATTTTTACCATAAAAAGATGACTTTATTTAATAAATTTATTTTATTTTGTGGGTGGTTTCCTTCGGTGGTTATTTTTTTAAAGCCCTTGCTTCATTCTCTCCTCCTATTGGCCTTGTGGTTTCCAAGAATAGAAGGAAACCAGAAATCTAGATCTAAACTTTTTTGGGGTAAAAAATATTCTATAACAAATTATATTATAATTATAATTTCTAGGGTTTCTCTTCTTATTATATTTTTGTTCTTGTGTCTTCTAGGGTTTGTGGATCGAAAAAAAATGGCAAGAGAGAAGATACAAATAAGGAAGATTGATAATGCAACAGCAAGGCAAGTGACCTTCTCAAAGAGGAGGAGGGGGCTTTTCAAGAAGGCTGAGGAGCTCTCCATCCTTTGTGATGCTGAGGTTGGCCTCATCATCTTCTCTGCTACTGGCAAACTCTTTGAGTTCTCAAGCTCCAGGTACTCAAATTTACTCTCTCTCTCTATATATATATGTGTGTGTGTGTGTGTAGAATTTTATTTTTGAACAGAAATTGAAGGATATTTGTGTGTGAGGGAGAGAGCTAGATGTGGGGTTTTAGAATAGCTTTCTCTCTAGGGTTTCTTCAAAAAGGAAAAAAAAAACAATTTTTTTTGGGGATGCTAGGTACTCAAATTTACTCTCTCTCTCTCTCTCTCTCTCTCTCTCTATATATATATATATATATATATATATGCATGTGTAGAATTATTTTTGAAGAGAAATTGAAGGATATTTGTGTGAGAGGGAGAGAAATGTGGGGTTTTATGATAGCTTTCTCTAGGGTTTCTTCAAAAGAGGGGGGGAAACAAAAAAAATTGGGGATGCTAAGATTGATCTTGGGTATTTGTGGTGTTTAGATTTTCCTTGATCATGATGCAAAAATTAGGCAGTTTCAGTGGTTGGTTTATTTATTTAACTGTTTAGATGTTTCAGAAGGAAAGAGTTAAAGTTGCTGGGATCAGAGATTATGGTATATATTTATCTAAATGTTTGATGTATTGTTATAGAAATGACTAGTTTAGATCTTTACTTGATATATATATATCTTGACTTGATATATATATATATATATATATATATATATATAAATAAAAGAATAATGGAGGAAAGAGGCCATATGAGGGAATTTTCTCCTATGGCGTCGAAAAAACACCCCCTCCATCGTGTTTTCCGACGATCGGAATGCATCATTTTCATCGTTATTATCTAAGATATGGGTACACCAAATTTCATGTGATTCTACAACTTTTTCACCGTTGATTTAGCAATGTAAAAAGTTCTATTGTCGGTAAACCGTTAATTTTGAACCCACTAATTCAACGGTGAAAAAGTTGTAGAATCACATGAAATTTGGTGTACCCATATCTTAGATGAAAACGATGAAGATGATGCATCCCAATCGTCGGAAAACACGATGGAAGGTGTTTTTTTGATGCCATAGGAGTAAATTCCCTCCTATGACATCTTTCCTCCATTATTCTCATATATATATATATATATATATATATAATCTTAGAACACTAAGAGTCTAAGAACTGCCCATTAATCAACCGCTAGATAGTAGCAACGGCTATTGAATATACTAAAATAAATATAAATTTCCAGAAAGATTCGACCGATTGAGATGTGTGAAGCGACTGTCCTTAATAGATATCCCATGCCTCTGAATATTTTTTGATGTGGAAGGCTGTTTTTTGTTTTGTTGAGATAATTGGTGGAATAAATTAGTCACCCTTTCATAAATGGGAGACCCGGGCTCGATCAGGTCGGTCTCCCCAGTGGGCTACTCCAAGCCCCATCAAGGGGTTACTCCAAGCCCTTGATGTAGAATGCTGTTGGTCTAATGTTTTGAATTAGCAGTTGTTTCACAGCAAGCAGTGTACACTCGCAAGTCGCAGTACGATGGATATAGAAACAACCTCCCCTCTATGAGAACTCTTGGTTACACAGAGAATGGATCATGAAGAGAATGATTGGTGTGAGTGTGGAGGGATGAAGAAATTTACATATATAGTTAATAAGAGGTTGAAAATTTGAATTTCTTGTAAGCAAAATCACATGTGATAACACACCAAGAACCTTGTATCCTAGTGCATGTGGACATATATATATGCTAGTAATCCTGACATTTTGAATTTGTGTAAAGCATACAACAATAACAAAGCCTAGCTTGGATGTTAATTATGTAGCATTATATATAGGTTTTGGAGTTCGTTGTATCTTATTAGCAAAAGGCACAATTTTAGATGTTTGAGATACACCAGCTGCTTGCAAACATTGAAAGATGTAGTAAATTAGGTAGTTGGATGATGGGCTTTGAGAACCAATTGATCAGAAATTTAGTTATTCTCTTGCAATCTAAGTATGATACTTTTTCTATTTTTGATATATACTTCTTCTATATATTATATATAGTAACATTTGATAATAATGAGTATTTTCAAAGGGTTAAGCCGGTTATTATTAGTCAACTGAAACTAAACACTTTTAGTGGAGTATGGTTTCGAGCTTAATTTCCTTTAGAGGACAAATATTTGGGTGCTTTATAATAAAACTACGTGACCTATGATGTTTATGCAACAAGTTTCTCTTCAACATTAGTAATATATGCAAGTAGCATCGCATAGGTTAAGTTACAAGCTTGTCCAAACATCAATTTTTTCTTTATCAAAGGTTCCATCTTTCATCATTATCATATGCTATATATTCTTTAGTTTCAACCATTTGTTTGTGAAAAATACTATCTACCAACCCGGTAGGTTCCACATAAGCCGTCACATTTGTGAAAAATACTCCGTTAATTTAGAGTTATTTATGTTAACAAGTGTCACTAGCGTACTATATTATGGGAATACATATATATTTTTGCCTTTTTATTCCTGCCTTACATTGCCGTTTCATTCTTGTTTTCCCTATATGTAGTATGAAGGAGATAATTGAGAAGCACAGCATGCACTCAAAGAAAACAATGAGAGCAGAGCAGCCATCTCTTGACTTGAATGTATGCTATTCATTTCTCTCTCTGATAATAAGATATATTGATTATAAGAAAAATTTGAGAATAATGGAGGAAAGATGCCATAGGAGGGAATTTTCTCCTATGGCGTCAAAAAAATACACCCTCCCACGTTTTTTCAGATGATCGGCGTCCATCATCTTCATCGTTATCATCTAAGATGTGGCTACACCAAATTTCATGTGATTCTATAATTTTTTCACCGTTGATTTAGTGGGTTCAAGATTAACGGTTTACCGACAACATAACTTTTTGTTTTGCTAAATCAACGGTGAAAAGGTTGTAGAGTCACATGAAATTTGGTGTCCCCACATCTTAGATAATAACGATGAAGATGGTCGGTGCCGATCGGCGAAAAAACCGAGGGAGCATGTAATTTTTCGACGCCATAGGAGGAAGTTCCCTTCTATGGCCTCTTTCCTCCATTATCCTCTCTCTCTATATATGTAAAAAGTTATGTTGTCGGTAAACCGTTAATCTTGAACCCACTAAATCAACGGTGAAAAAGTTGTAGAATCACATGAAATTTGGTGTACCCACATCTTACATGATAACGATGAAGATGGTGGGTGCTGATCGTCGGAAAAAATGAAGGAGTCTCTTCTGGGGCCTCTTTCCTCCATTAACCTCTCTCCCTCTCTATATATATACAAAGAGAGAGACACGCAATGCTTGCAAATTTGAATCAGTAACAAACTGTTACTTGAAGCATGCATATTTCATTTATAGCAAAATAATTTTATTCTTATGACAACTATCATCATAAAAGCTATGCATATGATACATATTTTAATTGAAAATGTAATAAATTAAAGTTTGATTGAAAATGTCAGGTTATAAACTTGTAGTGTGTTGGGCACAAGCATTGCCTATGGTCAATTGACATGGCATTGGAAAATAAAGAGATCTGTAAATTATTATTATTTTTGAATATATTTATACTTTTTTATTTTAATTTGTTACTTTAAAGTTGGAGAAGATTTGAGAACTTAGATATGATATTTATGAAATAAATCTTTTCGAAATTATGAGAATTCTTTTGCCACGTGTCAGCAGCATGAGGATCAAATAGGCAATTTCAATTTGAAGAACCCCTCCCTTTTTGCATTAACAATAAAGAAGACATGTATACGTGAATTAAGTAAGAAACATCAACTAAATGTATAGACGAAAATCAAGTTTTAACACAATATTTGAAGCTTCGCCGTTGTTTTCGCAGCCACGCATATTACATATGACATGCAGAATATCTATATCTATACGACATGCATACAACATGAATATATCATAGCATAAGTAGCTCGCTATGTAGCATAGCAGCGACGATTTCGCTATATAGCGACTATGCATAACGCAAATACGCCGCAGCGTTGGCATCTTTTATAAATAGCATAAGCTCGAGTTACTCAAGCTATTTAAGCTACAGAGCTTGGGGGTTTTAACATATATTATATTTAAAAAAAACTCAACCCGAACCATTATATACCCATTACCAACATCATCTAGTAACACATAACAATCATTAGGGCATCAATGTCGCAATTTATCTTGTTCCCTCTTGTTCCCCCCAATTCAATCTCCCCAACCATGGACATCGCCGACCATTCAAGTTTCGCACATCGATCACCTGCTATCCAAGAACACGCTCATCCATCGTCAGCCATCAAGTGAACTAATAATGATAGATAAGAAGTGTGAACTCAAGAATCAAACATTAGGAAAATTGTTGGTATGGTACCGTTTTCTCCTAGATTTTGTTTAAACTTATCCTTTAATTTCTAGACAATTTTCCTATTTTTTATATTTAATATAACCATACCCAATAGCTATCGCTATTTTCAACATTGGAATATACAGTGTATTGCCCTTTACAGGATTCACGTGTCCAACAGCTGTCGATGTATCGAAGTTCGATACATGTTGGACATGGACTGCACACCTTGTAGGAAGATTTCATGCTTCATTGACAAGCTAGACCCCTTCCAACATTTATATCATTTTTTCTTCAAGCTCAAATTTATGTTCGTCTTTACGAAGAATACACCCATCTCGATGTTTATGCATGAAGTTAATTAAGTGTCCATGATTATTTTTGCATCTTTCTATTTCAGCAATCTTGTCATACCTTTTTGTAGCAGATGTTTGAGTAGTTGCAACTCTGAAGGGTTCTCTCATATAGGGGAGTCCTTATACTTAACAAGAATCGGAGTGAACACACACACACTACACTCTCTCTTTTTTCCTTTTTAACTATAAGTAGTATTGTTTATGAGGACGGATTAATGTGGCGATCACTCTCTCTTTTTATTCTAAAGCCGCTTCTCTTTCTCTCTCTCTCTCTCATGGTTGGTTGCATGCTTGAAATTTGTTATCTTCTTATTGCAGTTGCCACCACTTGGTGACTCTTTCACCCCTTGGGATGGAACTATCTATTTTTAGCAAAAAGGTTGTCACAAGTTAACAAAAAAGTGTGATTTAAAGTACACACAGACCTGACCTCTTCAAAATCAACTAGCATCACTGCATCAACTCTTTATGAGCTTTCAACAAATTAAGCTTCTCGCATGTGTGAAACGTTCTCTCTTTTACATCTGCACTTTCTTTTTCTTAAGAAAACCATCTTTTATGTTTGACAACCATTAAGAATTGATTTGGGGATAAAATATGATGGATAGAAAATCCTGACTCATCACAACTTTATATAGGCATTGTAACCTATTATAAATATATTCCAAATACATCATAACCGTCCATTACAACATATATTATCATAACACTCCCCTTCAAGTTTGACCATATACATCACACGACCAACTTGTTACAAATAAAATGTACACAAGTTTTTCCAAGAGGTTAGTGAACAAATCGGCAAGTTGGTTCTCCGATTTCACATGGATCGTATCAATGACCTCTTCCTCGACCTTTTCACGAACGAAGTGACAATCAACCTCAATATGCTTCGTCCATTCATGGAAAACATGGATGTTCGCAATATAGATCGCAGCCTGTTGTCACAGTATAGCTTCATAGGTGCAACAGAACTGTATCCAACCTCTATATGTAGAAAATGAATCCACACCAACTCACTCGTGGTGTTAGCCATAGCTCTGTATTCTGACTCTGCGCTGGATCGAGAGACCGCACTTTGTTTTTTTACTTTTCCAAGAAATCAAGTCCCCTCCAATAAACACACAGAAACCTGTAGTCGACCTCCTGTCATCAGGAGACTCTGCCTAATTTGCATCCGTGAAAACTATGACCTTGGAGTGCCAATAGTCCTTATAGACAATACATTTCCCCTGTGCACTCCGTGTACCTAAAAATACGGACGGGTTCATCAAGGTGAGTCTCTCGAGGATTAGACATAAACTAGCTCACTACACTGACCTCGAAGGCTATATTTGGACGAGTGACGGTCATGTAGTTAAGTTTGCCAACCAATCTCCTGTATCGTCCTGAATCAGAAACATGCTCCCCCTGACCCGTAAAGAGCTTCACATTTGGGTCCATAGGAGAGTTGATGGGTTTACAACAGACATACCAGTCTTTTAAAGCATATCAAGCACATATTTTCGTTGAGTGGCGGAAATTCCTTCCTTCGGTGACCTTCAGTGTTTTAAAAGCGGAAAAGAAAAGCAGAATGATCGAGAAGCCAAAATGCTTAAGCGCTTAATTGGCCGCTCAGGTGGCTTAGAAATCAGAACAATGGTGTTTCATCAATATTCTTTTTCTTGTCAATAAATAATGAATCTCATTATATTCTAACTATTTTTATGTTACTTTTATACTAGCAAATGCCTAAATTTAACCCAAAATGTAACAAATTTGTTTAGACAATATATTATTTGCTAAAACGTGCTTAAATAATTTAATAAAAAATAGAAATTTTCTTAGAATTTATTAGCTTATATAGTGGTTTTAAGCTTTTCGATACTCAATATCAAGCATCATAGCTCAAATTATTAAAAATACTTACCAAATTATTAAAGAAATCATCTAAAAGATTGTAACTCGAAACCAGATGGAGTCAAAATCGAATTGGAATTTCACGATCGAAAATAAAAAAAACTACTTGAAATCAAAATAGAAAACTCAAGAATTGCTCGAAATCGATTTAGATCTCGACTTCTTGAAGTTGATAAACCTAAAATTTTGGTGTTTTGAAACCCAAATCTTAAAGTGTCTCAAACTCGGCTCGACAATCGTGGAATTTATTGAGTCGAGCACGAATGATAGAAACGTGGAAAAAGAGAAAAAGAAAAGAAAAGATGGAACGTTGTATTAATTGGTATATATGTATTCTTACTTCAATAACAATAGTTATATACCCTTTATAACATTTATGAGTTATATACATCAATAAAATAGGTTATGCAATATCATCGGCTTAAGCGGGATAAAGTGGACTGGCGAAACCCGCTCGGCCGCTTAAGCGGCCGTTTTTTAAAATACCGGTGACCTCGATGTCTAAAAAGTAGTTCAAGTCTTCTAGGTCTTTGGTACAAAATTGCTTTTGAAGATGAGCTTTCAAGTCAGAAATCTCTCTTTCATCATCTCCTATAATAATTATATCGTCCATATAGACGACTATAAGGATCATTTTCCACAGCGAAACCGATAGAAAACCGAATGATCACTATTGGATCTTCGTAAACCAAAGTTCCTAACATCTGTTAGTCTCCCAAATCATGCACGTGAAGACTGATTGAGACTATATAACGATCTTTTGAGCTTGCAAACAAGCCTAGACTCTCCCTGAGCAACAAAGTCAAGTGGTTGCTCCATATATACTTCTTCCTGCAAGATACTATATATAAACGCATTCTTCACATCAAGCTGATGTAAAGGCTAATGATATGTGGCAACCAGTGATAAAAAGATGCGAACGGAGGTCATCTTGGCCACAAGAGAGAAAGTCTCATCATAATCAACCCCATAAGTCTGCGAGTATCCTTTTGCCACCAAACGAGCTTTCAGCTAGTAAGAGAGCCATCGTGATTCAACCTCAGAGTATATATCCATCGGCAACCAACTTCCTTCTTCCCAACAGGAAGACGAGCAAGATCCCATGTGCCATTAAGACGTAATGTTAGCATTTCCTCCTTTGCTCACTTCCAATCAGGATTAGCCAGTGCATCAAATACTGAACCGAGAAGAGAGTGAGAATCTAAGGATGAAATGAATGCACGATATGAAGGGGACATTCGTGCATATGTGACATACTCACTGTGGGAAATCGAGGAGTAATATTACGAGTATCCTTCCTAAGGGCGATATGAACGTTTAACTCAGAGGGATCGGATCTGGAGTGGAGGGGTGACCGGTGGAACGTCTAACTCAGAGGGATTGACCGGTGGTAGCTCGGTTGGAGATGGAGGCTGTTGTACCCGTCTGTTATACACCTGAGTAAGTTCTTGTATTAGTTCCTTGGTTTTGTTTACAGAAGGTTCGATTGGAACAAGAGTGGATGGGTAGCTAAAACATGAAACTCATCAATAGGAAAATCCTCACGGACAGATGGAGAAGAATAGGTAGAGGAAAATATGGAGTGTTCTCATAAAAAGTTACATCCGCTGATACGAACACTCTAACTCTCTATTGTAGCACCTATAACCCTTTTGATCCCGAGAATATCCGAGAAAAGCACATCGAAGAGACTTTGGATCAAGTTTGGATACCCGGGGTGATGGTCATGAACAAAGCAGGTGCATCCAAACACTCTTGGAGGAAGAGGAAAAGACGGCATAGAGGGAAATAGAACAGAATAGGGTATCGCGCATTCAAAATAGATCCCGACATGCGATTAATCAAATGACATGCAGTAAGCACGACATCGTCCCAAAAACGTTTTGCGACTTGCATATGAATCAACAGAGTGTGTGTGATCTCTAACAAGTGCCTATTCTTTCTTTCGAATACCCCATTTTGTTGAGATGTATAAGGACATGAGAATTGATGAACAATACCAAAGAAATCTAAGAATTGCCGAAAGTCTGAGCAGGAGTATTCTTTGGCATTATTAGTTCGCAAAATTTTAACAGATTTACCAAATTAATTTTTAACTTCAGTACAAAAGGATTTAAAAACAGTGAACACTTCAGATCTCGATTTCAAAAGATACAACCATTTCACTCTAGAGAAATTATCGATAAAAGTCACAAAATAACGGTATCCACGGTTTGACACAATAGGACATGGATCTCATACATCAGAATGTACAATCTCAAATAGATTTGTCGTCCTATTATTAAGTCTAGAAGGATAAGAAACACAGTGATGCTTTCCCATTTTACAAGACTCACAATTAAGAGTAAACAAATGACTAAGAGAAGAAACAAGTTTTTTTTAAAATTTTTTAAATATGGATGACCCAACCTACAACGGACCTTAAGAGGAGCCGCAGCGTTTGAACAAGTTGTAGGTGTATATCTATCTAGATAGTACAAGCCTCCACGTTCATGCCTTGAACCAATCACCTCTTTCATCTTCAAATCCTGCATAACACAACCAGGTGGAGAAAATGTTACCAAATATTTTAGCGAATGCACAAGTTTGCTAACGATAGTAAGCTAAAAGGAAATGTCAGCACATATAGAACTGAAGATACAGATAAAAATGGAGTGAGAAGGTTAGAACTAACGCCTTCCACCTTAGAGGTGGAACCATTTGCCACAGTAATAGGACTGCTACATAAAGTAGAGGACAATAAAGTGAATACATTCGATTTCCCGGTCATATGATCTGATGCATCTGAATTTACAATCCAAGACGTAGTAGGTGAAAGAAGACCACTATTGCCATCACCTTTGGCCGTAATTGTGATGGGAGAATGTGACCTCAAAGAGGATGCATAAGCTTGAGAGAGGATTCATGAGCTGTAATATCTCCTTTGTAAAAATAAAAACCTGATGCGGCTGAATCAGATGCAGCCGTCCTAGAAGTGTGTGCGGGTTGAAGCTCAGGATGAAGAGTATAATAGTAACCTTTGGTATGACCCGACAACCCACAATGCAAGCAAAAACGATCACCTCTCCCCCTAACTGCCACTCCTCGACCTCTGTTAACTCCATATCTTCGTTTTTCTTGTTCTCTACTCTCAAATGAAGTAGGTACATGAGATACAAAAGCCATTGCTATTCCAACACCAATAACAACACGACTTCACGAGTCAACATCAATCTCCAATCAAGAAAGGAATCGTATACGATTCTACCCAAAGAACGTAATCAATCTTCCACGATTTGATTACTAATCAAACAACAAGAATCCACCACACAAAGGAGGGACTTGAAGGTCCTTTAACAATCCATAAATCAAATTGTGATCCGTCTCAAAAGACTCAAATCAATGGTCTACAACCTATCACCCTTCTTGAAACACAAGATCGAGACCTAACACGCAAGATCGACATCGATCATGGTCTCCGATAGCACAAACATCCCACATACACAAACTCAGGCTCGGTTACTGTAGCAAATCGGTTACTGCAGCAACACCACTTTAAAGGAATATCCAACGTTGAGGCAGGATCGAAGAAAAGGGAGGCCAAATCCAAAAAACCATGAACTTTGGCGTTGTTTCTTTCAAGATCGAGAGTTCCACTTCAAAATCGAGCCACAAGAATAAGATCGAGATCAGATCAACACTCCCTTCATGAATTGATGATGACAAGGGCCATGGCCTCGAGGATCGATGGTGGCAAGCAACTTTAAAAGTCGATTTTTGTTGAGGTCATGGCTTAATCGAAGATGTCTAGGAAGCGACGAGCTTGCTGGGTCAAAGTCAAGGTCGGTGGTTGCGGCTAGGAGATCTTGAGATGGAAGGAGGTGGCTGTGGCTAGGATAAACGAGGTGGCTTCGACGAAGAAGAAGTTTGCTGCGTCAACGACGACGAAAAGGTTGGTTGGTTGTGGAGGTTGGTCGGTGGCGACGCGGTTTGGATGGACGGCTCTGATACCATATTAAGAATTGATTTGGAGATAAACTATGATGGTTAGAAAAGCCTAACCCATCACGACTTTATATGGACATCATAACTTATTATAAATATACTCCGAATACATTATTATAGACATCATAACTTATTATAAATATACTCCGAATACATTATTGCCGTCCATTACATCATATATCATCATAACAACAACTAACATCTAACTTATCCAATCTTTAATTATAAACTATATTTTTATGCCTCTTCAAATTCCCAATTTTTTGTTGTTTAAAGATAACATCATTCTTAGGCAACAGTTCCGTGTTTTCTATTTTTTAAATTAATAGCTAGAGAATGGAAACTGCGTGAGGTTGAGCAAACAAGTGACAGATACCAGCCAGCAACTGAGGTATGTGTAAATGCTTCAGTGATGTTTTAAAAATATACTTCAAATTCAAATGTATTCGATGGCTTTCTCCGTTTCAGAAAGATGAGGGGCAAAGACCTCCAAGGATTGACAATCTACGAGCTGCAGGATCTAGAGAAAACACTTGAAGCTGGGTTGAGCCGTGTTCTAGAAAGGAAGGCATGCTCTCATGACTCTTGTGAATTTGTGGTGTTGAGACTCGGAATTGATTGAATATTATCATTTGTTGGATTTTTTTCAGAGCAAACAAATTATGGAACAGATCAATGGTCTTCAACAGAAGGTAAGGAATTAAATCTCATGGTAAAAAATTTTCAAATAGACTCGATGGCATCTCTTAAGTTGTTGAACTATATAAACGGACGAGTTCAGTTATGTATTGTGGTTATTATTATGCCCCACCAAAGATTGAACGTAAAGCCTGTCTAGAACTCGAAATAATAATGTTTAGTTTCCGGAACTAGAAACAGAAGAATAGTATGTAGTTATCGACAATCACAGGAGATGAAGTTCATGTAATTCTTTCGATTTTATCCTTATATATACACTTTCCGTGAATCGTCTTTGATTTATATATCAAAGTTGCTCAATTTCTTTATGCGCGTATCCACTACTTTATTCTTTTTAGCGACTTTTCATGTTTCATTTGTACAAAATATAGGGATTGCAACTCATGGAAGAAAATACGCGGTTGAGGCAACAAGTGATGGTCCTCGCTCTCTAGCAGCTCGATCTTTTTCTTTTTCTTTATCTCTGTTCATATTATGATCCCTTTTTCTCCCCCAAATTTGGGTTTAATTAGGCGGTGGACATGACAAAGGGAGGGAAGCAAGTGGTGACTGATTCGGAAAATGGTTTCTGTGAGGACGGGCAATCCTCGGAATCGGTCACTAATGCCTCGCGTACAGGTGCACCGCAAGACTATGATGACAACTCTGACACCTCTCTCAAGTTAGGGTAAGGCTCACTACACAGCTCTTAAAATCTCTCACTCAAGCACACGCTATTTCACTTAACAATTGCGTGTTCGCTCGCTCGGTTACAACAAGTCAGTCTTGCCCTTTATTTATAGACTATCTAAAAGACGTCTGGATATAGATATCTATCTAGCCTTTTATTTTAGAAGGTTTGTTTTTCCGTCTTTCTATGAAATATAGTGCATAATCCAGAAGCTTCATAGCTTTCCAAATATTTCTAAGAGCTTTTTTAAAAAATATTTAGGTATCAACACCCGTGCTCCAGTGGTCAATCCTATATTATTTCAGAATACTTAAGTTGTTGATGATCTTCAAAAGTGACGAAAGTTAAGAGGCATATTTTTATATTTTAACAATATCCTATTAAAATCATTTGAAGAATAAATTTCTTGAAACCGTGCGCACTTGCACTTAGTTAGGAGAGGTTTTATGGTGTAAAACTTTACTTGAAAATATTTTTTCCGGCTTGCTCTGCTTTGGCCTTCTCCTATATATACCATCATTTACTTATTTTTCACTTTGTTTGCACTTGCAGTTTGCCATACAAATGACCGAACCATTCCTTGGAGAGAAGAAGAAGAAAGCCTTGTTAATGTTAATCATGTAGAGATCAGCAAGATAAACTGCAGCATTACTAAACTTTTGAAGCATGAATTGTATAATAAATGCAGGTTAGAGGCTAGAGTATTGCTTCCCTAATTAATCTGGCAGCGTCTAGTTGAGATTGTTATGCAACCTATCGATTACATAATGTGTGGCTAAATATGGAGGAAACGTTGTTCTGTCCCTGATAAATCTCGAGAGATTCCTTCCAAATTTTGTGTTATATGTGAAATGTTAGTTCTTTAAAGTGTGAATATACTTCACTAATCATGTAAAATTTAATAGCCTATCTCATATTGTTAACAAGTATTGGATTTCCCCCCCTCTTTTTAACTGGAAGACTAAATTTTACATTTCTATTATATGATCAATCGGTATAAACATCAATGACTTCTGATTGGCTCAGCATCTTCGAAGAGGTATGTAGTTGGAGAGCTAGGTGGCCTGAGAGGTGGGGGTTTATCCTGTGGCGGATACCAGCGGTTCGAGTCTGATTATTTCCAACATGTGAAGTTAGCTAATACTGTAATAAGAATGAAAATAGCTAATATTATGTCAGTACCAGGTTTGGCATAGATATTATTACGGGAGAAGTTGATCTGTCAGCATGAATCCACTGAGTTTTGCTGTTCTCGTTATTGCTGTCGGAATGGCCGTAGGGCTTGCTTCTATTGGATCTATATCTCGTAATGGACTAGTTCCATTACGAGATATTATTACGGCAAAAGTTGTTTTAACCCTGCATCCAAACCTGATAATGGACTAGTTCCAAAATGTAAGAACCCATGAAGCAACCATGTTGTGATGATGGTAGGAAGTGGGTTTTACTGTTCTTGAAGAAGGCTTGCCAAACTACATAATGATTCAGAATTGGAAAGACAATATCAACTTTATATATCAAGTAGAGCCATTGATGGAATGAATGTTGACACTTTTAACAGACAGTTGAGCGAAAAAAAACAACAAGCTTGGAGTGGACCAAAACAGTTGCAACAATTTAGCGTTTTATCCAATGGCAATCAGTAGGATAATCCCATTGATTCCTTTACCATTTTCGCCTTCTGGTTGTAATGTAACAAAAAAAAATTGTAGGCAATGTGTAATGTTTATCATGGAAAAAAATATGTTGTTGGGATTTATGCAAGTTTCATCAAAGAGATTAATAATTCCCTATGAAGTCACCAACAACAATTCGGTTTTGATGCTCTAGCTGGAGCCCAAGATGGTGGGAATGGATGGAGCGAATTCGGATACAAGTCATGATAGTGCTCAATATTGGCGGTCCCCAAGATTATGACACGTGGCAGGTGATGCGTCCCAAGACTCAGAAGAAAGGGCCCGCAGGGGCCGATCAGGTCACCCCGTGCCCGACCAGCAAGCACAAGCTGGCCCTCCTCGAGGACCCCTGCAAATTAGCCTCCTCGGCCATCCAGCTCGCTCCGAGCCGCCACAAGACCAAGACTTCTCGGCCTCCCCGCTCGGCTCCGAGCTCCCTGCCGAGGCCGTCTTCCTCGGCCCTCCGACCAACTCCACCACTCACAGGCGTAACCGCCGCTCCGCAAATCTCGCCATGCGCGGATTCTCCGCCGGCAACATCCCGCGTTCCACGCAATCACGATCCCCATTAACGGGCGATCCGCTCATTACGCGAGCGTGACGTCAGGAGCGTAACTGCCGGCGAGATTCTTGCGCCTGCTGCTGCGTGCTGCCGCCACTATATAAGCCCCCATCACAGAGGGGTCAGGTAAGTCATTTTTTACACTTTACGCCGTTACTCTGCTCGGATCTCACCGCTAACTTGAGCGTCGGAGGGTCCTCGGTGGTACCAAACCATCCCGGGACTTTTTGCATGTACCCGGCCATAACTCCCTCACCTCACCTCTTCCTCCAAAAACTCATTGAGACCCACACGCAACGAAAAATAATCAGCCAAGTTCACCGCGAGATCAACGGAAGCCAACATCTGACGGAGGTCCGAAAAGGAGTTCCATCAGTTGGCGCCGTCTGTGGGAAACATAACTCCACAAAATACAAAGTTGGCCTTAGTCATGGTATGCAGCAATGGCAAGTAGAATCCAGATGGACTTAAGCATAGCCACTGGAGAAAAGGTTTCATCATAATCCACACCTGGTCGTTGACGAAAATCTTTTGCAACAAGTCTAGCTTTGAAAGTCTCAACTTTTCCATCTACACCAAGTTTCTTCTTAAAGATCCATTTGCTCCCAATGGGTTACACCCCTTCGGGAGCAACTTCCAAAGTCCATACATTGTTGGTGTACATGAATTCCATCTCAGATCGCATTGCATCCAGCCATTTCACAGAGTCCCCACTCGTGATAGCCTGCTCGAAGCGAGTTGGTTCATCATCTTCCATGATGCAATCCTTGCTCCCACCATCAATGAGAAAACCGTAGTATCTCTTAGGTGGATGAGGAACCCTACTAGATCGGCGAAGAGGCTGAGCTTCGTTCGGAACTATCGAATCCTCTGGTTCTACCAAATCTTCTATCATAGTTTGTATAGCTGGAACTTCTTCTAGTTCTACCTCCTTGCCACTAATTTCTTTTTCAAGAAATTCATTTTCTAAAAAGGTGGCATGTCGAGAAACAAACACTTTTTGTTCCTCGGTGTGGTAAAAGATATACCCTCGCGAATGTTTGGGATATTCAATAAACTTACACAGAAAAGACCTTGCCTCGAGCTTGTCCGGATTTTGTGTTTTCACATATGCCGGACAACCCTATATTTTAACATAATTAAGATATGGTCTCTTTCCTTTCCATATGGAGTGGTTGGCACAGATTTGGTGGGAACCATATTCAATACGTCTGCAGCTGTCTCCAGTGCATATCCCCAAAAGGAAATAGGCAACTCAGCAGTACTCATCATAGAGCGCACCATATCCAATAGGGTGCGATTCCTCCGCTCCGATACACCGTTGTGCTATGGTGTATATGGAGGAGTAAGCTGAGAGAGAATCCCATTTTCTTTTAGATAGTCACAGAATTCCATGCTCAAGTATTATCCTCCCCGATCAGATCGAAGGTTTTTAATACTTGTACCCGTCTGGTTCTCGACTTCATGCTTATATTCTTTGAATTTCTCAAAAGTTTCAGACTTGTGTTTCAACAGGAACGCATGTCCGTATCTTGAGAGATCATCAGTGAATGTAATAAAGTACGAAGAACCATTCCTGGCATGTATAGACATGGGACCGCATACATCACTATATATCAGTCCTAAGAGTTCCGTAACTCTCTCTCTGTGTCTAGTAAACAGAGTTTTGGTCATCTTTCCTTTGAGACATGACTGACAAGTTTCATAAGATGATAATTCGAACGAATTCAAATATCCATTCTTATGTAACTTAGCTAGTCGTGTCGCATTGATATGACCTAGTCTACAATGCCACAAGAAAGATTCGTTCATTTCTGAACTATTCCTCTTGTGTATGTTTTGTATATTAAGAACTGTGGTTTTATTTAGAACGTATATGCCATTATTTAACGAGCCTGATCCAATCAACTTTTGATTCGGAAAAATGTTCATAACATTATCATGTACTACAAAATTATATCCTTCTTTACTTAATAAAGAAACTGATATAAGATTGCATATCAGGTTCGGTATGTAATAGCATTCGTTCAGAATCAATGTATTACCATTTGGTAATACAAGGTGATATTCGCCAACTGCTTTGGCTGCAATATTTGCACCATTCCCTACTCTTATAGAATGATTACCCATTTCCAGTTCTCTACCTTTCCTTAGCCCACACAACATATTACATATATGGGATCCCTATCCGGTATCTAATACCTAGGACGTAGAGTGTACTGAGAAACAGTTCTAGGTAACTAACACACCCGAAGAAGATGCATCAACATGCTCATTCTTCGTTTGGGTGGCGTGGGAATCCGGATATTCCCCTATTTCCTGCTCAGTCTTATAACAATTATAAGAAAGAACGGAATCAACGTTCCCCTGCTCAGTATAACAAGCGGGTTCAGTCAATACATCCATATTATTATCTTGATTAAGGCCTGACATGGTCGCTACCTGAAGAGAGAGAGAAGAAAATACTTAGCGTATGCTCTTGCAAGATTAGATTGGTTATTATCTTATCTAATCAGGATGACTCCCACTATTTTTATCAAATCTTCCTTCAAGCCCTAAAAGGTAAGACCGGCTGCGATTAGTTACACCCTACAAGTTCGCCAATCTTTCAGCCAGGCCAGTGTCGGTACTTTGAGAGGTTCCTCGTGCTCTCGCACGGACCTAATTAAAATAAACCTCATTTTCCCAGGGGCGTAACCCCATTAACACCTTTCTAGACACCTACTTTATTGGTTAATTGTGATGTGTAAAACTCTCTCAGGAGTAACTCTTACCCACAGTAGATATCGGGATCTAACTATCTCATAAAAGGTATGCAATCTCATTGCAAATTTCAACACTTGAAATTCCCGATAATATTTTGCCCCTAGCGTCCTATGACCTTGACGCAGGCCATCAAACCATAGTCCGCTAGTCAAGTTCAACCCGTACATTTCCTGATTGAATTAAACCCACCCGCACGACCCTTGATGCAGGCCAACAAAGTCGCACGACTACCCTAATCCAATCTCATCTCATGTTGCAGATAAGCACTAGTTAGCTACCGCACACTACGCCTTGACGCAGGCCAACAAACGTAGTACGAATACTAAGTAGTACTTATCTGAAATGACGGAGGGCTACGACAGGTTTTAGAAAAACCTTTTGTGTAATGAACTTGATATCATTGTAAAATCTAGTGATTTTGAAAAGGTATGTTTTTGAGGCTTTTACTAGTTTTGCTAAAGAGATCACTCCCGGTGAAGGGATCTCGGCTCTTTCCTCATCGAATGAGGTGTTGGATATTCAACAAGGAATACCGCTATGCAAAGCAAAACCTATCAAAGCAATCAAAAGACAAAACCGAGTAGGTTGTAGTATCTGCTAGTTTCGCTAAAGAGGTCACTCCCAGTGAAGGGATCTCGGCTCTTTCCTCATCGAATGAGGTGCTGGATATTCTACAAGGAATACCGCTATGCAAAGCAAAAACTAAAGCTACCCTTTTTGAAAATTTGATTTTATAACATCTTTAGGTTTCTTTCTTTTTCATTAATCTTATTAATGAAGTCCCATCATTTATGCTTCCTAAGCATCACAGAAGAAACGAAAATACAACGTACGCTTATGCCATCCGCATTCTCCACAGTGTCCCGTTATGCACCGTTAGGTTACTTAACTAACGGCATAGCGCGGCGGGACTAGCGCGGGTGCAAAACATAAGCAATGTTTATTATATATATTATATATAATAATAAATCATTCGTCTCAAGCATATAAAGTGATCACACCACAGAATATCAGCAGCAGAAGTCAACATATGAAATATTGGATATACTAGGATGTCCGTGTTTTATATTAAGCTTGTAAAAAAACACGGATCCCACGGTCGCGATGAATAGACAAACCCACATCCCTAGACCCCTACAAGAGTGGCAAGCAACCCTACCAATTCTAGAGTTAGGAGACCCGAACTCGACTCCTCGAGATGGTCTCCCACTGGACTCTAGAACCCGGTCACTTGTGCTCCCCACCTTGGGTCTGTCCTAATGCGGAAAAGTAAATAATATATATCAATGGTGACATCATCCTCAACCCGGAAGTGCCATAATAAAAGAATATTACATACAAAATTTTTATATGAATGAAAATGAAAAACTCTCATCTCACGTAAAAAAAAACCCGGCTATTCAAAACACAACGATCCAAGATAACATATCCCAGCAACACATAACATCACATGTCATCAACGTAAGTAAATATGCGCATCCCAATTGTCGTTGATATATAGCAACGAAACCGGCGATACACCACATATTACACTTACGGTCGCAGAAAAGAAAATGTCAAACTACAACATTTGGAATCGACACGGCTCTTAGACATCATAAACCCGGAAAATCACATACTTCGGATTTCATGCTTACCATTGTAAATCTTACATTTGGGTCCCACTCATGAAAACACATTTTCAAAAGAAAGCGGGTAATTCAACAAGATTCCCAATTCCCGTCGAGACCGAAATGTTAAATTTACAAGCAACTAATCAATTTTCACAAAACAAATTAGTGTAGATTCCAAATATTGTATCATATTTCATAGATAGCTAGACGATGTTAAACATTCCGATCGAATCAGCAAACACCCAAAATTTCCCAAAGAGCTCAACACTTGAGCACAGTTTAAAATTACTCATAGCATGCCACAGTACCTATGGACCAACCGTAGAAGGGCCAACCCTTGCCTCACCTATGGCGCCGCGGAACTACCGTAAACCCTAGGGTTTGGCGGCCGTTCCGACGGTCATAGAATCGAGTTAGGGTTTCATTTTTCTAGAGGGTCCATAGAATCACTTGCATGATTTTTTAATGTTCTTTAACTTGGAAAAATCCAACTATTGGAAAATTTCCAGCGAGGGAGAAAATTGGGTATTTGATATTCGTTCGAACTTTTTAACGTCGTCTAAAATAACCGAAACGATTTTAGAATTACGACTACGAAACACTCCGAATTTCCTTTACAGAAAGTTAACATCATATGCAATTTCAGTAAAAACAAGCAACACCTGAAACACCAAAACCCAGAGAATGGAACACCACACCAAAACGAAGCCTAAACCATGATGGAAAACTAACGAGGCCGAATAATTTGAGAATGTCGCTGGTCAAAATCCGGCGAGAGGGGTTCGTTTTCCTGTGGTGTTCATATAACATCTCATGTAACATTCTGCAGTTGCTTAAAAAAATTTAGAGGCTTTTAAAAATTCGACAGAAACTTGGTTTTTGTTTCGAGTGTTTCGGAGTTGTTTCGATTTGGTAATTCTACAAATATTGTCTAATTCTCTAGCATGGCTCTGATACCACTGTAGGGATGCATAGCACGACAGCAAGGTTTCGGGAGGTATCGTCCATGCTATTTTCAAAAAATTGCCATGCTAAACAACCCTAACCCTAGAATCTTAACTAGAGAATTAGACAATACAAATATGTAAACAACTTTACATCTAAGTGAACATGGAATACAACCTTTGTAGACCGGTCCTTCACTTCAATAGCTCCGTGTAGTAGTCCATTCGCTCCAAGTAGTGATCTTCCGGACTCTAGAATGGCTCCACAAGATGAAAAGAACAATCTTGCACGAAGTCTTCGAGGCCGAAGATGATCTACGTTGAGGAGACACCAACCCAAGCTACCTCTTCACTAATTAGGGATTAGTGAAGCTAACACCTTAAACTAAATGGTTAATCTAGTAGATGATGATGAAGTAGGATTTTTTCTCACTTTAGAATTAATTTTCTCACTAATTTTCTTCACCTCTCCAAAACCTAGAGAGCTCTCTTGATGAAGAAGAAGATGAATAGAAATAATGTTGTGGATAATGAATCATGAGAGAATGGCAACCATGGGTGAGAAATATCTCATATAACTCTTGTAGAGACATAACCATGGCTTTAGATAATGGTTAGGTTAATAAATATCTAAGGCAAAATAAAATTAGTGGACTAAGTCAATGGTTCCACAAGCTTCTACAAGCTTTAACCATGGGCTTAATTTCTTACTAATTATTTGATTTACATTAAATAAATAAACCCATCATTATCATAAGCATGGTGTGAGTCTCATAGACCCATGTTGCATGTATAATCATGTATGACACAAAAAGAAACACAATTAATATATATCACATATATATTAAGTGTGCACATGTGAGAAAAAGAAATGCACAAGTGAGCAAATATTAGTTAATGCAAATTAATATATCAATTATATAATTGTACATTAAATTATTAAATCAACACTTTATTCAATAATCCGGCTATATTACATATAACCGTCTAATATCATATGTATCAACTTATCGAATCAACACTTGATTCGATAACCCGGCTATATCACATATAACCGACCGATACGAATATCGCGAGAATAGAATACGGTATCACATACTCGTATTAATCTCGGTCCTGCACATATTACGTATGTGCTCCTATTTCGTTTTGCCTGAGCCAGGAAACCTCTGTGTAGGACTCTAAAGACTCGTCAATACGCCGGTAGTAAGTGATGATCATATCAGTCACCCACAAGCCGTCAGTGGTACTAGCTGGACGTAAGGGCTACCCGGGTATTGAGCGATAAGAATATCAACAAGAAAGCCTGCTCATACTCCTGTAAAGCCTGTCAGTAACGCTACCATACAGTCCGGTCTCTTCGTCTGATATGTCGCATATCTAGCCTAGGTGAGGTAAACGCCAGACCCCAGTAACCGATAAGTCGTGCCAATGTGAGGCTCATAACGGGTCGAGAAACTACTGATAATACTTATTAGTAAATCTCCATATCAGCCCTAGCCAGGGACTTCCTGTTATAGCCAATCGAGCACAGCGCAACATCAACCCCCAATACCGGGAGAGACGAATCCCCTCCTATCGCTCATTGCCTCCATGTGACTCGGGACTATACCCAAAAACTACCATTTTGCACGTTCTCTTGAATGTGATAAGGTGGAAATCAAATCACAGTGGGAATGACACAAGACTCTATGACGATCTCGGGTCTACAGACTAACCTGTACCAGTGTCACCAAAGAACTGCTATCTGACGATAGGTATAATACCAACTATGAGTTCTCAGCGAGTCCGTTCAGTGTATCCAGTCTCCACTGAGTACCCGTATACTATCTTTGATGTCAAATACCAATAGATGTGGGATCATTCATCGCCCATCATATGGGTCAAGAAGCGTATACGCTAGTCTACTCTGGAATATCGATGTCCTGTCTCGATACACCCTCGACTAGGAACAATTAAAGGATGTACTTGTGGACTACCCTGGCCCCACTAGTATGATCTCCATCATAGTCCTGGTAGTCAAATACACATCATAAGGGCTTTATCAACATGTGAGAGCAAGACAGTATCACAATACAAGTCTACATGTTTAGACAAAGAGCAACCAGATAGCATACCATCATGTCGAGCAAGAAAGTCCTCTCTATATATGTCCAAGCATCCACTATAAAATACATCATATGTACAATAATGGCCTCTAGGGCATACATATAACTCTCACACTGCCTATAAATGCTCCAGTTCAGAGGCAAAGAGGCATGTTTTATTTCCCTTAGGATTAGTTTTAGTTTAGTGTAGTTTTCTTCTTCTTTTTCATATTTTCTCCATTAAAATGTAGTGAGAGCTTTTAAGTGGATGAATAATGAAGATAAGAGTTATTTTTTCTACCTTGTATTTTTATTTTCTTGTATTGTCTTTTAATTCTTAGTATAACTTTTATTACTTGGTTATTATAGTAGTTGTTGGTTTTATTGTTCTTCTTTTATTCTCTTTTAATCTCTATTTTTAAGCCATGATACTCAATATTCTTTTACTTAGGTGAGAGCCTAAGTAGTTAGCTTGTTATTTTTTTGTTCTCATCATATTCTTCCATTCTTTCTTCTCTTCTTCTTGTTTTATTTTCTTTTCATGTGTGAGTAGTTACTCACTTGTTAGGGTTAAGGAAGGGTAGTATGAGGGATGGAAAAATCTTTTATGCTTCTCTTCTCCAAACAACTTGAATTGAATCTAGACCAAACAAACACAACCCTCTCCCTTAGGCATGCTATAAGTGAATATAGTTGTGACCTAAGTTGAGAATTATTTTAGGCGCACTACAACATGACATGTAGTTGCGGCCTAATTGGAGACTTGTTGTGGATGTTTCGCCTTTGGTTGGAAATAAGAGCATGGAATGGATGGTTAAGGGGCACTAGGATTGGATTTAGTGTTGAAAAGATTGGTTAAACTCACAAATATCATTTCTATGTCTTTCTAATCTCCATTACTTTTGATTACTCCAACATCATTTCGATGATGGCACAAGACAAGCCCAAGATTAATTCCTAACTCTACTAACCAACCCTCACCTTAACAAGTTCTCTTGAACATAAACACTTAGGATATAATTGAACAAACTTGGACATTCTTTACTTGACTCGTCTAAAATAAGATCAAAAATACATAACATTTCTCCGTGAATCAACTCGTACTCAACCGGCTAGCTACCAAGCGAAACCGACTTGATTACGATAAATAGAACAAGTAGAACGCATATCATATCACACGAAAGCTCTATCAATCAAATGGCGTCGTTGCTGGGGCATATTTCTTTCTTGTTATTCGGGTTAATTTGTGTATATAAAAAACAAAAACAAAAAAAAAATAACATCATCTTGCTATTATTTGATTCTTTTTATGCAAGTGTGCAGGATAGGGAGAAGAGAAAGTTCAGTGCCAAAGTCGTGGGAAGTTTGACCCACATCTCGCGGCCACACTAAGGTGAAACCGTGGCTAAACCATACCAAAATCTGGAGTAAATACAGTGATCCAATCAAGAACAGAGGCTGAAAACTAGAAGAGTAGAAAGAAAGGAGTGCACTGACGAAATTTGAAGACCAAACACACACCGCGTTTCCGCGGTCGTGAAGTTCAATTTGTCGCGGTTCCGCGGCCGAAATTTGGCTTCGAAGCCCCAATTTACTTGTGAGTCATTCTCTTCTCCAGAATCCCCCTCTGAGCTCTAATAAATTGCCTTTTCTGCGGTATTCCTTGCGCGAACTCTCTCCCCCTTTCCAATAAACTATTTTGTGCAGGATTTTTTGCGCTGCCGCCAAATAAATATTTTCATTGTTTTAGATTTTGGTTATTTTATCGCTTTGCATACAATAATACAGACATTAAGGGGTTTAACACCAATTCGGATTGGGTGGGAATTTCATCACCCTTCCTAAGACCCCAAAAATCACAAAAAGCATACACATTACCTTGATTTAATTAAAAAATATATCTAAACCAAATCTATAAGAACTTTTTGCGCTCATTTAGGACAAGTGAAGGTTGCGGAGAATCGATAGTTTATTTAAACTTGAGTTTATGGTGCCTAGGCTAGACAAGTGAGGAGGTAATTTTAAAAGGCTCGTCTCACGGTGAATCATGAGCGGAACCCTCCTTATCGCACGCACTTGTGCTTACCTGGCCACAATTGGCAATGAAGAGGCGATTCGAGAATTATCATGCAACTTGTCTCTTAGAAGTTTGTCACGTCCTACTTCCCAATAGACGGAAATGGTGACGGGGCAAGCCCGCGGCATATTTATGCAGAGAAGATCATTCCCTAAATAAATATACTAAGCGTATTGAAACAATAATACACAATGCAAGAATAAATGGAGACTTTAAAAAATATTTCAACAAGCATCTTTATTTATATTCAACTTCCAATATTTACAAGTACATGATTTTCAGCTGGAAAGTAAATACAATAAGGGAAATGCCTAAACAAGTAGCATACATAAGCTGAATAAAAGTGAAGGTAGGCTAATCCTGTAGAGCAATCTTTTTGTAGTCCTCCTCGATAGCCCCCACTTCCTCCGTCTCGACCGTATCTGACGAACATTCCAAGAGAAGAAAAGTGGGTGGAACGCCCGTCAGCGAACTTGCGCTCGGTAAGTTCCAAAGATAAGTAAGAGTAAAGAAAATGATAATTATAGAATATATATATATATATATATATATATATATATGACGAGTAAGAGTATATGATCATAGGTAAATATGTACTATAGGTCTCTATATGATCACTATGTTAACGTTAAGTTCCAAGTATGAATGTCAATGCACCCGTAGAAGTATTCATGAGCTCAAGAGTGGGGTCCCAAGAGCAAGGAAACATAGGCCCATTTCATGTGTTAGCATCGGGGCTCTAGGCTGTGGATGAGTCAACTCGACTGATACTCGAGTAAAATAAAAAAAAAAAGGTTAATATGGGATTCCTGAAGCTCCGTTGGATTCACACAAGAAACTATCCTAAACACCCCGAGTATAATATATATTATAACTGTATAGTATATTTAATTAACTTGATTTATTGGTTATAACATGTCTTGATCGAAACCATAGATTGCAAAAGGTGTAGAATGAAGTCGAGTGATTCGAGTAATATGCGAGTCATGTCAATTGCAATCTTGGTTCGAGTCAAGTTAGTTCGAGTAGATTGGTTCGAGTTCATGTTTAAGTTTAGATTCGAGTTGGGTTAGAGTTCAAGTTTGTGTTTGAGTTCGAGTTCAATTTTATGTTCGAGTTTAGATTCAGATTTAGGTCTTTTCATGTGAATTGATATAATTTGTTAAAAATCTTATGTTCGAGAGAAATCGGCAACTGCTGCACATGAACGGCAGGATTTGTGTCTTTTTCCAAGACAATTGCCATTTGATAACTCCGTTAAGTTGTCTAACCTGAATAGGCAAGCACTCACTTTCTCCATCTCTCCGAGGCTTTAGAAAAATTATACCGCTTAAGCCTATATTATTCTAGAGTTCTTAAAATATTGTTTTCCTTATCTCAAGGGAATTTTATGAAAAATACTTTAATATAGTTTAACAATAAACCTCGAGGGTGATTTTTAATTTTTAAGGTTTTGATGATCATGTAATTTAATTGTTATGGTATTTTAGTGATAAAACCTAGCTTTTAAAAATTATTGGTATTTTTATTAAAACTAGCACTTTTGGAAATTTGATGGTATTTTATTAAAAATTATAATCTTTCATTTTAAAAATATAGTTTCATAATATGTTTTTATTGAAAATACGAATTCATAGTTTTATATAATTTTCGAAAATTTAGTTTTTTTTATTATAGAAATTCGTATTTCTTAAAAACCGTATTTTTATTTCCGTTCGAGACCGAATACTCCGTGAGGAGTTCTGCATCTCGCTCTACTATCTCAAGAATGTGCGATAATCCGCACCATCTATTAGCGGGTCCCCTAACGAGAGTTGTAGAGGCGTAATTGTCAAGGATTACAAAAATACCGATTAAAAGAAACCCGTTTTGAAAAGGTGTGGTATTTTAATAAAAAAGTTATTCTTTAAATGAACCATAGATCTAGAATACCGTGCTATGAAATCATAGTGTGCGTATGGGGTAGGTCATTACCCCGTAAAGTTTTCCTAAAGGTGGATAATCTAGTTCTCGATAAAGGTTATACTAAAATTCATGGTATTTTAATGAAAAGGTCGTTATTTGAGTATTGAACATTTTTTTGTTACGTCAAAAGGCAATAGATGTGGGTTTTGTTTTAAAAAGATATTTGGGTGATTATATGACATATAGATCTATCAAGCATGATAAAATATTTAAAAGAGAAGATTGTTACACATTAACTCCACTTTTGTCGATATTTTCTTAGAAGACGCATTGAGATGAAAGAAATGGAGAGAAGAGGGACTTACAGTTTTAGATGATTAACAAGAAAGTGAAGAAGCCTTGGAGGGTCATGGTTTCGTCGGAGATGCTCCGGTCGTCGAGCTTGGTGTGCTACTCCTCTTGGGTGTTTAACTCTACTTTGTACTTAGAGAGAGTTTGAGAGAATTTTTGATAGAAATTTCAGAATGGTGGAGAGCTAGGGCATGGGTGGTATTTATAGTGAAGAATTAGGGTTTGGGAATTAAAAATTTGGATTAAATAAATTAAAATGTTGTTAAATGATGAATTTAAATGTCATTGTTTAATTGTAGGGAAATCAAACAGTGCAGGGGAGTTGAGGGGAGTCGAAGGGGTGTGTGTGTGCAAAGCACGGAGGGAAAAAGGCTATATTGACTGTCGGGGCCGGCCCAAGAGACAAAACGGGTGGTCGGATCTTGAGGTTTTGCCTCGATATTCGTGTCACGTGTCAAGTTTGGTGTTTACTCCTCTTTGCATCTGTTTGATTTTTCTGAAACTTTTCGTTTCTCCGTGTATTGCACGTGCAACTCTTGGGCTTCCGAAAAATTAAAAAGAAAAGTCTTTAAAAATAAATGGGTCTGATGGGATTCGAATACACAGTCTATGTCGCAGCAGTGTAGAGTCTTTACCAGTGAGCTACAAGTTACTTCTTACTTTTATTGAACAAAAATAACCTATAACTCTTACACAGACTGAAATACCCTTTTCTATATAATAAACAATAAATTTTTGTACAGGGATTTCAGAGTCGTTACATTCTACCATCCTTATAAAAATTTCGTCCTCCAAATTTACATAAAGGGCTAATTTTCGAATGGCTGAGGGTATCGTGTACGCATATCGTATTCTCGCTCCCATGTCGATTCTCCTGGCGAGTCTTTTCTCTACATTACCCGGACCAAGTTCACTTCCTTATTCCGTAAGGTCTTCACCTTTCGGTCCAGGATCTCAACTGGTTGTTGCTCACATGTTAGGTCAGTCTGTACCGTGAGCTCTGAGTGATCAAGTATATGGCCGGAATCACTCACATATCGTCTTAGCTAGGATACATGGAATACGTTGTGCACTTCTTCCAATGAGGGTGGTAGTGCTAAACGGTATGCCACTTCTCCAACTCGTTCGGGTATGTCGAACGGTCCTATATATCTTAAACTTAATTTACCCCTCTTACCAAAACGTATCACTCCTCTGTTCGAAGAGATCTTCAAGAACACATGTTCTCTGGGTTGAAACTCCAGATGTCGACGCTTTGCATCTGTCCAATGTTTCTGTCGGTCTTGGGCTATGCACATCCTTTCCCTGATCGTGTGAATCACATCTACAGTTACTACGATCATCTCTGGTCTCAGGAGTTCACGATCTCCAATGTCGTCCCAACTTAGCGGGGAATGACACTTCCGTCCGTAGAGTGCTGCGAAAGGTGCCATCTCAATGCTTTCCTGATAGCTGTTGTTGGATGAAAACTCCACAAGGTATAAGTGATCTTCCCACGAACCTCTGGAGTCTAACATATAGGCTCTCAACATATCTTCTAATATCTGAATTGTTCGCTCAGACTGTCCATCTGTTTGTGGATGATACGCTGTGTTGAAATTCAGACTCGTTCTCAGGCTAGCTTGCAGACTCTGCCAAAACTGTGATCGGAATCTTGTGTTACAATCGGAGACGATGCAAACGGGTAATCCATGTAATCTCATAATCTCCTGCATGAGTTTATGGGTATCAAGTATGGTACATCTTGAAGGTATAAATCATACTTTAGATTTATACTAACCTCCATGTACTTCCTTGCTAACGTCTCGGTTGACTGGCCAACTCAAAATGGAATAAAGTGGGCCAACTTAGTGAGTCGATTCACAATAACCCAAATTGCGTCGTTACCTTTCGTGCAGCGAGGGAGAGCAGTCATGAAGTCCATGGTAATGTGCTTCCATTTCCATTCTGTGATTGGTAACAGCTGAAATAGACCAGCAGTTCTGTGATGTTCAGCCTTCACTTGCTGACACACCAAACACTTGGCTATGCTCCTTGCTACTTCGCGCTTCATTCCATGCCACCAGTAGTGTTTTCGTAGATCCTTGTATATCTTTGTACAACCGGGATGTACCGAATACGAAGAGATGTGAGCTTCTTTCATCAACTCTTCTCGAACAAGGCCGACTGGTATACATAAACGGCTTACATATCGCAAGGATCCATCTTTGTGGATGATGAAATTAGTTCGTGGATCCATCTCTGTAGCTTGGCATCATTTGCTTGAGTTGCCTTGATCTGATTGACAAGATTGGACTGGACTTGTAAGTTCATCAAAGATGAAGCGTTACCTGGCACAACTACTTCAATCCCCAATCCATGCATTTCTTGTTGTAGTCTCCACTGAGCGGTGAGGTTCACTGCTAATGGCTGACAACTAAGTGCATCAAAAACTACATTCGCCTTCCCAAGATGATATTGTAGATTGATGTCAAGTCCGCTATGAGTTCTAGCCATCTTCTTTGTCGCGTGTTGAGTTCTTTCTGAGTAAATACATACTTAAGACTTTTATGGCCAGTGTATATATCCGCTCGTTCTTCCAAAAGATAGTGATGCAAAATCTTGAGTGCGAAGATGACGGCTGCCAATTCTTGATCATGTGTTGGATAGTTGCGCTCGTGAACTTTTAGTTGTCTTGATGCAAAAGCTACAACCTTTCCATGATGATGTAGAACACATCATAATCCTTTACCGGACACATCACAATGCACATCGAATCCGCCAGATTGATCCGGTATTACGAGGATAGGAGCAGATGTTAACCTCGACTTGAGTTCTACAAAATCCTTCTCATATGCTTCTGACCACACGAATGCTTCATCTTTACATGTGAGCTTGATCAGGGGTGCTGCGATCTTTGAGAATCCTTCAATGAATCGTCTGTAGTATCCTGCTAAACCTAAAAACTTCTTATATCTTTCACCGTTTTTTGTGTCGGCTACTCACTGACAGCTGACACCTTGGCTGGATTTACAGAGATTCCTTCGCCTGAAACGATATGTCCGAGAAATCCGACTTGATCTATCCAAAATTCATATTTGCTATACTTGGCGTAGAGCTGTTGTTGTCGTAATGTCTCCAAGACAATCTGTAAGTGCTCGGCGTGCTCTTTCCAATTCTTTGAATACACCAGGATGTTGTCGATGAAGATAACAACAAATCTGTTTAAGTACTCTCGGAAAACTTGGTTCATCAAGTTCATAAAGATGGCACGTGCATTGGTCACTCTAAATGGTATTACTAGATATTCATAATGACCATAACGAGTCCTAAACGCCGTCTTTGGAATGTCTAGCTCATTGACCTTCACCTAATGATATCCTGAACGAAGATCTAATTTTGAAAAGACACAAGATCCACTTAACTGATCGAAAAGGCCATCGATGCGAGGTAGCAGATACTTGTTTTTAATTGTCACCTCGTTCAGAGCTCGATAGTCCACGCATATCCTGTAGGTACCTTCCTTTTTCCTCACCAATAGCACCGGAGATCCCTAACTTGAAGTACTAGGTCGGATCCATCCTTTATTCAGGAGTTCGTCCAACTGAATACTGATCTCCTTCAATCTCTCTGGACTTAATCGGTACAGAGCTTTTATTACTGGTTGTGCGCCAGGTTGTAAATCGATGCTGAATTCAAGAGCTCGATCGAGAGGCAAACCTGATATATCTTTCGGGAATACATCCTCGAACTCTCGAACTACCTCTGGATTTGATCCTTCCACTTGCAACGCTGTAATCTATGCCTTCTTTGGTTTTTCTTTATAGATGCTAGGCTCCAAGGTCCGGTCTCCGCTTTTGAAGTAAAATACTGGATGATCTGGTATTTCGAACACTACCCTCCTTTGGTGACAGTCGATGGTAGTGAAGAAAGTTCCCAGCCAGTCCATTCCTAAGACTACATCGAAGTTCGGTATGTCCAGCACCTTGAAGTTCACATAGAATTCTCGACTGCAGATGACCACTGGACATAGATCGTATCCCAAAGTTGCTTTTAGAACACAGTTCCCTGAACTGACATTCCAGTTGGATTCGAGCGGTTTAACTGGGATCGCATGAGTTCAGATGAACCGTTGAGACATAAAGCAATATGATGCCCCAGTGTTGAAGAGCACGAGTGCAGGTAGGGAGGCTACTAAGATTGTACCTAAGTTGCGTGGGATATGTTTAGGTATAACAGATATAAGATGACTATGAATTGAAAGGACTTGAAAGAGAATAGGAAAGAGATTTACCAATGATAACCTGACCCGTAGCTTCGGCTTCTTCGACCGACATAGTGAATGCTTGGCGTCGCGGTGCTTTCCTCTGTGCCTGGTTAAACACTCGGCGTTGGGGTTGAGTGGTCTGGGTGTAGAGAGTTGGAGCTGGTAGAGCTAACTAGTTAGGAGGAGCTTGGATCGCCGGTCTAGCTGGAGGGTTGTTGGGTCCTCGGTTCTGTGGACATGCTCCAATAGCGTGAGTAGAAGACCCACAGATTAGGCACAAGTTGTTCGCTCTACGACAATTTTTCATAAGGTGCCATGTTCTCTTGCAGTAAATGCAAAAGTCTGATCTTTTGTTGGCGAACGAACCTACTGGCCTCTGAGATGGTCCGTTAAAAACTGGCCTGGAAGAGGCCCTTCCTGTGATCTGGTGCACAGGGTGTTTCATACCGGCAGTCTGCGGCCTGCCCTTCTTCTTCACAACTGTCTCATAGCGTCGGGCAGCCTTCAAAACAAGCTCATAGGTTAGGAAATCCCCCGCAGCGAGTGCAACTTAGATTTCGGGGTCCAACACTTGCTGGAATAGCCGTGCCCGGATCTCAGCAGTAGAAATAAGGTATGCAGCGAACCTGTTACGACCTTGTGTTAGCAGTGTTGTGAGTGAGATAAGAAAATTGAATTTGAGACTATATCTTACCTGTTGAGCATGGTAAACTCGGCATCATATTCATCCACTAACTTGACCCACATCGAGCCTTGTTGTAAATGGATAAATTGATGCACCATGTCAAAACGGGTAGTCACTGGGAAGTACTTGGTATTGAAGAGGTCTCGGAATGTTCTCCATTCTATCGGTTGTGCGAGACGGCCCTCCTCAGCCTTCCACCAAGCTCTGGCGTTATTGGTCAGTTGCAACTTAGCAACTCTCATCCATGCTCTATCTGACACTTGAGTCGTTGCCAGATCATCCTCGATCACTTAAGCCCATTCTTCTGCCTCAAGTGGGCTCTCCTTACCTGAGAAGTTCTTTGGGTGTAAGGCCCGAAACTGCTTAACTCCGGGTGCCTCGGCTTCAGGACGGTTCATAAGGATAGCAATCTGCTGCTGCTGACCCTCCAATAGGCTCTTGATAGCCTCCAGAAGTACTGTTTGCTCATTGATAGGAGCTGCAACGGTAGGTGGCGGTGGTACCGTAAGCGATGGAGTATTGCCGTCGACGTTTGTGCTTGTATTGTTCGGAGAGTCCATCACCTTGATATAAAAGATAGGTTAGGATAGATTCAAGGAATTTTAAATGCAAGGAATATAAATGTTTATTGAATTCATTAATTCTTGTGGTATATTGTTTACGAATTCATGCAGAACTGAACTGCATGAGCCACCAATAAAACCCGTCACGTCCCGCTTCCCAGTAGACGGAAACGGTGACGGGCCAAGCCCGCGGCATATTTATCCAGAGAAGGTCATTTCCTAAATAAATATACTAAGCGTATTGAAACAATAATACACAATACAAGAATAAATGGAGACTGTAAATTTTTTTTTCAACAAATATCTTTATTTACATTCAACTTCCAATATTTACAACCACATGAGTTTCATCTGGAAAGTAAATACAATGAGGGAAATGTCTAAACAAGTGGCATACATAAGCTGAATAAAAGTGAATGTAGGCTAATCCTGTAGAGCAATCCTGTTGTAGTCCTCCTCGATGGCCTCCACTTCCTCTGTCTCGATCGTATCTGACGAACATTCCAAGAGAAGAAAAGTGGATGAAATGCCCATCAGCGAACTTGCACTCGGTAAGTCCCAAAGATAAGTAAGAGTAAAGATAATTACAATTGTAGAATAAATATATATATATACGACGAGTAAGAGTATATGATCATGGGTAAATATGTACTATATGTCTTTATATGTTCAGTATGTTAACGTTAAGTTCCAAGTATGAATGTCAACGCAGCCGTTGAAGTATTCATGAGCTCAAGAGTGGAGCCCCAAGAGCAAAGAAACACGGACCCATTTCATGTGTTAGCATCGGGGCTCTAGGCTGTGGATGATTCAACTCGACTGATATTTGAGTAAAATAAAAAAAGAGATTAATACGGGACTCCTGAAGCTCCGTTGGATTCACACAAAAAACTATCCCAAACATCTCGTGTATAATATATATTATAACTGTATAGTATATTTAATTAACTTGATTGATTGGTTATAACATGTCATGATCGAAACCATAGATTGCAAAAGGTGTAGAATGAAGTCGAGTGAGTCGAGTAATATGCGAATCATGGCAATTGCAATCTTGGTTCGAGTCAAGTTAGTTCGAGTAGATTGGGTTCGAGTTCATGTTCAAGTTTAGATTCGAGTTGGGTTAGAGTTCGAGTTTGTGTTTGAGTTCGAGTTCAAGTTTATGTTTGAGTTTAGATTCGGGTTTAGGTCTTTTCATGTGAATTGATGTAATTTGTTAAAAATCTTATGTTCAGGAGAAATCAGCAACTGCTGCATATGGACGACATGATTTGTGTCTTTTTCCAAAACAATTTCCATTTGATAACTCCGTTAAGTTGTCTAACCTGAATAGGTAAGCACTCACTTTCTCCGTCTCCCCGAGGCTAAAGGGAAATAATATCGCTTAAACCTATATTATTCTAGAGTTCTTAAAATATTGTTTTGCTTATCTGGAGAGAGTTTTATAAAAAATACTTTAATATAGTTTAACAATAAATCTCAAGGGTGATTTGTAATTTTTAGGGTTTTCATGATCAAGTATTTTAATTGTTATGGTATTTTAGCGATAAAATTTAGCTTTTAAAAGTTTATGTTATTTTTATGAAAACAAACTCTTTTGGAAACTTGATGGTATTCTATTAAAAATTCTAATCTTTCATTTTAAAAATATAGTTTCATAATATGTTTTTATTGAAAATACGAATTCATAGTTTTATATAATTTTCCAAAATTTGTTTTTTTTAATTTGAAATTCGTATTTCTTAAAAACCATATTTTTATTTCCTTTCAAGACCGAATACTCCGTGAAGAGTTCTGCATCTCGCTATACTGTCCCAAGGATATACGATAATCCGCACCATCTATTAGCGGATCTCCTAACGAAGGTTGTAGAGGCGTAATTGCCAAGCATTACAAAAGTACCGATTAAAAGAAACCCGTTTTGAAAAGGTGTGGTATTTTAATGAAAAAGTTATTATCTAAATGAACCATAGATCTAAAATACCGTGCTATGAAACCATGGTGTACGTGTGGGGTAGATCGTTACCCCGTGAAGTTTTCCTAAAGGTAGATAATCTAGTTCTCGAGAAAGGTTATACTAAAGTTCATGGTATTTTAACGAAAAGTTCGTTATTTGAGTATTGAACATGAAATTTTGGTTACGTCAAAAGGCAATAGATGTGAGTTTTGTTTTAAAAAAATATTAGGGTGATTATGTGACATATAGACCTATCAAGCATGATAAAATATTTAAAAGAGAAATTGTTACATGTTAACTCTACTTATGTCGATATTTTCTTAGAAGACGCATTGAGATGGAAGAAATAGAGAGAAGAAGGACTTACGGTTTTAGATGGTTAATACGAGAGAGAAGAAGCCTATGGGGGTCGTGGTTTTGTCGGACATGCTCCGGACATCGAGTTTGGTATGCTACTCCTCTTGGGTGCTTAACTCCACTTGGTATTGAGAGAGTTTGAGAGAATTTTTGATAGAAATTTCAGAATGGGGAAGAGCTAGGGCATGTGGTGGTATTTATAGTGAATAATTAGGGTTTGGAAATTAAAAATTTGGATAAAATGAATTGAAATGGTGTTAAATGATGAATTTAAAGGTCACTGTTTAATTGCAGCGAAATCAAACAGTGCGGGGAGTTGAGGGGAGTCGAAGGGGTGGGTGTGCAAAGCACGGAGGGAAAAGGGGCTATATCAACCGTCGACGCTGGCCCAAAAGATAAAACGGGCGATCGGATCTTGAGGTCTTGCCTCGAGATTCATGCCACATGTCAAGTTTGGTGTTTACTTCTCTTTGCGCCTGTTTAATTTATCTAAAACTTTTCGTTTCTCCGTGTATTGCACGTGCAACTCTTGGGCTTCCAGAAAATTAAAAAGAAAAATCTTTAAAAATAAATGGGTCTAATGGGATTTGAACACACAGGTTATATCGCAGCAGTGTAAAGGCTTTACCAGTAAGCTACAAGTTGCTTCTTACTTTTATTGGAAAAAAATAACCTATAACTTTTACACATGCTGAAATACCCTTTTCTATACAATAAATAAGAAATTGTCGTACAGGGATTTTAGAGTCGTTGCAAAGTCTAGGAGCGGTCTCGTTAGACTTTGAAAACTCTAACTCTAGGTGTTGCTTATGCATCTTGTGATTATGATTGTTTGAAGTTTAGTCCCATAATTCCGTATTTTTCAAAAACCAAACAAAAATTTCAAAAATCCAAAAACTCTAAAAAGATCAAAAATTTCAAAAATTTATAAAAATTTGCCCACTTTTCACCCTCTCTACTTCTCACTCTTTCTATCATGGGTACCCCAAAACGACCAACTCTTGCCAAAATTTTGTACCCTCAACTAGATATTTCATCATACGGTTCTTGGTTTGGTAAAACTTCTAACGATCCATCTATACCCAAAATTTCTTTGAAAGATCGGATAGACGCTTATACAAACACCAATTGGACACCACAATCCACATAACATAAACCGTTTCAATCTTCCCCCATTCTTATATTGATAGCCCTTCTGAGGATAATGTGGCTACTTTTAAATCCATGTCCATTGCCGAACATATTGAACAATCCCGTAGCCGATCTTTCATTTCTTTCACCACTCTAAATTCTTTAGGACAACAATTCCAATCACTTTCTTATGAAAGTGTTGATCTTAATCATGTTCATTCTACGCATTTATTCAATTCTTATCCTTCCTGCCTAACTTTTACATCTTCTTTAGACATTTCTTCTGAACATCCATTTGGGAGTTTCACGTATTCAAACGAATTCAAAAAATTTTACTGAAACCCCTTCACAAATCATGTCTAGTCTTGAAAGAACATTGGAAGAATTTAAGGTAGCTTCATGCCGAAAAATTGAGGAATTGAATGAATCCATGGCCGCACTCATACAACCTAACGAACCAGCAGCTAGTTCCCAACTAGCTCAAAATTTTATAATGTATGATGAGGCGATAGGACAATTTGATGATTTGAGTAGTGAAAGTGAGCAATCCACCCTTCAAAATCAAACCTACCCATTCCCAATTGAATTCCACAGCTCCAGATTCGAAAATCTATCGAGTACACAAAATGATTCATCAATTGAGGATATAATGTTTAATGAGTTGTGTGATTATTGTGTATTTGATTTATCCGATTGTGAAGGGACCTTTTCAAGTGAAACCACCACCACTCCTGTTGATCTCTACATCTCCGATCTAGAATTGATAATCATGCTTTTGATGAGATATCTGAGAAATTAAAGTTTGGCTAGATTGAGGATATGGATATTTAGGATAATTTTGATGATGAACCCACGGTCTTAGATTAGTTTTTCTCACAAATTCAACACATTCCTTCAAATTCGTGTGGGTATCATCCCAAACCATTAACTGTTTTTCCTGAACCCCATTTACGTCCGGGTGTTATTGATAAAGATGAATGCATGGATGAGCTGAATTTTAAGGAGAATTTTGAGGATATCATTGAGGATGAGCCTGTTTTATTGGATGAGTCGGGTTTTCCGATTCATCATGTTCCTTCCATCGACTGTGAATATCCTCCTGAACTTTTAACTGATACCATTCCTAAATCACTTCCCTCCATTTGTTCCATCGTTACTAAACCGCAAGATAACTTGTCACCTTCATCTCCTATGTCTAGTTTACAAAGTTCGTTCGGTTCATATTTTCTTGCGAATCTTAAGAAGTTTGACCCCATTTCTCAACGGATTGATAAATTAATACAGCCAGTAAATTCCAGTTTCAAATCTTTACAGACTATAATAATTTATTCAATCAATTTACAACATCAAGTTCGTATTTCATTTCTTTCTCCTCTTCATTCATCTTCTCATTTACTGAGACAATATACCACTTTCATCCACACACGGTCTCGTATATTCTTCATTTCTTTCCTCTACACATTCTTTCTCCAACCATGACATCATCACAATAAATTTTTTGAATGATTGGTGTTAACTTGTGATCTGTGTAAGGCCTTGAGTTGACTGATGATATTCCATCCCCCATAACTTTGAACTTCAATGCTTAGATAGGTGAAACGCTGTCTCACTTAAGTTTGGGGGAACCTTTTTGTGTGTATATATTTTGTTTGTTTTTTCTTGTATTAAAACAAAAAAAAACTGATAAATTTTGACCCCTCAACAATTTTGACCATCTTTGTGCGGCATGACAGTGAGGGCACTGTCAAGTTTAAGTTTGGGGGTATGCTCGGTAAGTTTTCTATCATTGCATTCATGTATATATTTTGCATTTGCATACTTATTTGAAAACCCATAAAAATTGAAAAAAAATACCAAGACATAAAAACTTTGTTGTCAAAATTAGTTAGTAGGGTAACTTAGATTTTATTCCGAAAATTTAGCTTGATAGGTTAGAAATAACTGAATCCTAGGTTTAGGAATTGAAAACCTTAAAAATAACCTTTCTTGAGTTTAACCATAGTAAATATACGTCCTTGAAGTTTTTTTACAAGTAAGCAATCTTGAGTTCAGTTTTTGAGTTAAATTGAGATGAAGGGAAAGTATTGAAAGTTTTGTTGAAGGATAAATCTGAAAAATAGTTCCTATTTTTGAGTCCAAATTCAGAAAATATATACCCTACAAACCGCACTTACACACACTTTGAAACTTGGGATAGTAGAGGATACCTAAAAATACACTTGCCTAAAAACCTAGTATGAAAGAAAAACGATATTTGTAGCCAACCACCATAAGAGCGTCACTGAAAAAAATATATCCGGTCTTAAAGAAAAAGAAAAGAAAAAAAAGAAAAAGAAAAAAATTATATTGCAAGACCTGGAAAATGTTATTTACGCCTTAATAAGCTCACACATTCGGTAATCGGCTGATTAATGTCTCAGGAAGCAGTAGTAATCGCATGAAAGGTGTGTGAGCGAATCTGCCCATCATTAATAAAAAGAAGTAGTACTAGGTATTAGGGTAAGAGTATTATAGCTTGAATTGAATTCTTGAGTGTAGAGGTGAAATTTACACACGTAAGGATATATTATCGATGTTTGGAGGAAAGGTTGGAATAAAGAATAAATCTTATGTTTCTCGTAAAGATGATAAAAATTCCGGATTGGAGACTGCGCTTTAGAAGGAAAACTTAAGAAATACTGAGGTCTTTATAAACTGACAAAACGTATATGATTTTTGGTTGAATGAATAGGAGGTGTGAAGAATAAGGGGTGGATATTTCTAACTTGGGATGATAGAGTTTCTAATTTAGATGCTAAATTGTAGGATTATAATCGAGATTAACTTATGAAACCATCTTGACGGGATTTTGTGGGTAGTATCCGCTGAAAACCCTCAGGAGACAACACTCCTCCTACTAAGGACACCTAGAGATTTAACGGCTTGTTGCATATGCTAAGTACAACCGTGATGCCTATGAAAGTAAGCTTAGGACTTTTTGAAAATAAAATGGTTTTGCTCGAGACGGTAAAAGATAAGTTTGGCGGTATTTGTTCACATCAGAATATTGCATTTAATACCGCTCATTCTTATGCACATTTGTATATAGGTAGGAGTTATTATCCGTATTTTCTACATGATTACAGATTACAGGTTTTCAATCCAAAACAACGCAAATCATGCACATTTTCTACAGTTATGAAAACTTCAGGACAACTGCCAAAAGCAGATAAAATCTGGGTTCCGGTCAACCACATCTGTCAGGTGTCGCTTACTAGTACAAGGGACAAGATAAAGCGATGGTCATTCATGTTTGGGACAAGCACAGAGCACGAGGAAGACAGCATAAGGATCAAGGTGGCAACGTGGAGCTCGAGGAAGATCAAGGCACAAAAGACAAAAAGAGTTGTCATTTTGGACTGTTGAAAATCTGATAATACTTTAGAATAATTTTTCAAATTTGAACCAATCAAAAAGAAGAAAAGAGCAACACGAGAACCCATAAGAAAAATGGCGCACCAATCCGCGGATCGGTGAAATTTTGGCCTATTTAGCGGCGGACCTGCGGTCGTGTCGTGGCCAAATGTGACGAATTTTCATGGATGTTTTGGTCATTATGTGAGGGCTCAGAATATTGCCCTAGGGTTTCATTTCACTGCCTATAAATGCTCTAGTTCAAAGGCAAAGAGGCATGATTTATTTCCCTTAGGATTAGTTTCAGTTTAGTGTAGTTTTCTTCTACTTCATCTTCTTCTTCATCTCTTCTGTATTAAAATGTAGTAGGAGCTTTTGAGTAGATGAATAATGAAGATGGGAGTTTTTTTTCTACCTTGTATCTTTATTTTCTTGCATTGTCTTTTAATTCTTAGTATAACATTTATTACTTGTTTATTAAAATAGTTGTTGGTTTTATTGTTCTTCTTTTTTTCTCTTCTAATCTCTATTTTAAGCCATGATACTCAATTGAGTCTCTTTGCAACGACTCTGAAATCCCTGTACAAAATTATTTGTTTATTGTATAGAAAGGGTATTCAGTCTGTTGAGTTATAAGTTAAATTTATTTAACAACAGTAAGAAGCAACTTATAGCTCATTGGGAAAGCATCTACACTGCTGTGACATAGCATGTGTGTTCGAATCCTCTCAGTCCTAATTATTTTTTAAAAAATTCTTTTTAATTTTTCTGAAGCCCAAGAATTGCACGTGCAATTCACGGAGAATCGAAAGGTTTCAGAAAAATCAAACAGGCGCAAAGAGGAGTAAAAACAAAACTAAACACGTGGCACGACTCTCAAGGCAAACCCTCAAATCCCGATCGCCTGTTTCCTTCAAATCTCCACCGCCGACGGTCCAAAATGCTCTGTTCGACTCGGTGCTTTGCACACATGTCCCTTCGACTCCCCTACGCTGTTTGATTTCCCTGAAATTAAACAAAGACTATTCAATTCATCATTTAACATTAATTTTAATTCTTTTAATCCAATTTTTAATTTCCAAACCCTAAATTTTTCACTATAAATACCACCCCATCCCTTAGCTCTCCACCATTCTGAAATTTCTATCAAAAATTCTCTCAAACTCTCTAAGTACAAGTAGAGTTAAAGACTAGTTAAAGAGAAGTTAGCGATCAAGCCTCTTTCGTTGAAGATCGGAGTTGTTCCTGGAGCTACCGCGACGCCATGGAGCCCTCTCTCCCTTATTTACCTCTTTATAGCACCACTCAACCGGTAAGTCCCTTCATCTCTCTCTCTCTTTTCACTTCAATATAATCTTTCAAATATATCGACAAAAGCGGAGTTAGTATCTAACCTTTATCCTTAAAATTTTTGTCACTTTGTCATGTTTAAAAGTTCATTCCAATTCCCTAATATCACTTCAGAGTAATATTCACATCAACTACCTTTTTCGTAACCAAAAATTTCATACCCAGTAATTGTATAGCGACTTTTTCATAAAAATTGCATGAACTTTAATATAACCGTATTTTCGATAACTAGAGTATATACTTTTAGATCATTCACAGGGTAATGACCTACCCCACACGCACACTATGGTTTCATAGCACGGTATTCTAAGTATATGGTTAATTCAAAGAATAGGTTTTACATTAAAATACCATTGTTTTAAAAAGAGTTTCTTTTAATCGATATTTTTACATCCTTGGCAATTGCGCCTCTACAACCCTCGTTAGAGGACCCGCTAATGGATGGTGCAGATTATCACATATCCTTAAGATAATAGAGCGAGATGCAGAACTCTTCACGGAGTATTCGGTCTCGAAAGAAAATAAAAATACGATTTTTAAAAAATACGACTTTTCTAAACAAAACAAACTTTGAAAAAAATTATATAAAGTTATGAATCCATATTTTCAATAAAAATAAATTATAAAACTATATTTTTAAAATGAAAGATTAGAATTTTTAATAAAATACCAACAACTTTTCAAAAATAGTAGTTTTCATAAAAGTACCATAAACTTTCAAAAGGCTAGGTTTGTCACCAAAATACCCCAATAATTACAAAATACATATTCATGAAAATTCTAAATATTATAAATCACCATCGAGACTTAGTTTTAAACAATATTAACATATTTTTCATAAAGCCCCCTCGAGATATGCAAACAATATTTTAAGGACTCTAGATTAATATATGCTTAAGAAGTATCATTTCTTTTGAGCCCCGGGGAGCCGGAGAAAGTGGGAGCTTATCTATTCAGGTTAGACAACTTAACGGAGTTATCAATGGTAATTGTCTTGGAAAAGACACAAATCCTGCAGTCCGTGTGCAGCAGTTACCGATTTCTCCCGAACATAAGATCTTTAACAGTTAACTCAATTCATATGAAAAAGACTACAACCTAAATCTAAACTTAAACTTGAACTTGAACTCGAATCCAAACTCGAATCTAAACTTGAACATGAACTCGAACCCAGTCTACTCGAACTAACTTGACTCGAATCAAGATTGCAATTGACATGACTCACATTTCATTCGATTTCATTCTACAGCTTTTGCAATCTAAAGTTTCGATCAAGACATGTTATAATCAATCAATCAATCAATCAAATTAATTAAGTATATCATACGGTTATAAACTATTTTTACTCAGGGTGTTTGGGATAGTTTCTTATATGAATCCAACGGAGCTTCAGGAGTCTCGTATTAACCTTTTTTTTATTTTACTAGAATATCAGTCGGGTCGACTCATCTACAGTCTAGAGTCTTGATGCTAACACATGAAATGGGCACTCCTGGGGCCTTACTCTTGAGCTCGTAAATACTTCTACGGCTGCATTGACATTCACACTTGAAACTTAACGTTAACATAGTGACCATATAGAGACATATAGTACATATTTACCTATGAACATATACTCTTACTCGTCATATATATATTCTATACTTGTCTTTTACTCTCACTTTATTCTTAGGACTTACCGAGCGCTGGTTCGCTGATTGGAATTCCACCCACCCTTGTTTTCTTGAAATATTCGTCAGATACGGTCGAGACGGAAGAAGTGGAGGCCACAAAGGAAGATTACAACTGGATTGCTACTCAGGATTAGCTTAGCTTCACTTTTTATTCATCTTATATATGCCACATGTTTAGGCATTTTCTTTTATTCTATTTACTTTCCAGTTGAAACTCATGTACTTGTAAATATTTGAAGTTGAACGTAAATAAAGATGTTTGTTGAAAATTTTACAGTCTCCATTTATTCTTGTATTGTGTATTATTGTTTCAATACGTTTAGTATATTTATTTAAGGAATGACCTTCTCTGAATAAATATGTCGTGGGCTTGCCACGTCATCGTTTCCGTCTACTGGGAAGCGGAGCGTGATAGGTTTTATTGGTGGCTCATGCAGGTCAGTTCTGCATGAAGTCGTAAACAATATACCACAAGAATTAATGAATTCAACAAATATTTACATTCCTTGCATTTCAAATCCCTTGAATCTATCCTAACCTATCTTTTATATCAAGGTGATGGACTCTCCGAACAATACCAGCATAAACGTCAACGGCAATACTCCACCGCCTACCCTACCATCACCACTTACCATTATAGCTCTTATCAATGAGCAAAGAGTAATTTTTGAGGCTATCAAGAGCCTATTGGAGGGTCAGCAGCAGCAGACTGCTATCCTTATTAACCGCCCTGAACCCGAAGCACCCGGAGTTAAGCAGTTTCGAGCACTGCACCCAAAGAACTTCTCAGGTAAGGAGAGCCCGCTTGAAGCAGAAGAATGGGCTCAAGTGATCGAGGATGACCAGGTAGCAACTCAAGTGCCAGATATAGCTTGGGTGAAGGTTGCTAAGTTACAACTGGCCGATAATGCCATGGTATGGTGGAAGGCTGAGGAGAGTCGTCTCATGCAACCGATAAAATAGAGAACATTCCGAGACCTCTTCGATACCAAGTACTTTCCAGAGACTGCCCGCTTTAACATGGAACAACAATTCATCCATTTACAGTAAGGCTCGATGTGGGTCAAGTCGGTGGATGAATATGATGCCGAGTTTACCATACTCGGAAGGTAAGATATAGTCTCAAATTCAAATTTCCTAATTCACTTAATACACTGCTGACATAAGGTTGTAACAGATTCGCTGCACACCTTATTCCTACTGCTGAAATCCGGGCACAACGATTCCAGCAGGGGTTGGACCCTAAAATCCAAGCTACATTCGCTACAGGGGATTTCCCAACCCATGAGCTTACTTTGAAGGCTGCCCGACGCTATGAGGCGGTTGTGAAGAAGAAAAGTATGTCACAGACTATCGGTGTGAAACGCCATGTACACCAGATCACGGGAGGGGCCTCTTCCAGGACAGCTTTCAATGGACCGTCTCGGAAGAAAGTAGGTTTGTTCGCCAACAACAGGTTAGACTTTTGCATCTACTGCAAGAGAACAGGGCACCTTGTGAAGAACTGTTGTAGGGCGAAAAATTTGTGCCTGATCTGTGGGTCTTCTACTCACGCCATCAAAGCATGCCTCCAGAACCGAGGACCTAACAACCCTCCAACTAGACCGGCAATCCAAGCTCCTCCTACCCAGTTAACTCTACCAGCTCCAGCTCTCCGCACCCAGACTGCTCAACCCCAACGCCGAGTGTTTAACCAGGCACAGAGGAAAGTGCCGCGACACCAAGTATTCACTATGTCGGTCGAAGAGGCCAAAGCTACAGGTCAGGTTATCACTGGTAAATCTCTTCCCTATTCTCTTTTAAATCCATTCAATTCATATACATCTTATATTTGTTATACCTAAACATATCCCATACGACTTAGGTACAATCTTAGTAGCCTTCCTACCTGCACTCGTGCTCTTCGACACTGGGGCATCATATTGCTTCATGTCGCAATAATTCGTAAGAACTCATGCGATCCCAGTTAAGCCGCTCGTATCCAGCTGGAATGTTAGTTCAGGGAACTATGTTCTAAAAGCAACTTTGGAATATGATCTGTGTCCAGTGGTCGTCTGCAGTCGAGAATTCTATGCGAACTTCAAGGTGCTGGACATACCGAACTTCGATGTAGTCTTGGGAATGGACTGGCTGGGAACTTTCTTCGCTTCCATCGATTGTCGCTAAAGATGGGTAGTGTTTGAAAAACCAGATCACCCAGTGTTTTACTTCAAAAGTGGATACCGGACCTTGGAGCCTAGTATCTACAGAGCAAAACCAAAGAAGGTAGAGATTGCAGCATTACAAGCGGAAGTATCAAAGCCAGAGATAGTTCGAGAGTTCGAGGATGTATTCTCGGAAGATATATCAGGTTTGCCTCCCGATCGAGCTCTTGAATTCAGCAATGTTTTACAACTCGACGCACAACCAGTAATAAAAGCTCCGTACCGATTAATTCCGGATGGATTAAAAGAGATCCGTATTCAGTTAGACGAACTCGTGAAGAAAGGTTGGATCCAACCCAGTACTTCAAGTTGGGGATCTCCAATGCTGCTGGTAAAAAAGAAGGAAAGTACCTACAGGATGTGCGTGGATTATCGATCTCTGAACGAAGTGACAATTAAAAACAAGTATCCGCTACCCCGCATCGATGACCACTTCGATCAGTTAAGTGGATCTTGTGTCTTTTTAAAGTTAGATCTTCATTCAGGATATCATCAAGTAAAGGTTAAGGATTCTGACATTCCGAAGACGGCATTTAGGACTCGATATGGTCATTATGAATATCTCATAATGCCATTTGGAGTGACCAATGCACCTGCCATCTTTATGAACTTGATGAACCAAGTTTTCAGAGAGTACTTAGACGGTTTTGTTGTTATCTTCATCGATGACATCCTGGTATATTCAAAGAATCGGAAAGAGCACGTCGATCACTCACGGATTGTCCTGGAGACATTACGACAACATCAGCTCTACGCCAAGTACAGCAAGTGTGAATTTTGGATAGATCAAGTCGGATTTCTCGGACATATCATTTCAGGCGATATAATCTCTGTAGATCCAGTTAAGGTGTCAGCTGTCAGCGAGTGACCGGCACCAAAGAAGGTGAAAGATATAAGAAGTTTCTTGAGCTTAGCATGATACTACTGACGATTTATTGAAGGATTCTCAAAGATCGCAGCACCCCTGACCAAGCTCACATGTAAAGACGAAGCATTCGTGTGGTCAGAAGCATATGAGAAGGCTTTTGTAGAACTCAATTCAAGATTAACCTCTGCACCTATTCTTGTAATACCAGATCTATCTGGTGGATTTGATGTGCATTGTGATGTATCCGGTAAAAGATTAGGATGTGTTCTACACCAGCATGGAAAAGTTATAGCTTTTGCATCAAAACAGTTAAAGGTCCATGTGCGCAACTATCCAACACATGATCTAAAACTGGCAGCAGTGGTTTTCGCACTCAAGATTTGGCACCACAATCTTTTGGGATAATGAGTGGATATATACACTGACCACAAGAGTCTGAAGTATGTGTTTACTCAGAAGGAAGTTAATATGAGGCAGAGAAAATGGCTAGAACTCATGGCGGACTTCGACATCAACCTACAGTATCATCCTTGAAAGGTGAACGTAGTTCCTTATGCACTTAGTCCCTAGCTATTAGCAATGAACCTCACCGCTCAATAGAAGCTACAGCAAGAATTGCACGAATTGGAGATCGAAGTAGTTATGCCAGGTAACGCTTCATATTTGATGAACTTATACGTCCAGTGCATTCTTGTAAATCAGATCAAGGCAGCTCAAGCAAATGATGCCAAGCTACAAAAGATCCGAAAACAAATAGAAAGTGGACTTCGAACTGACTTCATCATCCACGAAAATTGATCATTGTGATATGGAAGCCGTTTATTTGTTCCAGTCAGCCCTGTTCGAGAAGAGTTGATAAAAAAAAGCCCACAGCTCTCCTTATTCTGTACATCCCGGTGGCACGAAAATGGACAAGGATCTACGGCAAATACTACTGGTGGCATGGAATGAACCGTGAAATAGCTAGAAGCGTAGCCAAGTGTTTGGTGTGTCAACAAGTGAAGACTGAACATCACAGAACTGCTGGTATACTTTAGTCGTTACCAATCCCAGAACAGAAATGGCAGCATATTACCATGGACTTCGTGACCGCTCCCCCTCACAGCACGATGGGTAATGATGCAATTTGGGTTATTGTGGATTGACTCACCAAGTTGGCTCACTTTATTCCATTCCGAATTGGCCAGTCAACCGAGACGTTGGTAAGAAAGTACATGGAGGTGAGTAAAAATCTAAAGTAAGATTTATCCTTTAAGGTGTATAATACTTGCCTTGATACCCATAATCTCATGCAGGAGATCGTGAAATTATATGGTGTACCTGTCTGCATCGTCTCCGATCGTGATACAAGATTCCGATCACAGTTTTGGCAGAGTCTGCAAGATAACCTGGGGACGAGTCTGAATTTCAGCACGGCATATCATTCACAAACAGACGGACGGTCCGAGCGAAAAATTCAGATTCTGGAAGACATGCTGAGAGCATGTATGCTAGACTTCGAAGGTTCGTGGAAGATCACCTACACCTGGTGGAGTTTACATACAACAATAGCTATCAGGCAAGTATTGGGATGGCACCATTCGCAGCACTTTATAGACGGAAGTGTCGTTCCTCGCTGAGTTGGGAAGACGTTGGAGATCATGAACTCCTTGGATCAGAGATGATCGTGGCAACTGTAGATGTGGTTCGCACGATCAGGGAAAAGATGTGCATAGCACAGGACCGACAGAAGCATTGGGCAGATGCAAAACGACGACATCTGAAGTTTCAACCCGGAGAGCATGTATTCCTGAAGATCTCTCCAAACATAGGAGTGATACGTTTTGGCAAGAGGGGCAAACTCAGTCCAAGGTATATAAGACCGTTCGACATACTCGAACGAGTTGGAGAAATGGCGTACCACTTGACACTATCACCCTAATTAGAAGGAGTGCAAGATGTGATCCACATATCCTAACTACGACGATATGTGAGCGACCCCAGTCATATACTTGATCACTCAGAGGTTACGGTATAAACTAATCTAACTTGCAAGCAGCAACCATTTGAGATTTTGGACCGAAAGGTGAAGATATTACGGAACAAGGAGGTGAACTTGGTCCGAGTGATGTGGAGAAAAAATTCGTCGAGAGAATCAACTTGGGAAAGAGAAGAAGATATGCGTGCACGATACCCTTACCTTTTTGAAAATAAGTCTCTATGTAAATTTCGAGGACGAAATTTTTATAAAGATGGTAGAATGTAACGACTCTGAAATCCCTGAACAAAGTTATTTGTTTATTGAATAGAAATGGTATTTCAACCTGTTGTGGGGTTATAAGTTAAATTTGTTTAACAACAGCAAGAAGACTTGTAGCTCATCGATAAAGCCTCTACACTGTTGTGTCATAACCTGTGTGTTCGAATCCAGTCAGTCCCAATTATTTTTAAGATTTTTCTTTTTAATTTTTTAGAAGCCCAAGAGTTGCATGTGCAATTCACGGAGAATCGAAAGGTTTCAGAAAAATCAAACAGTCGCAAAGAAGAGTAAGAACAAAACTAAACACGTGGCACGAATCTCGAGGCAAGCCCTCAAATCCCGACCGTCCGTTTCCTTCAAATCCCCGCCGCCGATGGTCCAAAATGCTACGTTCGACTCCGCGCTTTGCACACACGTCCCTTCGACTCCTCTCTACTCCCCTGCACTGTTTGATTTATGTATAATTAAACAGAGACTATTCAATTCATCATTTAACATTAATTTTAATTCTTTTAATCCAACTTTTAATTCCCAAACCCTAAATTCTTTACTATAAATATCACCCCATCTCCTAGCTCTCCACCATTCTGAAATTTCTATCAAAAATTCTCTCAAACTCTCTAAGTACAAGTGGGGTTAAAAACTAGTTAAAGAGGAGTTAGTGATCAAGCTTCTTTCGTTGAAGATCGGAGATGTTCCCAGAGCTACCGCGATGCCACGGAGCCCCCTCTCTCTTATTTACCCTCTTTATAGTACCACTTAACCGGTAAGTCTCTTCATCTCTCTCTCTTTTCACTTCAATATAATTTTTAAAGTATATCGACAAAAGCGGAGTTAGCATCTAACCTTTGTCTTTAAAACAAATTTTTGTCACTTTGCCATATTTAAAAGTTCGTACAAATTCCCTAATATCATTTCAAAGTAATATTCACATCAATTACCTTTTTCGTAACCAAAAATTTCATACCCAGTAATCGTATAGCGAACTTTTTCATAAAAATACCATGAACTTTAATATAACCGTATTTTCGATAACTAGAGTATATACCTTTAGATCATTTATGGGGTAATGACCTACCCCACAAATACACTATGGTTTCATAACACGGTATTCTAAGTATATAGTTAATTCAAAGACTAGGTTTTACATTAAAATACCATTGTTTTAAAAAGGGTTTATTTTAATCGATATTTTTACATCCTTGGCAATTGCGCTTCTACAACCCCCGTTAGAGGATCTGCTAATGGATGGTGCGAATTATCGCACATTCTTGAGATAGTAGAGCAAGATGTAAAACTCCTCACGGAGTATTCGGTTTTGAAAGGAAATAAAAATACGGTTTTTAAGAAATACGACTTTTTTAAACAAAACAAACTTTGAAAAAAATTATATAAAACTATGAATCCGTATTTTCAATAAAAATAAATTATGAAACTATATTTTTAAAATAAAAGATTATAATTTTTAATAAAATACCAACAAGTTTCCAAAAGTAGTAGTTTTCATAAAAGTACCATAAACTTTCAAAAATCTAGGTTTATCACTAAAATACCCCAATAATTAAAAAATACAGGTTCATGAAAATTCTAAATATTATAATCACCCTCAAGACTTAGTTTTAAACAATATTAACATATTTTTCATAAAAACCCCTCGAGATATGCAAACAATATTTTAAGGACTCTAGATTAATATAGGCTTAAGCGGTATCATTTCTCTTGAGCCCTGGAGAGCCGGAGAAAGTGGGTGCTCGCCTATTCATATTAGACAACTTAACGAAGTTATGAATGTAAATTGTCTTGGAAAAAGACACAAATCATGTCGTCCATGTGTAGCAGTGGCCGATTTCTCCCGAACATAAAATCTTTAACAGTTAACTCAATTCATATAAAAAAGACTACAACCCGAATCTAAATTTAAACTTGAACTCGAACTCGAATCCAAACTCGAATCTAAACTTGAACATGAACTCGAACCCAGTCTACTCGAACTAACTTGACTCGAATCAAATTGCAATTGAGATGACTCGCATTTCACTCGACTTCATTCTACACCTTTTGTAATCTATGGTTTCGAGCAAGACATGTTATAATCAATCAATCAAATTAATTAAGTATATCATATAATTATAGACAATTTATACTCGGGGTGTTTGGGATAGTTTCTTGTGTGAATCCAACAGAGTTTCAGAAGTCCCGTATTAACCTTTTTTTATTTTACTCGAATATCAGTCGGGTCAACTCATCTACAGCCTAGAGCCTGGGGCCCGTGTTTCCTTGCTCCTGGGGCCCCATTCTTGAGCTCGTGAATTGTAAATCCCCGTTTCCATCAATAAAATCTTTCTATATTCCTAGTCCCCCGAACGTTTTCCTATTTTTTTTCCTCGTAATTTTGTAGGAAATTGGTTGCTAGGTTTTAGTATTTAAATTTTTCTAAACCTTTAAATAAAGCCCAAAACAAAAACTAAATATATATATAAATCCCCCAAGCCAGCCCAGCCCAAGACAAAATTCAATTTAATAAATAAATCCCCAGCCCACTTCTATATCCTTATCTTATCTTTCCTTTACAAAAAATAGGTGAGTTAATCCTCACCGGCCCAACTCCTTACCCTCTCCTGAACCGACCCGTTAAGATTCCCTCTTCTCCACTTCGTCTCATTTTCCCGCTCCTTCTCTTTTACGTGCTCCACGTCACCCCACGCCCCGCGTCGTCGCTCCATGTCCCCGGTCGTCGACCATGACCTCGCGCATGCCTATCAAACCACTCCTCGTCGCTCTAACCCTCTTCCCCCTCACTCTCGTTCTCCCTCCTCCTCTCCTCTCTCCAAAAAACTCCCAGCTTCATCCCCTTACACCCTGCCGCCGATGACGACGACGACGACCACCTCAATCACCTCGTCATTCCTCCCTCGCTTCTCTCTCCAAAACTCAAACCACACTTCACCTCCACATCTCGCCTGCACCACCGAGCTGAAACCCAACCTACTCGCCGATCCTCCCCTGCACCCTCCTCGCCACCGAGTCTCCCCTGCATAGCCTCACGCCGACGAGCTCCCCACTGCCTCATCGACCCCTCTACATCATCACCATCACCTCCAAAACCCGAGCCCCTCCACTACCTCACTCCCTCGCTGCAAACCCCACACCAAGCTCCAAGCACCCGAACTCGCCACTGCTGCATTTCGCCAGAGCTACCTCCGCCGACCACCGCCGACCCCAGCACATCCCCAAGAGCTCCACAGCACCCCACTCCGCCTCCAGCGGTCACGATCCGCCGTCGAGCGTAGCTGAGCACAAGCAGTCGCCGTCGCGTTCGTGCCGTAGCCGCGCGTGCGTCGATCCCTTGCCATCTTTCATAGACCTCTACCGTGCCATCATCATCTCCAGGCAAGTACCCTACTTACTACATGCTAAGTTGTTCTGTTACAAATTCAAAATCTTATGAATTCCGTGTTTACAATTCGTGAAAATTTATATGATATAAGTGTTTGATGCAAAACCCGAACGAAAACCTTCCATTAAACTGACGGAAATTGATCATATAAGCTGGCCCATGTGATAATGAACACTGTGTTAAAATTTTACTGAAAAATATAATCGTTACTGACTTGAACGATCATCCCCAATTACACCCGTTAAAACTGAAAATTTCCCGCGTCTGAAACTTGTAAAAATCATAATTAATTGTTTACAAATTGGAATGATGCGTTAGAGGGCTCAAATCGAATCCGACTCGACGACCTGGAACTCTAGAAAAGTTTTAAATTGTTTCTATACTGAAAATACGACGGAAACTGGTTCGGAGAGCGGCTCTGGACTGCAGTCCAGAGCAGCTCTGGCTGTTGATTTCTATCTCGTAATGCTTACCCCTTTGCTGCTTGAACTTGTATGTCGCGTAACCCTATACTTTAGTGAATATGAAACAGTTAGATAAATAATTAAAGTGATTTTACCCCTTTTTACCGTCGTTTACTATTTAAACTGTAATTTAAAAGAACAGGACGTATAACAGTCCCAAACAGAAACAGAACTGATACCCTATTGTTGTACAGTACATAACTTCTGATGCAGAGACGCGATTGAGAATCCGTCTGATGCGTTGGAAACCCTATTGAAAAACCTAAATTTCATTCAACTATAGCATTGCTAAATTATGATCCTAACAGGGTAAAAATTGTGTCGCGAAACGGACGTTCAATTCAGAAACTGAATTTCCTGCAGCGAGCACTTAAAATGAAACGGCTGTAACTTTCAAGCCCGAAATCCGATTGCACTGAAATAAATTTTTCTGAACTTCCGACTGAGTTTACTTGTTACCGTCTTTGTATCATTTCACTTAATTTTGAATTTATGATTTAATGCAATTTTTATAAGTTCATAAGGTGCATAATAGTTCGTATTACACATGACTTGTTAACTGCATAAATGCACATATCTTACCCGATTGCCATACACCTAGTGATAGTGCGCGTTATTATTCAGTGTACAATGCATTGTCGTGCGTGAATGGTATTGGTTTAGGAGTGTCAAGTACGCCAATGGAAAAGTGAATGATTCGTGACAGTGAATAATACAGTGAACAGTGACAAAACCGTGTTATTGGTGCATACTTGTACACGACTAGGCCATACTCATCAATAGTGTAAACCTGGGGAAAAGGGGGAAATCGAAGTGGAAAAAGCATCGTATTTAGCGAGGACAGTGATTTAGAGGATGATCATTCGAACAGCGACTCTTATATATATTAGGTTGGGCCTAGCGGTCCGGCTGACAGGATTATATCCCGGGCGATAGCGGGCCGTAGTCTCGGGTATGTACGAGACCCTCATTAAACATGATCCTCCTTTTCACAACTCGATTTCAAAGACGACTTAGAGACTGATAGGGACACAGATCATATGTTGCATCAGTTAGTGACATATTGATGCCCTGCATTTTACTTCCACTGTTATTACCTTCTGTGCTTATTACTTGTCACTATTATAATATTGCTATTACGTCGCTCTGACGACCTGAGTATGCATGCTCAGACCTCGAGGAAGAACCAGTGCAGGAGTCGGACTTGCCCTTCGAGCTTGCGGAGATTTAGTCGGGAGTACTTCATTCACTTTTTCTGCTTTCCCTAAAGAGACCTTGTATTCGAACTTGGTTAGTAGTTCTTTTCTTGTTTTATTGTAAATTGTGAACAATGAAAGTTGATGTAATAATTTAGTGATGTATTTCCTTTACTTCTGTGCTTTGTTTACTGATTACCATGTAATGCTAGAAGCCGAAGTGTGACTACGGCGGGATTATTCCTTGACCGTAGGAGCATGGCTGGCCTAGTCATCCCTCGTTTTCCGTATTTTGGGAAGCGGGATGTGACATGAATACTTCTACGGCTGCGTTGAGATTCACACTTGGAACTTAACGTTAATATAGTGACCATATAGAGATCTATAGTACATATTTACCCATGAACATATACTTTTACTCGTCATATATATATTCTATACTTGTTTTTTACTCTCACTTTATCCTTGGGACTTACCGAGCGCTAGTTCGCTGACGGGCATTCTACACACCCTTGTTTTCTTGGAATTTTCGTCAGATACGATCGAGATGGAAGAAGTAGAGGCCACAGAGGAAGACTACAACCGGATTGCTACTCAGGATTAGTTTAGCTTCACTTTTTATTCAGCTTATGTATGCCACATGTTTAGTCCTTTATTGTATTTACTTTCCAGTTGAAACTCATGTACTTGTAAATATTTGAAGTTGAATGAAAATAAAGATATTTGTTGAAAATTTTACAGTCTCTATTTATTCTTGCATTGTGTATTATTGTTTCAATACTCTTAGTATATTTATTTAAGGAATGGCCTTCTATGAATAAATATGACGCGGGCTTACCACGTCATTGTTTCCGTCTGCTAGGAAGCGGAGCGTGACATTCTTGCTCAGGTGAGGGCCCAAGTAGTTAGCTTGTTATTTTTTGTTCTCATCGTATTCTTCCATTCTTTCTTATATTCTTCTTGTTTTATTTTCTTTTCATGTGTGAGTGGTTACTCATTTGTTAGGGTTAAGGAAGGGTGGTATGAGAGATGGAAAAATCTCTTATGTTTCTTTTTGCCAAACAACTTGAATTGAATCTAGACCAAATAAACACAACCATCTCCCTTAGACGCGCTATAAGTGACATATAGCCGTGACCTAAGTTGAGAATTTCTGTAAGCGCACTACAACGTGGTATGTAGTTGCGACCTAATTGGAGACTTGTTGTGAATGTTTCGTCTAAGGTTGAAAATAAGAGCATGGAAAGGACGGACAATGGCCACTAGGATTGGATTTAGCGTTGGAAAGTTTACTTAAACTCGCAAATACCATTTCTATGTCCTACTAATCCTCGTTACTTCCGATTATTCCAACATCATTTCAATGATGGCACAAGACAAGCACAAGATTAATTCTTAACTTTACTAACCAACACTCACCCTAACAAGTTCTCTTGAACATAAACACTTAGGATAGAATTGAACAAACTTTGACATTCTTTACTTGACTCGTCTAAAATAAGAATGAAAATACATACCATCTCTCCGTGGATCGAATCGTACTCAACCGGCTAGCTACCAGGCGAAACCGACTTGATTGCGGTAAGTAGAATAAGTAGAATTCATATCATATAATGAAACTTCTACCAATCAGTAACTCTATTCTTGGAACCTCACGAACTCCAGTTTAGAAGAAGCCTTAGCCCTCTTGTTGGCTCTGTATCTGAGTCGTTTCTGCCTTAGCTTTTCAGTCTTAAAGACTTGGTGGGTATCTGCTTTCTTAGAAGCCATTGTATACCAATTAATGGAGATCTTGTAGAAGACGCTTGAATGTAAGGTCGTCAAGGGAATCGTCTGAGCTTGCCCGATACATTTTGTTGTTCTCTTTGAATCGACGACCTTGTCTCCAGGGGGAGTTCCGAAGCGGGAACACCCTTTGGGAAAGTTTCGAAGCTGAACACGGGGGATCCCGTGTTCAGTGATTGAGGGAGGAACAGGACGGATCCATATTCCTATGGATCTCGCAAGAGATCCGGGTTCAAGTGAGGAAAGCATAAGGCTTTCATCAAGTCTACATGTTCAAAAATGCTTGCTCGGGATGAAATCCATGAGCTTTCACTCCGAGAGTTCTTCTTCTCTCTTGTTCTTCACGTTTGATAAAGAAAGGTTGTTCTTTTGCTTGGTTTTGATCTTAGATCTTGGATTCTTGAGATGGAGTTTTCCAAAATAGATGGATTCTCTTTTGATAGGTTGTATTGAGGAAGAAAGAGATAGAGGAGACGAGAGAGACCCAAATGGAAATTTCTTTCCTTTTGTAGTTCTCTCTCTCTCTCTGAGGAAGAAGAAGATAAAGAAGGAGACTTGCCTCTTTTTATGGAGGCTCAAAACCCTAGAAATTATAAGAGAATGGAAGTTATTATCATTTCTATTTTTGATGGGGTTTAAATACCTCTTGCAATTTGCACTTGAACGCTTAGGCTTTACAAATTGACTTTTTGCCTATTTCTTAATATATATGCACACTTTTGCACCTTAGCCCTTGGGCTTTACAAAAGTGGCTTTTTGCCTATTTCTCTTACATTTATTTTTACCAAATTACATAATAAACCTATTTATCACATTCCTTCCTTTCTTTTTCTTCTTTCGCATAGGGTCGGCCTCCATGCGTGAGCTTGGACACGGCTTGGGCTAGGCTTGGACCCGGCTTGACTTGAGTTTAGGCTTGAGCCCACTTATTTGGGATTTGATTTTGACTTTTTGATATTTGGTCAATAGGCTGTAATTTTTGACCCCGATAATTTGGTAATGAACGTATTTCGTGTCACGAGAGTCCACTACATTTACTAACTATTCATGAATCTGTTGTGCCGTTATTTCGTGGGTTTGACGGAGCGCTAACTTATCATGTGTTGTTGGTTTATGGTTTTGACGGATCACTCTCGTTACACGTATACTTTCATTATTAGAACAACAATAAAACACGTAACCGTAGAATTGCCATATCTATCTAGTTTACCTTGTTTAATCGTCTTGCCATGCTTATTCACTATATCATGATATTTATTGCACCACTATACATTACTCATACCTATTTACATATTTTTTCGTTATATTATTTTGTGTATAATCTTTCTTGGGGACTTATCCAGCGCAAGATCGCTGACGGACATTCTCTTTTTGTTTCTTTTTTTGGAAATGTTCGTCGGCTGACTTAGGGATAAACAAGGAAATAGGAGGAGAGGTCGAACCCTCGGAGGAGGATTTCCTGCAGCTGTCTTCTCAGACGGATTACTAGTCGTCTATCAGTCTTTATCTTTTCAATATGCCTACTTATTTAAGGCTCTTTTTGTTCCTACTTTCAGTTGAACCAGACTTGTATCGTTGTTATTTTGTGGATTTTGAATGTAATATATATAGTTGGATTGTTTGTTTCTGCTTAATTCTTGTTGTAATTAAACTGTTCGTTTTAACGCTCAACGTATTTATATCGAGAAAAATCCTTTCTCGGTGTAAGTATGTTGTGAGTCTAGTCATATACCTCCTATCGTCTTTTGGGAAGCGGAGCATAACAATGTACATAGAACATGCCAGGTACTAGTAATAATGGAGATGAATATGTAAACATTAATATGAAGTTTAGTGAATAAGTCGGAATAGATGAAGACAAGGAGATAACAAAAAGGAAGAAAATGATGGATATTGTAGTATCCTTCTTATTTCTTTTAAAAATTTGCTGTCATAGCTAGTTTAAAGTAACCCTATGAATGTTTAACATGGGCTTTTTTGGGATAACGGAGTCAAATTAGTGAAATATAGAATTAATAAGTTTTTGGGGGGTGAAATATGGATTGCTAGGTTTTGGGGAGGAATATTAAATAACACCCAATTACAAAACAGTCAAAGTTATGATAAATAAAATTTATGGTTTCTTGTGGTTTACTTCGATGCACACATATTTTGTCTTGTAAATATTTTTTTTCTTAATTAATTTTATTGAGTAGAGTGTCTTGTCCATGTTTTTTTCCTTTACAAAAATATAAAACTTATGGTATTATCAATAAAAATTATATGAGTGGATCTCTTTTATATATTTTAATTAAAAAATCTTTGTCCACCCTCTTTCACAACTTTTTGCAATGAAAAGCTTTTCTTGATTTTGCTTAGATGCACAGCATTATGGTAATTATTTTCGAATTATGTTTTACTTCAAACCAAACCCTGGAAAAATAAGCTTGGAAAAAAACAAGATGCTATAGTGGAACGGGTCCCACATTGCTTTCCTTTTCTGGTAAGTAAAATATATTACTCTTTTACTGCCAACCAAACAAATCCATAAACACAATATTATTATTTTTATCTTAACTGATCAAAATGGTTGTTGCCATGCTTTTCTAACAAGAGATATTTTAAGAAAAATCAATAATAAAAAAGTATTTTAAAAAACAAATTGATTAATAATTTACCCTTTTTTGGGATGAATTTTTTGAATGCCCCCGGTCCAGGCTTTGGAGTGAAAAAGAAAGGGTAAATTGTCAAAACCCCTAAGCAGTTTTTCCCGCTCACAAAAACCTTCTGACTTGTTGTCAAAAACCTCTTAGAAAATTTTCATGTGGTATCCGTATGGTTGTCTATATCTCAGACAACTGTATAGATATCGCATAGAAAACAACTATACAGATACCGCAGTGGGTTTTTGACACCCAAAAAATTTTCAAGAGGTTTTTGACAACCGGACCATGGTTTTTGCCGGTGGAAAAGAACTGCTTGGGGAGTTTCGATAATTTACCAAAAAGAAAATAGTGGGACCCTTTAACACAATACAACCAACTTAAACTGTACACATCACAACAGCCTCACTTCCCAACTCCAAAAATCCCCCAAAAACACACCTAAAAAAATTACAAAAAAAAATATCTTGTCTCAACCTAACCCCAAATCCTTAATCAAACCCCAACCAGCCAAATTGAAGTCCCAAACCCAAAAAATGCAATCTTTATTATCATTATTATTTTGATATAAAAAAGGCATTGTTTTTTATGATTTCATAATCTCCACTCAAATTGAATACCCCCATCATCTCACATTAACTACTCAGGGCTCCGCTTCTGCTTCTGCTTTCGGTTTTTGAAGTATAAAAGGCCGCCGAAGCTTTAGGACTTAGGGTTTTGTAGAGAGAGAAAATTAGGGTTTTAGAGAGAGATAGGAGAGAGATGGCGAAAGCGAAGGCGAATCCGAGGTGCTTCATGGACATCAGCATCGGCGGCGAGATGGAGGGCAGGATCGTCGTTGAGCTCTTCGCCGACGTGGTCCCCACCACCGCCGAGAACTTCAGGGCTCTCTGCACTGGAGAGAAGGGCGTCGGCGCTAACACTGGCGTCCCCCTTCACTTCAAAGTTAGGATGACGTTTTTGCCTCCCTTGATTTGTTTTATTTCTATTGTAGGTTTATTTTTGGTGATTAGGGTCAAGAATCATGGTGATCTTGATAATTTGATGCTTGATTGGTTTGAAAAATCCTAACTTTATTGTCTGTATGTCTTATCGTTGAAATTTTCAATTTTTTTCCAGCTAGTTTGCATGTTTTTTACTTTTAAATTAATTGCATTGAACTGTTTTTAGCCTCCAATTTGAGGTTTTGAACAATATTTTCTGCCCCTTTTGTAAGCGTTTTTATTGGGGATGATTTGTTTTTAATTTTATTTATATATTTATTTGTAATTTTTGTCTTAGGATTTATTAGAACCTGTAAGGGATCAGAGAGTATCCAGGATCATGATGAATGTGTGTTAGAATTTCAAGAATTACAGGAAAAGGTCTTAAATTTAAGAGATTTGAGGACAATAGTGAAGATTTAAGAAATTAGGGATTTAATTGTTTGGGAGCTTATTGGTGCTTCTTGGATACTTCAAGGAGTTTATGGTGATCTCTGAGGCACTTATTTAATGTACTCTTCTATTGTTTGACTAATTTCTTAATGTAAGATGTTTGTTTTCTTTATATTTTTTGTCCGGATTCTTTGGAACCTTGAAGCAATCATTAATTTTCATATGGATTACATTCAAGGAATTCAAGAGGTGTCTGATCAGGGATTCAAGAATAACCAGAGAGAAAAAAACTTGCATAACCATGAAATCAAAGGAAAATAGGGAGGATGTTTTTTTGTACATTTGGGTTGTGGTTATCTGGAAGCTTGTAGGGATTAGAGAATTTCTATTGCAATAAGTTTATTTGGGTGGAGATCAAAGAAAAATGGAGCCTCAAGAAATTCAATTAAAATAGCGAGGATAGAAAAAATGAGAGTCGGTATATATAGACCAAGATTTTATTAATAAATGTCTGCAGTATATAATTCCACAATTATTTAAGCTTCGACTATTTTACATTTTCTTACAAGTGATACAAAAATCTACTTAATTTTTTAACCTGTAAAGAAAGTCTTTGCGTCCACAACAGAAGTTGTAATTTGTTGTACACTTGGTACTGTGTTTATTTTGCTCTTGGCGTTATTTGTGCCTTGAAGTTGAAAATAATTCATGGTAAATTTTTCATTCTTTTTTCCTCTTCACCCTTCTATGAGTCTAGGTGGGTGTAGAGGATGCTAATTAGTTTGTGAGATTCTTCCTGTGAAATGGGCTGAATCTGAAGGTTTTTTTTATCATATAAGCATTCCTTTTTTGGTAAGGCTCCCCATAGCCACCTCTCTTATCTGAATGTCTCGCAGGCATAGTAGCATCTGGTCAAACCGTCTCCCCCCCCCAACACACACACACACACACACACACACACGCTTTTGGGCAGGGAGAGGGTATTAAAAAGGTAGAGGTGGATGAGTAGACTTGACTGGTGCCGTTCTAATCAGAAAAAACATATCATTTAACACCTTATTAATAAAGGACTTGGCTTTTATTCGAAATTGGTTGTATCATGGGATATGTATAGTTGATCCTAGAGGTTTTTGTTTGTTATTTGGGCTCTACTGATCCTTTGCTAGTCACTTATTATGTCAGCATGTAGCCATTGTGACACCATACTTATCTTTTGTTGTTCACACTTGAGCTTCACGGTGAAGTTGTACAAGAGTTTTTTCTGATGCATGGCAATCCAGGATTTAATGCTACTAATAAAACTTGAACTATTAATTCAAAATTCCTATAAAACTATTAATTGAACAGCAATAAAGATTTTTTATGCCTGAATATAAACCCCCCCTAAAAAAACGCCCACAAATAACTGAACTTCCTCTCCTAATTTCTTTCGATCATCTTCTGGCTGCAGGGCTCACGGTTTCATCGGGTTATCAAAGGCTTTATGGTACAAGGCGGAGACATATCTGCAGGTGATGGAACTGGAGGAGAATCCATTTATGGACTAAAGTTTGAGGATGAGAACTTTGAGGTGAAGCATGAACGGAAAGGGATGCTATCTATGGCCAACTCTGGGCTAAACACAAATGGGTCTCAATTTTTCATCAGTACAACTCGAACTCCTCATCTTGATGGTAAACATGTTGTATTTGCGAAGGTGCTAAAAGGTATGGGAGTTGTTCGTTCAATTGAGCACACTCCTGTTGGAGATGGTGATAATCCTACAGTTGATGTTATAATTGCGGAATGTGGAGAACTTCCTGAAGGGAGCGATGATGGAGTTGTAAATTTCTTTAAAGACGGTGACATGATTCCAGATTGGCCTAGTGACCTTGATGTGAAGCCAACTGATGTAGCATGGTGGATGAATGCTGTGGATTCTGCTAAAGATTTTGGAAATAATTTCTTTGTGGTAGGTTTTGGCTTAGAGATGCTTTACTTTATATCTTGTTTTTCTTTTTCTTATTTACTTGTAATTTTTTCTGTCGATTTATATATGATTATCTTGCCATTGGTTAATTTTTTTATTTTTTAATTAAAAAAATGATTCTTAGTGTGTTTCAGCTCTAATGGATCATCTTCCCATCGCCACCCTAAGAGAACTTTAAATGTGTATTAAAATGTGTTTGGTAAATAATAATTTTAATGTACCAAACAATTAAACATATAGCAATTCTAAGGGCAAAACAATGATACATTCTCCACAATTGAAAGCCATTGCACTGGCCGTTACAATCCTCCCCCCTCCCAACAATACCTCCTGCCAGTAGTGTATACTCTCGCATACTCGATAAATGTGCATAAATATCACTACCCTTATTGTTTTATGATTTGTAGACTGCAGTCAAAATGTATACTTACAGAGACTGCTTCATGTATTTTCCTCTGCAGAAACAAGACTATAAGATGGCTCTTAGAAAATATCGAAAAGCTTTACGCTACTTGGATGGTTGTTGGGATCAGGAAGAGATTGATGAAGGCAAGGCATTTTCCTCAAGTGATGGTTTTGTCTTGTTATTTCAAACTCCAGTTTTATCATCAACAAGATTGCTGTTCTTTTGTTTTGTTTTCCAGCTCTAAGCACTTTCCTCTGTTTTTTTATGCTTGTGCAGAGAAGAGTAGTTTATTGCGGAAGACAAAGTCAGTGATCTTCACAAATAGTTCTGTAAGCTATTCTCATAAGAACTTCACATATTTTCTTAATTTAATTTCAATATGATATGGATGTTATGGAGTTACGATGGACATCCAAATTTTGCTATTGATTTGCTACGTATTTTGAATTTTGCTTTGATCTATAATCTAAGAGTAAACCTAAAGTCAAAAGACTATATGGTTGTGGAAACATGCTTCAGTTACTAGGGATCCATGGCCTCGCTCAACATTTATATTATGGTATTTGAACCAATTAACTACCCTCGTATGCTAATCAAGAACCCTTATTTCTTTAAATTACTTAATAGCCACAGTGGATACCACTTATTACAATCGAACGGAAACTTAATAATGAGATATAAGCCAAACATTAACCTTTCAATTACTTATCCACCCTCCCATTCCTCTAACTATATTAAAAAAAAATTGAATCCAGATTCTCTCCTACAACTCTTATTCCATGTATCACTAAAATGAAATTGAAAATAAATAAGGTTTCGTGCCCTCTCTTTTCCTTCTGACTGGAAATTATGGAGCTTTTTTTTTTTGCATAAATATTAGAAATGTTGGGGTGCTTAGTTTGGATTTTTTACACGGCATTTTTCTGCAACAATTTTAATGAATAGGTAGACCCCAACTTTTAATATTAATATTATGCCAACGTTATTTTTAGAAGCCAAGATTTGAATTAATTTAATTTAATAATTCTTTTAGTTAAGAAAGTTTATGAAATCCTGACATCTTTAGGACAAGCTTCCATGGTATCTATAATCTAAGGCCATTCTCATGACCCTTTCAAGTTGATCTCATGAATCGACATCCTTTCACTGACTGTAAGCTTACATTTTTTTGCACTATCAATTCATAAAAGCTGCTTACTAAATATTTGATCTAACTGAACATTATCATGCCTATATTATTAAGAAAAATCCATGTTCATGTCTCTAACTCTCTATTCATTCTCTTTATGGGTTTTCATCAATATAAATATAAGCCCATCCTTTTCACTTTTGTTTCACAACTAATTTTTTTCGTTCTTTTTTGGGTTGGGGGGCGGCACAATTGTTAGGCATGCAAACTAAAACTAGAAGATTATAAGGGTGCCTTGTTGGATGCTGAATTTGCCTTGCGAGAAAGAGATGGATATGGCAAAGCATATTTCCGCCAAGGTCAGGTTAGTATCTTCGATATCTGGACCTTCTGAATATAATGATATGGTTAATTTTAACATGAAAATGGTTTTACTGGTTATATGATCATCTGTTCGATAATATATCTTGCATGATAATCATTGTTGCCATGTGGTTTTGACTCTGCAGATTGTGATAAATGTATCGTCTAATATAGATAAGGTTCTTTGCCAAATCTAACATGGGAGTCCAGATAATGGATTATCAGTTTTTTCTATCATTTATGATTGAATAAAATTGTCCCTTAATTGTGTCCGCAACAGTGAATTATATAGTTCTTTACTGTATTTCTGCAAGATTGCATTTGGAAAGATGAAGGGATTAGGCAAAGAATTTAACCCAAGGCATAACGCCTCGATGTATGATGCATAAGTCTCATTTTATGTATATGCATGGAAGTTATGCATACTGTAAAAACATAGAATGTTGTGTTACCTACATTCGCGACTAACGGTTAGATGCCTCTAGACTGGTATTGTCATTGATTTCTTGGGACATTTATGGACTACATTGTTTGAAGAAGCTTGATAACTCAGGACATATGCTTAAACATTTCAATTCAAATTCTTAGAATCCGTACTTTTACATATTCTCTTACACACTGTATCTAATCCATGAACAGTCTAAAGTTTGTAATTTATTTCTGCTGGCAACATCTATGTGAAAACAAGTATTACTAATTTGATATTGGTTGCATTTTTTTGGTAAAAAAGATATCGTCTCTTATGTTAATAAATTTTCCCTTTGTCCACCTCAAACCTTGTGAATATTAAAAAACATAATGAGAAAAATCTATAGAGAAAAAGGATAATCATAAGGGTAAGAGTTTATTGTTCCTTGGACAATTTTTTTAAAAAACGTTATACCTATCAAATACATTGAAGCACACCCATGGCAGTAGTTTTGCTGAATCCAACATCTTGAATTGGTCTGTGTCACAAATGCTAAATCCAACAGCCTGAGTTGGCCGCTGGAACATCCTCCTCCTATTCAGGCAACATTGATGATGTGTAGGTGATTGGATTTGTGTTGCATTATTATGACCATTTTTTGTATCTTTGTCAAGTGATGAAAGCAGGCAGTATATATTAGAGAGTTGATCTTACAAGTGTAAGATGCACTGTATAAGGTGCATCGGTTTTTGAATCTATTCAATGTATTTAATCATGTTTGCTTTCTATATTTAATCCTGATCTTACCTACAAAATGCATTATGGGCTTGAATCACTACTGTGGCACTTTACTCATACCCTGTGGTGCCTTGGCTAAGGAATGTCTTTCTCCCTATTTGTGCCTTCTCAATTAGACATACTGCTCTTCGTCTCTGTAATGATGCCTCAGGGTGTGTCGGTTCTAATTGTATGCAAAGTACAACTCTCTAATTCCAACTTGTCTGGACATACATGATTGTACTTTCCGGTTTGCGTTAGCTGGATCTTGATTTTCATTCTAGATGAAATCTGGATTATAGATCATATAACATGATGTCAACTCCAACTTGAAGAATTGTAGACTTAAATACAACACATTGATGTGTGTGCATCTCTGCATATTGCATTCATGAAGTGATGACTTTTTGAAGTGTTTTTCAGAATTTATAGATACTAATAAACCATTTTTTTCTAATTAGGTAATGTATGCCTCTTTCTCCAAAAATCTGTATTGGTTTGTGATCAAGCTTTTGTGATTTTTAACATTTATGTATTAGATGTTTATTTATTTATTGATTTTGTTAACTTGAAAAAGTAACATTGTAGTCACTGACACTGAACTAAGATGGGAAAAATCTTAGCGTGTGTGCAAAAGATAGTTAAGATTAGAATCTACCTAGTCTGAACAGACTTCACTGGTTTTTGAATTAAATCATCTAAATTTTTGTTAGAACAACCTAGTACTGTCAGCTTGATTTATGCCCCAAATTCTAGATTAAATAGCGGTTTGAACTGGACTGAAACTGTAAGAATATTGAATCTCGACCAAACAATCTGTGGATGCAAAACCTGCACAGTTATTTCCTTGTTATTATCTTCTAGACTTTAATTTATTCCTTTCAAAAAACTTTTCAATGCCACATGCTAGTGACGGAGACATACACTATCCTGAACTTTGATGCAAATGTGGGTACAAAAAGACAGGAAAAAGCACGCTTATTGCCTTTCTCCCTGATTTGCCCATGGTTTAGAGTTGCTATTGTGGCTGAGAGTGAATTCAGTTATGTTATTATTTGTGTTGTGCAGATAGTAACAAGTAATCAGAAAGTCATCTGTGCTAGTTGATTTAGATAACATGACTTGTCTTATTAACTCCTATGGTTAAAAGATAACTTGTTTAATTTATAAATTTTATTTTAAGATGAATAATTGTTCACTTCAACTGCTAGTGGTTATTTCTTCACTTCTATTGTTAGCGGTCAATTTTCCTATAGCCTCTGTTTATTTACTGGGATCATAGGTAAGTTTGTGGCTAGTGTATAATTGATGCTTCAGTACTTTACTTATTATGTCTGAGAGCTCTCTGCTTGAGGGAAGCTTTTTGAATTTGAACACCATACTACTTCATTATTTTAATATCGCTGTTAATAATCAGCATCGATATAGTTTTGAGCATCACTATAGCTACTCACTGGATCATGTGGCTAATTCTGGACTCTGCAAATTTTGTCCAGGCACATATATCACTAAATGATGTGGATGCTGCAGTAGAAAGCTTCAAGCAAGCTTTAGAATTAGAACCCAACGATGGTCAGATCCTTTCACAAACTTTATTTTTATATCCTAATCTTGCCTTGATCATATTCAGTGATTGATGATTTAAGGGCTTGAAAATTGTTCATTTTCAGGAAAGATAAAGGAGGAACTTAATGCTGCAAAGAAGAAGGTGAGTGGAATTCTATGCTTTCCCTCACACACATATACATGCACGAGAAAACAGAACCTCAGCTTCCATAGGAGGGAAATTCTTCTACGAAGGCCAAAAGAATCCAACTTCACACCTTTTTATTCAATGATCAACATTATTAATATTGATCTTTATGGTCTACGAATGTATAATGTCGCATCATTAAAAACCATTAATTTTGTCACAATCCTATGAAAGCTTAGAAGTCATGTAAATGATATGATTTATTGGTGTGCATAGGTTAAAAAATGTAGATGAAAATGAATGGCATTGATCATTCATCAAAAATATGAAAATTGGTTATTTTTGTTTTATACATACGCGCTTGCGCTCTCTCTCTCTCTCTCCATAGTTTTCCTATAAATATTTTCTTATTCCCTTGCAAACCGGGTTTTAAAATTTACAGATTGCTGATAGACGGGATAGAGAACGGAAGGCTTACGCTCGGATGTTCCAAGCACCAGCAAAACCAGGCACAAATAATGAGGTTAGAAAAAGCCTTGCTTAATATCTACTTGTGATAATTTCTGAAGTAGTGAATGTAAATTGATAAAAGAGAGGAAATCTCTGATAAAGGGAGGATACTATCACACTGCAATTAGCATCTGACCTGAATTTCATCTGTTTTGGTGGTTCTCATTTTGCAGGAAAAATATTGATGGAATTGATTTAGCTTTAGTACTTTCAATTCCTAGTTTTATGCTATTGGGGAATTTTGCAGTTTCTTACCGGAATAGGTTCAGGTTAATATGCTTCTACCCATCCCGATACTTTTCTTCTCTTTTCTTTTTATTTGTGTTGGCTGAAATTAGATTCCCTCTCTAAATGGATTCAGGATTATAGATGATGTGACTTGTTTGCTTGTTCAACTTAGTCTAGAGTGACGCATAAATAGATCTCTGCTTAGCGATCACTTCTTTGAAGTAATTTCAAGAGCTAATCTGTAGTTTGACAGTGGAACTACTTCTTTGTTTTTGATTCTGCAGTACTTCCTATAAGAGAATAATGAAGAAAAGAGGCCATATGAGGCTTTTTCGTTAGGTGGCGTCAAAAATCTATATCCTCCACGATTTTTTCCAACGATCGGTACTCATCATCATCATCTGTATCATGTAAGATGTGGATACACCAAATTTTATGTGATTCCATCACTTTTTCACCATTGAATTAACAATATAAAAAGTTCTATTATCGGTAAACCGTTAATTTTGCATCCACTAAATCAACGGTGAAAAAGTGATGGAATTACATGAATTTTGGTGTATCCACATCTTACATGATAAAGATGATTATTGGTGTCGATCGTCAGAAAAAACCATGGAGGGCGTCATACGAGGAAATTCCCGCCTACGGCACCTTTCCTCCATTGTCCCATATCATATAAACTAATATAGGAGAAGATATTCTGCACCCTCTAATCTTGTCTCCCCCCCTTTAGGTGTATGGTCTTGCATGTTCTGATTGTTCTGTTAATCTGCAGGTAATTTTTTGGGAGTGAAGTCAAAACACTCAGAAAGTTCTCTTTTTGGTGGACATACAAAATTACAATTCATGAACCTTTTTTTAACCCTGAAGTTTGTTTCAAGGGAGGAACAGTAGGAAAATTGTAATCATGTGGATGCTAGACGATGCTTTTAGAGACCTACGCAAAATGACCATTATTTTCGTGAAATTGGTAGTTAATCAACTGTTTTATCAGCGTAAATTGTTTCATCCTATTTTTGTTTTTGTTATTGGATTCCGAGCTCTGCCCTTGTGCGGCTTATATTGTTCCTAAGCTGATTGATATATTTTCAGTCCATGACCTATCAGTGCTTTTTGTGATTGTAACTTTATCGCCGAATCAGGTTATTAGAAATCTTGGTTTCAAACTCCATCTTAGTGCATCTTCTTTGTTGCTTACTAATTTCGATCATGGCATTTGTGAAGCTCAGACAAATCATCATGATGCATCAGTTTTTTTATTCAGGAAACTAGTATCATTTATGTTATGGTCATGCTCTTTAATCCAATTTTTTTTAATGCATACCATGTAAATCTCGTTCGGGTGTTCCAAACATCAAATAACTGTGCTGCCAGCATTTGGTGAATTAGATTTTATTGCTTGCTTTGACAAATCATTGCATAAATAAGAACCGTTCTTCTTCAAACCTTAAAAATTATGTTTTGCAAGTTTGATTACAAATTATGATAAGTAATCAGCAATTATAGAAGAGGTAAGATTTAAAGCTTTCATGTGAAATTAGTTTTACCTGCAGCAAACTCATATTTGAAGTTGGAAGCGGCGATGATGACAAAATTAAGTACAGCAGCGTTCATGATACACCGTATTTAGAATTTTGGTCCCAATAAAATTTTCCATTTAATTCCCAATTTAATTTCTTAAATTTTTTTTTTCAAATTCTTTTCCCTTTAAACCTTGATCTATTTCCCTACATTAATTTTTCTTAACCCACATTCTTATCCCAAACCCTTCCTGTGCCCAGCCCAGCCCAAACCCACACACCAACTCATGCCTCACTCGTCCCCATCTCCTTCCCTTTCTTCTTCCTCTTTCTTTTCTTTTTCTCACTCTTTCTTTTAGAACGAGCCAACGGCTCCCCCCTCCCCCTCCCGCACTCGTCCCCGTGTGACCCGCTCCCCTCGACGTCGCCTACTAATGGTGGTCCTTTTCGGTTCTTCTTCAGATGTTGTCTTCTGTCGATCTCCCAGTGGATTTTGGAGGTGATCTCCTGTTGCGTGTGGGTCCCAATGGGTTTTGAGGAGATTGGTGATTTGAGGAGTTTAGCGCCGAGTACCTGCAAGGAAGTCCCGGGTTGGTTTGGTACCACCGAGGACCCTCCGACGACCAAGTTAGTACTAGATCCGAGCAGCGTAACGGCTAAGTGGAATACAAATGGCTTATTTGACCCCTCTGTGATGGGGGTTTATATAGCGGCGGCGGCACGCAACAGCGGGCGCGAGAATCTCGCCGGCAGTTACTCTCCCGACGTCACGCCCGCGTAAAGAGCGGATCGCCCATTAATGGGGATCGTGATGGCGTGGAACGTAGGGCGTTGCTGGCGGAGAATCTGCGCGTGGCGATATTTGCGGAGCGGTGGTTACGCCTGTGAGTGGTGGAGTTGGTCGGTCGGAGGGATCGAGGAAGACGACCTCGGCTGGGGAGCTCAGAGACGAGCAAGTGGGCCGAGGAGTCTTGGTCTTGTGGCAGCTCGGGGCGAGCTGAGAGGCCGAGAAGGCCAATTTGTAGGAGGCCCCGAGGAGGGCCAGCTTGTGCTTGCAGGTCAGGTACAGGGGTGGTCTAGTCGGCCCCTGTGGGGCCCTTTCTTCTGGGTCTTGGACACGTCATCTGCCACGTGTCCTGATCTTGAAGACCACCAATATTGAGCATCATCACCTACTTCCCGAGATCCCCTCGACGTCCTCCACGATCCCTTTCTGCTTCCCTACCTCCTCTTCTTTTCCTTTCCTCAACTGCTCCTCTATCGCATGCTTTCCCCGAGAGACCCGCTCCATGCCGACGCCCCCTGATGGAGTTCCTTTTCGGGTCTCCTTCAGATGTTGTCTTCCGTTGATCTCCCGGTGGATTTTGGAGGTGATCTCCTGTTGCGTGTGGGTCTCAATGGGTTTTGAGGTGATTGATGATTTGAGGAGTTTAGCGTCGAATACCTGCAAAGAAGTCCCGGGTGGTTTGGTACCACCGAGGACCCTCCGACGATCAAGTTAGCGCTAGATCCGAGCAGAGTAACGGCTAAGTGGGGTAAAAAATGGCTTACTTGACCCCTCTGTGATGGGGGTTTATATAGCGGCGGCAGCACGCAGCAGCAGGCGCGAGAATCTCGCCGGCAGTTACGCTCCCGACGTCACGCCCGCGTAAAGAGCGGATCGCCCATTAATAGGGATCGTGATGGCGTTGAACGTGGGGCGTTGCTGGCGAAGAATCTACGCGTGGCGAGATTTGCGAAGCGACGGTTACGCCTGTGAGTGGTGGAGTTGGTCGGTCGGAGGGACCGAGGAAGATGGCCTCGGCTGAGGAGCTCGGAGGCGAGCAAGAGGGCCGAGGAGTCTTGGTCTTGTGGAAGCTCGGGGCGAGCTGAGGGGCCGAGGAGGCCAATTTGCAGGGGCCCCCGAGGAGGGCTAGCTTGTGCTTGTAGGTCGGGTACAGGGGTGGCCTGGTCGGCCTTTGTGGGGCCTTTCTTCTGGGTCTTGGGACGCGTCATCTGCCATGTGTCCTGATCTTGAAGATCGCCAATATTGAGCATCATCATTAGCCCCCCACTCTTGTCCCGACCAGCTAGCGGGTCGGGTTAGGAGTGGACTGCCGGGCCGTCCGGGGTAAGCTCCCTCCTAAGGTTTCGTCGGGACGCGTCCCCGGGCTGTCAGCTGTCTTTTCTGCCAGCGAATTAGGGCGAGATCTCTGCATTTAAGGAAGGTGCGCCGGTTCGTGCATCTTGCCACTGAAGCGACGGTCCACGTGTCAAGCGTCGGTTGGCCGACACGACGTGTGCAGACCTGTGGCGTCTGACGGGGTGCGGCCCAGTATGGGCATGACATATGGAGCGATCGGAGCAGTTGGACGTGAGAAGGCGTTTTGGCGAGAGATGAAAGGCGCCGTTGGATGAGGTCGCTCGCGGTGATAAATAGGGGTGGGGCCCATTCCAGGGCCCCTACTCCTTCATATTTCCCCGTTCTAAGTCCTGGTTGATCGGCGCTCGTCTTCTTTCTTCCGCTTTCGTTTTCCGAGGATCCTTCTTCTCAAGGTTAGATGTCTTCCTTTGTCGAGTCAGTAGATGTCGTTGGAGTAGGTTCTAGGGACCCTTTAGTTGAGCCTGAGTCCTCCCGGGGAGCAGGGGTCGGATCCTCTTCCCGGGATCGTGCGGTGGGGGCAGCCCCCAGGGAGGAGGCGGTAGATGCTACCCCCGGCGCCTCATGTTGGGTGAGGCATGAGGACGAGCTCGCCAATGCTCGGGCTCGCTTCCATATCCCCTCACGTTATACGCTTCGTATGGCCAAGGAGGGAGAGAGGACAGACCAAGTACGGGGTAGGGAGATCGCCCTGTATTTGGAATCTTTTTGGGGTGGAATGCGCCTGCCCTTCTCTCCCGAGGTCGTCGAAGCGCTGAACTTTTTCGGGTTAGCCCCTGGCCAGTTAGTGCCGAACTCGTGGAGGATTATCCTTGGGTTCCTGATCCGCCTGAAGTTACAGGCGGTTCCCTTCAGCCTCTCCCTCCTTGATTCTTCCCTCGTCTTCAAAAATCACCCTGGTGGTCGAGCGGGTGACCCGAGGTGGGTCTACCTCTCTTTCAGAAAGCGACAGGGGGGCGCCGCCGAGACAGGGGTTGTGGCCCTGCCTTCTTCAATTTACGGCTGGAAGAAGAAGTTCTTCTTCGTTTCCCCTCCCGAGGGTGAGGACTGGCCCGTGCCTACAAAGTGGTCGGGGGAGAAATGCTTGCCGGGGAACCAGTCCAGTGACCCCGTCGCGGTGAGAGTGGAGTCGTGGGAGCCCATCCCCCGTTTCGATGTGCTGCTGTCTGACAGGGTCCTGAGTTGGCCCGGGCTTAGCCCCGTCGAGTTCGTCGGTAAGTTTAGGCTTGCTTTTTGGCTTGTATATTGCTTGTGTCGCTGACTTCTTTATATTTGGTTTTGTGTAGGACCCATGGACATGGACTCGCTCCGATCTTCCATGCGCCAGCCGAGGAAGGTCGCAAAGGCTGGGGGCGCCAGCTCTTCCCGCTCAAAGCCCGCCCCGGCTCCTTCTCCTCCGGTGGTCGCATCCCGTGAGCGTTCCGGGGCGGATCCTGCCCCGGGGACTAGCAGAGTGTCGGGCCGGAAGCGGGCTCGGATTTTGGAGGACCCGGTCTCGGAGGGGGAGATCGGCTCTCCCTTAGAGCCGCTCAAGAGGAGTTCCTGGAGATCCTCCCGGGGCCCGTCCTCGCCGTTCATGGTGGAGGAAGGGGGCCTCCAGTTCGCAGTGTCTTCGGGGCTATCCGTCGTGGATAGCCTGCCGCATGAAATACAGACATCGGCCGGGGGTAGAGTCCCCGGGGGGACCTTCAGGGCTCAGCTGGCGTCCATCGCTCAGGAGTCCGTGCAGGTAAGTGTTTGGTCTTTCGTGAGATTCGGTGCCTCCTTCGTTTTTCTGATCTCTTTCCTATCTTTCAGGTTCTCCAGCACGTTGCCCTCGCCTTACATATGGAGGCCAAGGTGATAGCCCCAGCATTGAAGGCTGCGGGCCAACTCACCTCGCTGGAAAAGAGCTCCAAGCGGGAGCTGGAGGCGGTGATGGCGAGGGTCGCCGCCCTGGAGGGCGAGGTGTAGGACGGGAAGCGGGAGGTTGCCCGGTACCGCGAGGCTACCGCGGCTGCCGAGGCCAAGCTTGAGGACGCTCAGGTGCTTGCCGACAACCTAAAGAAGACAGTGAAAACCCTCCGGAAGGAGCTGGGGACGGCAGCCGAGTCGGCGAAGTCGGCCGACCTGAGAGCGGCGAAATTGGCCGACCTCTCGGCGGCGAAGGCGGTGGAGGGATACAAGAAGTCGAAGGATTTCTATGATGATCTGGCCGTGGCCACGACCCTCATCTGGCATGAGGCCCTCGACACCGTTAAGGCCCGGATGCTGGGGTTCGCCGACGAAGAGCTCCAGGCCGAATACCCCCTCGCAGATGCCGATGAGCAGGGGAAGGAGATTCCTGATGAGGAAGTCGCCGAGGACCCAGCTCGTCTCGTGGTGGATGTCGAGGGCCCCGAGGTCGCACCTGGCCCCGAGGCCTAAAGCCCCCGTCTTCCTCCTCCTTTTATTTTGTTGCTTCTGGAATTTTGTAAGCCTCCGGGCATTTTTAAGGCTGGGGAGCCCAAAATACCCTTTGTAAAGACTTTGCCTTTAGTAATAAAACTTTTTCTTTGGTTTCATCGGTTTGCACTTTGTCTTCTGTTTGAGAAGAATGCTTGTAAAATATCTCTGCTTGCACTGTTGGGCTTCCATGTCAGGTCGGCCATCTGTCTAGTGATCGTTCGTCGAGTTGATTTCGATCACTTGCCAAGTGTCGCCGAGAAGGATGCATCTCCATGGCCCCGAAGTCGAGGGGGGATCGCTCAGACTTGGATAGACCTGATGCCCCTTGTTAGGGCCACGGATCCTCTGCATGTGATGGGCAGAGGGACGTCCGTCATATTTGTGCCGAGCATGAATGGGATCAGAGGCCTCGTTGTAAGGGCTATAAGCCCGCAGCGTCCGTTGGGCACGAACGAGCCGGGAAGCTGCTCGGTTGCCCCTTGGCGAGGGCTTTGATCCCTGGCTTTGCGAGTAGGGAAGCTACCGGCCAGGGATAGCCGAGCAGGGGAGCCGCTCTGCTGCCTCTACGGAGGACTTTAATCCTTAGCGTTGGAGGGGCTGTAAGAAACCCACTAAGGATGACCGGGCGGTGAAGCAGCGCGGCTGCCTCTTGGCGAGGGTTTTGATCTCTGGCGTTGTGGGTAGGCAACTGCCAGCCTGGGATGATCGAGCGGGGTAGCCGCTCGGATGCCTCTTGCGAGGGCTTCGATCCATGGCGCCATGGGTAGGGAGCTACCAGCCGGAGATAGCCGAGCAGGGTAGCTTCTCAGCTGCCTCTAAGGAGGACTTTGATCCTTAGCGTTGGGGGGTTGTAAGAAGCCCACTAAGGATGACCGGGCAGTGAAGCTGCGCGGTTGCCTCTTGGCGAGGGCTTTGATCTCTGGCGTCGTGGGTAGGCAACTACCATTCTGGGATGACCGAGCGGGGTAGCCGCTCGGGTGCCTCTTGTAAGGGCTTCGATCCCCGGCGTCATTGGTAGGGAGCTACCAGCCGGAGATGACCGAGCAGGGTAGCTGCTCGGTTGCCTCTTGTGAGGGATTTGATCCTTCAGGACGGGGACCGAGCAGGGTTACTGTCCAGTGCCTCTTGGCGAGGACTTTGATCCCTGTCGGTTGTGGTAGGAAGCTACCAGCCGGGGATAGCCGAGCAAGGACTCGATTGCCTCTGGGGGGACTTTGGTCCTTAGCACGGGAGGGGCTGTAAGAAGCCTACCAAGGACCCTTGGCCGGGCAGGGTTACTTCCCGGTGCCTCTTGGCGAGGGATTTTGTCCTGAAGGATAGACGAGCGAGGGATCCTCGGGCTCGACTGCCTCTAGGAGGGCTTTTGATCCCTGTCGGTCGTGGTAGGAAGCTACCAGCCGGGAATAGTCGAGCAGGGTAGCTGCTGAGCTGCCTCTAAGGAAGACTTGGACCCTTAGCGTTTGAGGGGCCTTAGGAGGCCTGCTAAGGATAACCGGGCAGTGAAGCTGCGCGGTTGCCTCTTGGCGAGTGCTTTGATCCCTGGCGTTGCGAGTAGGGGAGCTACCGAGCAGGGAAGCCGCTCGGCTGTTTCTACAGAGGACTTTGATTCTTAGCGTTGGAGGGGCTGTAAGAAGCCCACTAAGGATGACCGGGCAGTGAAGCTGCGCGGTCGCCTCTTGGCGAGGGCTTCGATCCCTGGTGTCGTGAGTAGGGGAGCTACCGGCCAGGGATGACCGAGCAGGGTAGCTGCTCGGCTGATTTTTCATAAGGTTTCGCCCGACCGTCCAGTTGCAGGTATGGGGAACAGGAACGGTCGCGGCAAACACGCGCGCAACATGCACGCTGAATGTGGGGGAGGTAAAGCGCCAGGGTTGCGTCGTTTCAATTCCGCCAGCGAAGGCTCGATGATCGCCGCGTGGTAGCGAATTTTCGGGCGAAGGCGGGCGACTGTTGAGTTCTGTTGGGGCGCAGTGGGCTATGTAAGGCTGAAGGAGCACTGGTCCTTCCTTTCTTCGTAAATAGATCGTTGAGAATGCAAGACTTCCCCTTTACCATCCCCGAGATCATCCATTTCGAAGACGTATACCTCTATGACCAGAACTGCACCGAGGACACGGTGCAGTTGGTCTATAGGAGCATCGAGGACCACTTCGGCCGGCTGCTCCCCTGACGCTCCTCCCTGCTGCAGCTGCTGATGTACTCTATCTGGAGGGCGTCGCCGAGGCTTTACAACCCCATGTCTGAGCAGCTCTATGACGAGGCCGTAGGCAAGCTGCGGTCTCTGAGGCCCTTCGTCCTGATCTCCGTGAACCGGCTGGTTCGCTCAGAGGCGCTCGTCCGTGAGTGCTACGAGCTGAGGCTCGGGGTCAACGCGCGCGGGGGGAACCGAGGGCAGAGGTTGGATCTCGTGAGGCCTCGGCTGGCGGAGATCTTTTCCGAGTATCATGAGCAGTGCTCTCTGCACCCCATTCCCCCGCTGTTGTAATTTTCTTTTTCTTTTTGTATGTATGGCTGAGGAGCCCAAAATACCTTTTTTGAATAAATGAGATCTTTCCTTCTTTTTCGCAATGTTCCATTGATCTTTATTAAATTAACAATAGACCCTAGGAAGAGTTTACATTGCCCCAAAAGAAAAGTAAATGCTAATAGATGACCTTATTAGCGTAGCCCGAGCTCCCTGGAGGCTTGTTGGTCTCCGTGCTCGGCACCGGGTATGGGGCTTCCCGAGCGCCGGGCTGGTCATCTACCGAAACAAGCATGATCTGGCCGATGGTCAGCTCGGCGGGAGGGGGACGCTGCTCCTGCTCGCGGTCGGCCTACCGTTTGTCCCTCAAGTAGGCGGCGAGGTGCCCCGATTGGATGAGCTCCTCGATATAATCCCGGAGTTGCTTACAATCCTCCGTGGCGTGGCCCAGCGTCCGGTGGAAGGCGCAGTAAGGGCCGCGGGTTCGCTTCGAGGCCTGACGCGGGATTGGAGTGAACTTGAAGAACCCCTCGCCTTAGGCCTCCTCTAGTAACACTGCGAGGGAGACATTGAGCGGGGTGTACTCTTGGAACTTCGGGTGATAGGGCTGCTGACGCTCCGGCCTCTCTTCCCGAGCCCTCTTCTTCTGGTCGGACCGTTCTGCTCGGGGGAGGTTCGCATTCACCTCGGACTCCAGCTGAACCTCGCGCTCGGTCCACGCCCTGACCTCGGCTATGGTCTTAGGCTGTGCTAACGCAAAGGAGCGCAACCACTCCTTGTGCCTAAGACCAGATCTGAGCGCCGTGATGGCGGTCTCGTCCCGGTGCTCGGGGACCTCGAGGAGGGCGTTGTAGAAGCGGGTGATGTAAGCCTTGAACAACTCCTTGTCCCCACTCTTAATTGTGAAGAGGTAGTCGACCGTGCGCTTCTACCGACGGTTCCCAACGAAGTGACCGAGGAACTGAGTAGCCAGCTCGTCAAAGGTCGAGATTGAGCGAGGCTCGAGTCCTCGAAACCAGTCCCGACCAGAGCGGATGAGGGTGGCGGGGAAGGCCCTGCACTGGACGGTGTCGGAATGGTCCTGGAAGCTCATCCCCGCGGTGAAAGCATCCAAGTGGTCTTTGGGGTCGGTTTTCCCGTCGAACAGAGAGACCTTCGGGGGCTTGTTGTGCGAGGAGACGTGGACGGCGAGCAGTCCCTCGGTAAATGGCTTGGTGAGCGAGTCGGCGGCGTACTTAGCCCCGTCGCCCGAGAGGTTACCTTCCCGGCGCATGCCCTCGATCTTCTTTTCGAGGGCGTCGAGTCGGCCGTGGTACCCTGAGGATTTGGCGCCTTGTGATCTCTGGCCTCTGCTGTGGGAGACATGCGTCTGGGCGTGGCTCCGGTTCCTCTCGATGAGGTCCCTCAGATCCCCGGGAGAGGTGGCCCTCGAGCCGTCGTAGCGAGCCCCTTCTGTGCGACCCCATCGAGGAAGGGGATGTCGATCTTGCCTGTGGACAGGCGAGGTGACCGACATATCCTCAAGGGGGTAAGGGTAGCGAGGAGGCTCGAGGCGAGGCGCTCTGGCGGCGGATCTTGGTGTGGAGCCGTGGGGCGCCCAGCGGGCCTTAGGGAGTATCGGCCCGTGAGATCTGTGGCCAGGGGTTGTAGCCCGCCGAGGGTCAGCCGTGCCTATGAGCGCAGAGTCTTCTGGAGGTGGAGGAGCGGCGATCTGGGGCCCTGGCCCGATCGTTTGGACGCGGACGAGCGCCTCCACGAGGGGCTGTAGGCGATCTATTCGGCTGGCGAGGGCGTTGATGATGGTCGCCGGGGGAGGTTCATTCGCGCCTCCGGTGAGGGAGAGGTGGCGGCTGGTACCTGGATCTTCAGGATGGTTGCCTGCCATGTGGATGGAGATCGGAAGGCCAGCTTTGTTTTTTTGTGGAGTTTCGTTTCCCACAGACGGCACCAACTGATGGAGGTCCTTTTCGGGTCTCCTTCAGATGTTGTCTTCCGTTGATCTCCCGGTGGATTTTGGAGGTGATCTCCTGTTGCGTGTGGGTCTCAATGGGTTTTGAGAAGATTGATGATTTGAGGAGTTTAGCGCCGAATACCTGCAAAGAAGTCCCGGGGTGGTTTGGTACCACCGAGGACCCTCCGACGATCAAGTTAGCGCTAGATCCGAGCAGAGTAACGGCTAAGTGGAGTAAAAAATGGCTTACTTGACCCCTATGTGATGGGGGTTTATATAGCGGCGGTAGCACGCAGCAGCAGGCACGAGAATCTCGCCGGCAGTTACGCTCCCGACGTCATGCTCGCGTAAAGAGCGGATCGCCCATTAATGGGGATTGTGATGGCGTGGAACGTGGGGTGTTGCTGGCGGAGAATCTGCACGTGGCGAGATTTGCAAAGCGGCGGTTACGCCTGTGAGTGGTGGATTTGGTCGGTCGGAGGGACCGAGGAAGACGGCCTCGGCTGGGGAGCTCGGAGGCGAGCAAGAGGGATGAGAAGTCTTGGTCTTGTGGTAGCTCAAGGCGAGCTGAGGGACCGAGGAGGCCAAATTGCAGGGGGGCCCGAGGAGGGGCAACTTGTGCTTGCAGGTCGGGTACGGAGGTGGCCTGGTCGGCCTCTGTGGGCCCTTTCTTCTGGGTCTTGGGACGCGTCATCTGCCACGTGTTCTGATCTTGAAGATTGCCAATATTGAGCATCATCACCCCCACTCAATCCTAATCCCTCCGAGGTCGCCTCCTTCAAATCTTCTCTCCTCGACTGAGCCCATCCCTTCTCTACATTTCCATTTATTATATCTCTTTCTCTAACTCCCTCTCACTCACTCTCTTTCCCTCTCCTCTCAAAGCTTCGTGAGCTCGCTGCCGCCGAACCCTCCACCGGCTAACATCACCACCGGTCATCTCCACGACCTCGAGCCCCCATGCTCTTCTGACCACCACCGTCACCTCTATACCCATCACAACTCACGAGCTTCAAGCACCACCCTCCTCACTTAAGAACCCACCATCACTCCGTGCACACCTCGAGCTCCTCTGCAACCCACAGCCGGCGCCTATCACCTGAGCACGACCGCCGCAACCACCACCGGCATCTCCTCCTCCATCAGTTGTCGTCGACCCTGTCTTAGCAAACCTCCCTACGTCGCTGCTCCAGCCATGGTCAAGTCCAGTGCCCGTAGCCGAGCCAAGTTGCCGCCGTCGCAGCCATGAACGTGCCATGCTCGTGCCCGTGCTGTCGCTATGCTAGGCCCTGTGCCCACTCCCTGAACCACCGTGCTCACTTCGAGCCCACCATCATGCTGTCACTGTGCCCACCTATGCACCACGACCGTGCGCACTCCGACATCAACACTGTGCCCAGTAGTGTCTCGCACAGCGTCCAATACCGTATCGCGCCGTGCCATATCCGCACCACGCACCAAGCTAAGACCGTGTCCTGTACCGTGTCACGTTCGCATCATCACCACGCCCACTACTGTATCACACCCGTGTCGCCACCGCGTCCAGTACCGGATCACCACGCATCGCGCACGCGCCACGCACCGTCTCGTGTGTCGAGACGAATCCTGCACGTTGTGTCGCTTCTATATCAACGACCGAAGGCAAGTGAAACCTCACTTGCTTTAACATGCTACGCACATAGATCTATAAATTCATGTTAATATTATACTAGTTTGATTATTGCGAATCCGTGTTACGTAGTATGCTATCACATATATTTTTGTATGCCATCATCGTTTTAATTCTGAAGTGTTAGTTTTGAACACAATCAGATCTAAAACGTCATATTAATATCGTGTGGAAGTTGTAAATATTAGATACCGTTTTCACGAGTTAGGCAAAACCAAATTTAATTCGATAATTCTTGATATTGTCCGTTGTTAGTCCGATGTGGAGAACTGAACTAAAATACCGTCGATCATATTCAAACTTTTTACCCATATTTCCTTTTGCTGCTTACGAATATCGCGTAGAAAACTGAGCTCAAAATAACGAAGTATCGCATGTGAAACGATGTTCCAAGGAGGCGACGTCAATTCTGGTTTTACTGTACATGTCGAGATATTAAATTAATATAAAATTAGATACATGTCGGAATATAATGTTCTACGGCTTATATCGAAGCCGACTCGATAATCTAGAACCTTATATAGTTTATCCTTCGATACCGATAGACCACAGCAACGAAAAATAACTTGGAATGCGGCTCTGGACTGCAGTCCAGAGCAGCATTCCATTTTTTAACACCTGATTGTAAGTAAATGTGTAGCGCTGTATAAACATGGAATTATGCGTCACCCTATACCGTTGTAAAAATAATCCTGTTAGCTAACTATATGTTTTGGTTTCGTTTTTTTTACTACCGTTTGATATTTTAAGTGCAATTTAAACTGTCGAAGTGTATTGCAGTCCCTAGCAGGGACACAACGGATGTCCTGACATTGAACAGAAGGTATCTCTCAACACACAGAGGATATTGTCAATTCTTCTAGTGAGTTGAAAGACTAATTGATAGATCTAAATATTACTCAACTGTAGCGTTGCGTAATTATGATCCCAACAGGGTGAAAAATGTGTTGCGAATTGGACTTTCAGTTCAGCGATGAAAACTTAAAATGAAACGGCCGCATCTCGTAAACCTGCAACCCGATTGATATAGAACCAATTTTGCTGGATCGTTGTTTGAGTTTACTTTTTACCTCTTTTGTATCATTTTGTCTAAATACGATCGTGTAGATTAATATATTTTTCTGAAATCATAAGGTGTATTGTGTTACATATCGTATATGACTTACTATATTGCATCATTCTTGTATTTTACCCGAGCGTGATATCTTTAGTGAGAGCGAACGTTCATAGTGATTTTAGCGAACTTTGCATTGTCGAACATGAGTAGTATTGAATTAATTGTGTCAAGTATGGCAACGATAAAGGATTGATTCGTGAAAGTGAACAGTGCAATGAAAGTGAATAAGACCGTGATTTGGAGCGTGCTTGTACACAAATAGTCCTATACGTATAGTTATTATGACATGGGGAAAAGGGGAAATCAAGGTGGAATTGAACTCGTATTTAGCGAGATACAGTGACTTAGAGGATGATCATTCGATATTACACACACACACTTAGGTCGTGGGCCTAGCGGCACGGCTGCAGGGTTATGTCCTGGGCAACAGTGGACCGTAGTTTCGGACACGCACGAGACCCTTGTTAAACACGAACATTCTTTTCCATCGATTGATTTCAATTGACTTAGTGAATGATAAATAGTGACATACACATTGCTTGGTTTGCTGACATGATACATATACCGCATAGTTCATTTCACTTGATATTTCTTATTCTCATGTTACTGTATCCTGCCGTGCATTTCACGTTAATAACATAGTACACACACTATATATTTATTGCTATATGTGTCTCCCTGACGATCTAAGTGTGCATGCTCAGAAGACGAAGTGGACCCAGCTGAGCAGGACCTGCCATTCGAGATCGCGGAGGTTTAGACCGCGACATCAGCGCCATCGCCTTTTCTTGTTATATGAACACTATTATTTCTTTGGTTGGTTATTTTTTTCATGCAAATAAATGTATCCTGAACTCTGTTATTTTAATATAATAAAGTTGTGAACTGTGATTTCCTTTACTCTAGTGACGTGTTTACTGATTACCATGTAATATTAGAAGCCGAAATGTGACTATAGCGGGATTATTCCTTGACCGTGGGAGTATGGCTGGCCTAGTCACCCCTCGTATTCCGTATTTTGGGAAGCGAGGCGTGACATGGTTTTGTTGGTATCAGAGCACCAGGTTAGGATGAAATTACAGTTCCGTCGAGAGATCCCCAGGTTAAGTTACACCCTTGATTTATACTTTATTACATTTCATTTTTCACTTTTTTTAATCCTCGTTGAATCATCCTATATCCTTGCTTGAATCTGATTCCTTGCCTTGATCATCTTTCAGAGATATGGACTTCTTAGGCAACTCCTTAGGTGTCGGTTCCTACGATCGTACTGAGAAGATCCTCAACACACTGACGACCCTAGCACAGGCTCAAGAGAGGAAGACCGATCTCTTGGCTGAGGGATTGAAAGCGGTGCAAGAGACCACAATTAACGCTCTGGAGAGATCTACAGCAGTCCACGCCACCCCCGAGGGCACCCTCGTACCGGCTATACAGGTTAGGGCTGGTATCGTTTCTGATTTCAGGAGACTTCACATAGCGGTTTTCACAGGAGTAGCAAATCCACTTGAGGCCGAGCAATGGCTTATCAACGCGGAGAACCATTTGACGACTGCTCGGGTCCATGATGATGACAGTATGAGCGTGGTGAAGATCTAGCTTGTGGACGAGGCTCGCACGTGGTGGTCCGTAGAGGAAAGCCGGCTAGAGAAACCTATCGAATATGACACGTTCTCCGCCTGCTTTCTAGATCACTATTTCCCGGCCACTGCCAAGGCCGAGATAGAGGAGAAATTCATCATATTGAAGCAAAATGGACGTTCAGTGGATGTCTACGCCGCAGAGTTTAACCGGATGAGTCGCTTCGCACCGTACATGGTAGCCACCGAAGCCGCCAAGGCAAGACGGTTTCAGCAGGGTCTCGATATCGAGCTGCAGCAGCTTATCGCGTCCCTCGACCTGCAAACCTTCGCTCAGGTGTTGAATGCTGCTCGGATACAGGAAATGTTGGCAGAGAAGGCCAAGAGCCAGCGATTGGTGGACAAGAGACCCTATATAGTTACATCACGAGCTACCATTTCCCCTCGTGGAGCGATCCCAGTTCACAGGCCGGGTGTTACGCAGATAAAGCGTACTTTCTGACCTCAGCAGCCGCAGCGGAGAGCTCTAATTTGCGACTATTGCCAAAGGCCAAGGCACATGCAGAGAGATTGTCGCAGAGCCAAGGGGCAGTGTCTGATTTGCGGATCCGGCGAGCACAGGGTTGGCTGGTGTCTCCAGAGATCTGAGCTACAGGGAGGGTTCGAGCAACAACAATCATCGTTCGGCACTTCAGCTCAGAGGGGTCCATCTCTGGTGTCCCAGCAGTGATTATTCGATCAGAGGCAGATTAGTACGAGTTGGAATCAGGGGCAGGCTTTCACCTTGACCCCCGAGCAGGCAGAAACTTCTGGAGAAGTGGTTGCAGGTACTCTCCTTGTTTATTTTGTACCAGTTAGAGTTCTTTTTGATTCGGGTGCTACGCATTGCTTTATTTCTGCATGATTTGTTGACACACACTCTATACCTCACGAGCCGTTGACCAAGGGTTGGGAGATACATACGTGTAACGGAATTATTGTGTCCAGCCAAGAGTGTGGGTTATGCCCTGTGGTGGTTTGTGGCAGAGAATTTTATGCAAACTTCCTTTTGATTGGGACTGATAGCTACGACGCCATTCTGGGGATGGATTAGCTGAGCATGTTCCATGCTGTTGTCAACTGTCGGGCTAGGAGTGTGAAATTTCGCATTCCTAATTGTTTCCCCCAATCAGAGCAAAGCTCTGTTGAAATTCAAAATTCAAAATTTGGAAGCAACGCTTCAAATCCCGGGCGCAACGCGCCACGTGTCAGGCGCTGATACGTTAGCGCAGCGCTCAAGGCAGCGCGCCCAATCAGAGCAAAGCTCTGTTAAAAAATAAATGGAAGCAAAGCTTCAGTTGCGCAAGCACTGCGCTGCGCGACACGTGTCAACGCAACCGCTTTTGCACAAGCGTTGCGCTGCGCGACACGTGTCAGCGCAGGTGCGCAAGCGCAGCTGCGCTGCGCTGTGCGCGACACGTGTCATGCGCTGGGGCATTTGCGCCAAACAGAATGAAGATTTTAAAGAAATCTTTCTGTTCTTGTTAAAACAAGAAGATTTTCTTCTGTAAAACAGAAGCCCTTAGATGATCCAACGGTGGGGAAAATTCCCCAAATCACTCAGAGAAAGATCTTTTTAACAAATCTAACTAATTTATGGGTACTATAAAAAGGACCCTAGACCTCAATTCAAAAGCATGAACATTGGTGAGAAATCAAGAACTTCAAACAGAGAGAACTCTGAAGAAATTTTAAGAAAAAGGTAAAACCCTTCATAAAATAGAAGAAATTTCTTCTAATAGATCATTGATCTAAGAACAAGATCAATGATCTTCACATAATAAACAGTGCTTTGCACTTTTTATGAACCACTGATTCTTTAAAACAAGAAATACTTGTTTTCTTTGATTCTAATTAGATCAAAGAAAACAAACAGTGCTTTGCACTTTGTCATGAACCATTGGTTCTAAAATGATTCTCAATTATAGTGCCTTGCACTTGCAAACTGCGCTGTTGCGCTCCTGGATTGGCGCAAGCCACCAGAGAGCGCCACGTGTCAGCATCTGAACCATCTGCGCTATGTGCTTTTGAAATAGAGCCTTGCTCTCTGGAATTGGCGCAACTCACCAGAGCGCGCCACGTGTCAGCAGCGCAAGCGCAGCGCATTAGCGCAGCGCACTGCTCTTGCATGACACGTGTCAACACCACAAGCGGTTGCGCTCTCTGATTGGCGCAAAGCGCCTGACAAATGCAATGCATTTCATTTCCTAAAGGGCCATGCCCAAATCAAAAAGACCTAGTAGGCCTAATTAAATTGCAATGCAATAAAAAGGGCAGAGCCCAAACAAAATTGATGCTCTGCATCGTTCATAAATGGGCAGCGCCCAGACAAAATAATAAAAATGCTATGCATTTTTAAGGGCAAAGCCCAAACAAAGTAGTTGCTCTGCATCGTTTATAAAAGGGGCAGAGCCCAACCAAAACAAAGAAAATAATGCAGTGCATTACTTAAAAGGGGCAAAGCCCTAGTACAGGTCTAATAGGCCAAAGACAAAAGAATATTGAAACTGGACTTAGCCCAATCGTGGCCGTAAGTCATCAAATTAAATTGACTGAGCACGGCTGCTCTCTAAATCAATTTACCTCCGGTTCGAGGGTACATCTCCGAACTCCTCTGACACCTATCGTTGTAATTCTTCAACGATGTCAGAGAGGTGACGGGTCCCGATGACCACACATCGATATGGACTGCGGGGTCCTTAAACTCGTGGACCGAAACGTCCTTAAACTAATATCGGACCGAAACGTCCTTAAACTAATATCGGACCGAAACGTCCCTAAACTAATATCGGACCGAAACGTCCTTAAACTAATAATGGACCACCACGTCCCTAAACTGGCGATGGACCACCACGTCCCTAAACTGGAACGATAGAGCCTCCAAATGCTCTTTTGCCGGATCTAAACGGTCCCGTTTCAGTTGATCTTAGCCCCAAACACGGCTAACGTATCCTTAAACCGTCAAAAGTACTATAAAACTCTAAATCGACTTTGGTTCAAGGGTACATCTCTGAACTCCTCTGACACCTATCGTTGTAATCCTTCAACGACGTCAGAGAGGTGATGAGTCCCGACGGCCATATATTAAATGGATCACCACGTTAAGTTGATCTTAGTCTCAAACAGGACTAACGTATCCTTAACGAACGTTTAAGTTGATCTTAGCCTCAATACGGCTAACGTATCCTTAAACTAAAAACACCAAACCCAAATCTAAGTAAATACGGATTTGGACTAATCCACGTCATACGGGCGACGGCATTGCTCAGTCTCCGTATACAATCCACGGGCAACCACAAACAAAACAAACACACACGACACGAAGTGAAATTCTGGAGAAGGAGAAAGTGGCTACCGCGATGCGGTAGCGTAATTAACTGCAGGGGCTTGCACCTGCAGGGAAGAGCGTCCCCACAATCAAAAACCTCTCTAGCGAGGGGGAATCTGACGAAGTCTGCTACATCGGCCGCATCTGTCTAAACCTCCGATACACGGTGTCATAAATCAACTTGGCATCTTCAGAGAGTAGACGGATAAAACCATATAGCATCTGCCCCGAATCTCTGGCAAGACGTCCTCACGTCGTCTCGTCCGCTATTCGGAGGGGAACAGATTCTGGCACGCCCGGTGGGACCTTTTCCTCTTTCCACTCCACACTTCGTGTGTCGTCTTCGCGAACGAACCGCGGTTTGGTAATGGTCGCCTTTGGATTTCAAGTTTACTAAGATTTGGTCTCTTGCTTGGCGCAGAAAAGAAATCAAGCATCGATGGCCTCTACTTGTTCGAAGTGCTCCAACTGCAGCTGCAGCTCGCGTCCGGCCTCAACTGGGGGCATAACCTACGGGCCCCAAGCGGCCTTTTTGTTCACCATGCCCGTAGAGCAGATTACCCAAGCCACCACGGGGTTGTTTTTCGGAACTATGCTTCCGCCAACAAGCTTCAGCACCCCCGTGCCCGTACAAGAAGCTCCTAAGAAGTCGGTTTTCGATTGACTTTCAGTTACTGCGGCCCCTCTCAACGGGTCGCCCAACACCAGTGCCTCGGTCTTCTCTAGACTGGGCCAAAACTCCTGCGGGCCTACAATGAAGCATGCAGTCCCGGAAAAGGTTATTCCAAAAAGAGTAGCCAAATCTGCTTCTGAAGTCGTCAAGGCGGCTTCTCCTGCTAAGAGACCGGTCTTTACAAGATTGACCGTCCCGACTCCCACTCCTGCTCTTGCTGCTCAAAAGACATCAGTCTTTAATAGGCTGACGCCGGCAACAGCCCCACACCTGAACAGGGGAAAAGAAGAAGCTGTTTCTGTCTCTGAACTGATACCGACGACTCGTCGCGCCCGACGACGCCACTGGCGCCGGATAAGGAAGACCGGGGGCAACTCCCCTTCTGGGATGACTCCGCCAGCTCCGACGGTGGAAGTTAACGCTGCTGTTCCAACCGGGAACAGCTTTGAACTGTTGAATAGGGTATGCAGAAACTCGCCAACTGCGGTCCTTAAAAGATCTCCTCCACCGGTAGAGACCGCCGTGGAAGCAGAAAATTCGGAGCAGCCTCATCAGTCGCTGTCTTCCAGGATTTATAAGACATGGCGACGAGTCCGAGAATCTATGATTGATCCCAATTCCTCTCGCCAACACAAAAAGTCGAAAGGTCGGCAAGAAGAAAATCCCCCAGTCAAGCAACGAAAGGTGACGACCGCTTGGGTGCCCAAAGCAACGACCCCTTCAACTTCTACGACCCATAAGAGAAGAAGGCCAGAAAAAGTCCCTACACCTATGGCGAATATCAAAGGTGGTGAACCCAAACGCCCTAAGTCTGGGGGCATAGTAGTTCATACCGTCTACATGGCGTCTGGTAAAGAGGACAGCCGCATATCAATAGGTCATAGACCGCACACGCGGTCAGTGACCAAGGCTCAGGAGCAACAGAAAAAGCTCCAGGAGATGATGAACGTGATGGCCGCACTCACTGGGACAAAAGAAACCCCTGAAACGTCCTCGGATGAGCGTCAAGAACAAGAAACTGACGCTGAATTCCTTCGTCGCATATTGGAGAAGAAGGATAAAGAAGCTGCGGAACAGGCAGCTAGCATAAAGAAAATGGCCCTCCTGTTCCAGGATATGGTAGGTATGATGATTCAACAAGATCCACCTGCTGAAGTTCCCCCGATCATCCTTGAAGATAATAGGGGAGAAACGTCGAATCCTCCTCTGGCTCTGTCAACAGCCAAGGAGGAGGCAATCTCCAAAGCCGACCTGGACGAATATATAGCTCAGCAGATCCGGGTTCATCAAGCGACTGAAGCAGCAGGTCAGGTCGTAAAAACGGGGCGACCGTATCCGGGCTGGTACAACCAGATCAAGTACCCGCCGGGTTATACAATACCAAAATTCCATGTGTATAAGGGGACTGGCAATCCCCACCAGCATGTTACCCAGTTCAGGACGCTTTGAGGCAACACCGGCGGTGATGACAAATTGTTACTCCGCCAGTTCGTTGGTAGCTTGTCAGATACAGCGTTCGAGTGATATTCTGAGCTCCCGAACGACTCTATCAAGACTTTTGCTGAAATGGAGCTGCTGTTTACCCAACGTTTCGCGAGTGCACCCCGATAACGGCATTGATTAATGCCAGGGTGAAGCCGGGCGAGACATGGGTCCAATATGCTATACGGTGGCGGAACTTATGGTCAAAATGTGAGCAACGCATTGAAGAAGCTCCTGCAGTGGGTATGTTTGTGGGAACCCTCGATCCGCAGGCAACCATCTCGCAATTTATGATGTTCTTCAAGCCGACCACCTTCCAGGCACTAATCGACAAGCTGGCGCAAATGGACCAAATGGGCCATAAACCTCCTCTTCCAAAGCCGGACTCCCGAAATGAGAAGGGAAAAGGGAAAGCGATCGTTGTTGCTAATGCTCAGCAACAACCGAACAACTCGAAGCCGGTCGTTCGTCAAAATAATATGCGCCCGTACGTAGCCCTTGAGGAGAGGATGGGACGTCCTTACTCTTTTCCCTGAGATAAAACGAGAAGATTATTCGAGCTGGCGTTGCGCAACCGACTCATAAATCTGCCGGATCCAAAACGTCCGTCGCAACCAAGTGACGTCAATGAGCCTAACTACTGTCCTTATCATCGAGTACTGGGTCATCCGATCGAGGATTGCTACGTCTTCAAAAATTGGTTTGAATACCAGTACCGACAGGGCAAGTTTGCATTGTCCGACAAATGGAAGGTGAATCCACCGCAGCCCCACACCTCTAAGGGAATGAATACGCCGGGGGCAACATGCTCTGTCGTTGAAGAAGCTCTCTGGGAGGTTGTATTATCAGCCAAGACGAAGAGGATGCTAAATGATCTTCAAACATGCCCAGCAATCAAGTGGAAGAACCCGTTGGAGCCGCAGATCATTGAAGGGATGTTGAAGCCTCGTCCAACTCAAAAGATCGATGGAGGTGGCCCAAGCATTCACAACCAGCCGTCGAAATCTTCAAAGAAGAAGAAAAAGAGATCAAAGAAGCCCGTGAAGCCTGGCGACAAGCGCACAGACTTGCAAAAACAAATTGACGCGCTGGAGGAATACAACCAGAAGGCACGGACTCCCATTACATTCCAAGAATTCCTCAATCACGTCTTTTAAGCAGAAGATGAGGGAGAAAGTTCATCTAATGAATCTGAAGAATACATGGCGAGCTGTCATGTGATTTCCCATTCGTTCATGGGCGATGAGGAGACTCCTTGTACTGAAACACTGGGGGCAGATCCTGAACAAAAAATTCTGGGGCCATCGGATGAAGTAATTGATGCATTCCTCAATGAAGCTCTTTTAAAAAGTAAAGCTGATCGGGAACGCGAAATGGCTATATTTGAAAGGGCCAAGCGCCAGCGACTTGATGAAAGAGCTGAGACGCTCCCGCTGAAGCAAAATACACCCACTGCGGATAAAATCAAATTCAAGATGAGGAAAAAGTTCGCTAAAGCCATGTCAATGGGTATGAAGCTACCATCCTCTGAGGGAAGTGTTACTGGTGAAGCGGAAATGCACCCCTCCTATTGCTTATATCACCAGAAGGTTTCGCACCCCAATCAAGAGTGCAAAGCTTTCGATAGATGGTGGCAAGGATACGTTGCTCATCAACAACATTTTAAGCGGGAAAAGCGCAAAACTCGTCGGGAGCAGAAAAGTACGACCGAAGGGTTTAACAGAGCTACCGGTAATTGTCGCGTGGCTAGTGCCGGGGGATCACAGGTGCCTACATTCGGGAGCGATTCTGATGAGGAGATGGAGCTCGGCCCTCTCTTTAAAGAGTCCGCCTCGGGAAAAGAAGAAGGGCAGAAGGTCTGCGAAAATATCCGGCTGCGTAATCGGACGCTGCACGAAAAGAATCTCGGACCCTCAAACAGAAAAGATAAAGAGAAAGAAAAGGTCTCTGAAGATATCAACTGTTCCCCTCCGAACGACGGCGCGACACAGGGTCGTCTCGCCTGAGGTTCGGGGCAGATGCCAATTGGTGCTATCCGTCTACCTCTCCGAAGATGCCAAGTTGATTTATGGCACCGTATATCGAAGGTTTAAACGGATGCGTCCGATGTAGCAAACTTCGTCAGATTCCCCCTCGCTTGAGGGGTTTTTGATTGTGGGGACGCTCTTCCCTGCAGGCGCAAGCCCCTTGTTCAGTTGATAAAACTGCACATTTGTATTACATTTTTCCTACCATTTTCATATTAAAAAAGGACTTTAATATAATATATTATACATATGAGGGTTTATGTGTAAAAACACTATTTTCCATGTGTTAATATATTTTAATTAGCATTTGGTAGAAAAATGTATGCAAATAAATCTATTGACCAAATCCTAGTAGAGCTAAGTCTACTAAATATTATTTGAGATTATTGTGCAGAATTTTCCAAGTTGTTATGCAGAATTTATCAAATAAATCAAGTTGTTGAAAAAATCTTGCCAAATTAAGAAGCAAAACTTGGAGACCAAGTCTGGAAGCAACCGAGAAAAGATTTTCAGATTCTGAAGGTGCCTAGGATTGCCACATGTCAAAAGATGCAAGCCTAAAAATTTCACTCACGAGATCTCGACCATCAAGCGCGGATCCGCGGCCAAACCCCCCTTGGGCCGCGGATCCGCCGCAATTCCAGGGAGTTAGAGAATGAGATTTTTTGGCATAAATCTATGATAAATTTTACCAAGTTTTCAACAAGAAGATTTTGGCTTTGCACTATAAAAGAGCACCGAGAGCCTCTTGGAAAAGTTATCAAGCCGACGCGATCACGAAGCTCCCGACGCTTACGCATCCAGGCTGATCATCAACTGTTCGACTACCTCCTTAGGAAAGATCGAGAAGCAACTAGTTGTAATCATTTTCTATGGATTAAAATTGTAGTTTGAAGAAGTCGATTAATAAAGGTAGTTATTTTATTTAATTGTTTTTTACATTATGTTTTCTCTCTCTTTCTTTTCATCTTCTTCTCCCAACATGCGCGAGTAATTCTCCGCTTGTTAGGGTTCGTAGGATTAGGGTAGGCTAATGGACGATGAAAATAATTAAACCCTTTTTAAGTCCTATAAAGTTTAGGAACTTTATCAAAAGAATCATTAACATCCTAATCGGGCGCGCTAGCAATTCTTTGCTAGTTCCGACCGCGATTAGAGATTAGATTAATGATTGTTTTGGTAAAGGCTAGATATGAACGGAGTTCCGTGTCGAGATAGGGGTTAAGAGTGGGATTCCTTTTCCCTCCAGAAACCCTAATCTACACGCATCACCGTCGTTCTAGTTCTAAATCTATTAATGGATAAAAAGGGTAACTTTTAATTAATCGTCCATAACTACTAAATCCTAACGAACCCTACAAGCCCTCTTATTATATTAATTACATCTTTAAAATAATCTAGATCTATATTTTACATTCTTGTTTAACGTAGATCTAGAAACCATTCTATAAAATTCTTTATCCCTCCTCTCTTTCTCAACACATCTAAAGTAAAAGTAAAAGGTTCCACGTTTCCCAGAGGACGACCCGTACTCATCTCGGTCTAGCTACGTGCGACACCGTTCTGATTGCTGTTATACTACAAACACTCTTTCGAATTAATCAAATGGCGCCGTTGCCGGGGATACGTGCGTAATTTTTTATTTTTACTATTTGTGTTGAATTCTTAGACGAGTCATATCATTATTAACACAAAACTGCAAATTGCATATCTAACGATTTGTGCGTGAATTTTGCAAGGAGATCTGGAGTCACAGAATTAAGGAGAACAGGGAACAGAGACATTTTTAGAGATCCAGAGGAGCACAGAAGGCTATAAAAAAAATTCATCAAGTGATCCCTCTGCCACGCGGCGGAACCGTGGCAAAAGTACCCCTTCTGCGGCGGAATCGCGGCAGGTTAGAGGAATTAGGGCTTCAATCTTCTCTGGTATCTTTCTTAACTCTTTCTCTCTCCCCTCGAATCCAATAAAATCTATTTTCTGCAGGATTCTTTGCAAAATTGCGCCGCTCAAAAATCTTTTTGCAAAAGTTTTGTGATTGGGTTTTTTTTGCATATTTAATACGGATTTCTAAGGGGCAAAGACCAAATCAAGATTAGGTGGGGATTTCATCACCCTTCCTAAGCCCCACAAATCACAAACCGAGCATATAGATCAACCCTTCATTAATTTAAAAAATATCTAGACCAGACTCTAAGGACTGTCGCGCTCAATAAGGACAGAGGAAGGTCGTGGGTAATCTATCGGTTATCCGCATTACTTTTGTAGTGCCTAGGCAAGTGTGACAAAGGCTAGTGGTTTTTAATTAGGCCCACGACGTGGTTCCTTCCCACTTACCTGGCTACAAGGGTAGCACGGAGGCGGTAGAGGATTGATCCTGCGGCTTGTCCTTTGGAAGTCTAGGAGCGGTCTAGAGACTGGACCTAGGTGACCTTAGTTCTAGGGTTGCTTGTGCATCTTAGGGTGATTTGTCTTGAGCCCCACTTTTTCAAAACAAGCCAATTTTAAAATAACACACACGCTGCCACTTGCACTAAACCCGCTTAGTGCATGCTCAGCTGGACACGGGATCCTAGTACCCGTCTTGTCCGCGTTCCTGCTATCGACGCCGAAGTCGGTACTTCTTCATCTTCTTTTCCCCCACCACACACCACATCGACCGTGATGGACGGCACTCCATCTGATTATAACACCACGCTGCCACCGCCCGCAGGTGAGCAGAATCCACCGCGCATCTCTCTCCAAGAGAGATGCTATCCTATTCGTGGTCCTCTTCCTACTTGTCTATCTCTTCCACCACCTAACGGGGATAATTTCGAAATTAAACCCCACTACATCAATCTGCTGCCCAAATTTCACGGGCTTGAGTCGGAAGACGCGTACGTTTTCATCACCAAATTCGAAAACGTATGCGCAATGATGGGTACTTCATAATTGACTTTAGATGCTATGCGCTTACGTCTTCTCCCATTCACACTGTGCGACTTGGCAGAAAAATGGCTTTATAATACTGCCGCACACTCTATCACTAATTGGGATGAATTCGTCGTAGCATTTCTTAAGAAGTTTTACCCAAATCATAAGACTGCACATATTAGGAGCGAGATCAACCAGTTCACCCAGCTTTCCAATGAACCATTTTGGAAGTGCTTTGAACGTTTCAAAGATCTGCTTGTCCAATGCCCCCATCACGGAATACAAAGATGGGATTTATGTCGGATTATATATGAGGGCATTAATCCAGCGACAAAGCAGATGCTTGAAACAATGTGTCAATGCAATTTCATGTCTAAAGATGACGGTGAAGCTTGGAAATATCTGGAAGACCTTGCTGAACACACGTTGCAGTGGGAAAGCGTAAGACCACCTTCAACTAAGGGAGGTATTCACCAGCTCGATGTTTCTATCGCAGTAAAAGCCGAAATGGCAGCGATTCAGAAGAAACTCGATGCTATTGAAAACAAGTTCTCAACATTCTCCCTAAATCAGGTCACGCTTCCTAAGACCGTTTGTGGTTGCTGTTCGGATCCTTCACACTTAACGGAAGAATGTCCTATGAATGCATCGTTTCAAGCTAATGCTGCTTTTCAGCAGCGACCTAGAAACGATCCTTATTCTTCCACATATAATCAAGGATTGAGGAATCATCCTAACTTTGCTTGGAATCAAAACCAACAAAGTAATTATCAAAGACCTCCTCCACAACAACCACAACCACAGAATCAGCCCCGCTTTCAGTCACAAAATTTCCAAAATCCGGCCAACATTTCTACACCACAAGTGGCCGGTACTGACAACTCACTTGCACAAACTTTGGATATGTTCATGAAACAATCCATGCAAATTTCGGCTGAGATGAGGTCTTCTATTGATACCCTAACGAAAAACTCCTCCTCCCATGGTGAGAGTATTAAATCAATAGAAAACCAAATCGCACAGTTAAACGTCGCAATGAGTGCGAGAGAGAAAGGGAAACTCCCATCTCAACCCCTACCGAATCCTGGCCATTCACAAAGTCATAATGTGAATGCCATTACTACGTTGAGATCGGGGAGAGTGCTGAATAACCGAGTGGGTGAGCAATTTGATGATAGTGACACATTTGATACCCCTTCTTCTTCTTCTTCCCCTAATTCGTCTAGTCTCCCACCTTCGTCCGAGCCTATTCTCCGTTTTTCCCAAGGCTCAAACATTTCGCCAAATCTATCTAAGTCAATGCCCACTCCAATTTTGGGATCGAATCCGTCGCCACAGTCTTCTCCACAAACGTTGGACCCAAAACTTATTGATCGAGCTCCATTTCCAAACCGATTAAGGGCTAACCGACCTAACCCTCAAATGGAGAAGATTGTGGAAATGTTTAAGCAAGTTAGCGTGAATATTCCTCTCCTAGATGCTATTCAACAAGTCCCATCTTATGCAAGAATCCTTAAAGACTTGTGCACTAGGAAGAGAAAAACTCAAGTGCCTAAAAAGGTTTTCATGATGAGTAATGTTAGCACAGCTTTTGCCCAATAAATACCAAAGAAACGTAAGGACCCCGGCTGTCCTACAATCTCTATTTCTATTGGGGGTAAAAATATAAATCGTGCTTTACTCGATCTAGGCGCTAGCGTCAACTTGCTTCCTTATTCAGTATACGAGCAGTTAGGAATTGGAGAGTTAAAACCCGCCCATTGTACTCTCCAAATGGCAGACCGATCTATCACCAAACCTCGGGGCGAACTAGAGGATGTGTTAATTAAAGTCGGGGAATTCATATTTCCTGTGGACTTTATTGTTTTAGATACACAGCCTGTGGCAAACCCACGCAATCAAATTCCGGTGATACTTGGTCGACCCTTCCTAGCAACTTCTAACGCTGTGATTAATTGTCGTAACGGTTCTATGAACTTATCCTTCGGGAAAATGACAATTGAGCTTAATATTTACAAGCTAGGAAGTCAGCCATCAGAACCTTCTGCTCAATTGTTGGATGTTTGTTCCATTCACGAGATAGCTTCCGAAAGCTGCATGGATGAGGAGATTTGCTTTGATGTTCTCGACAACACTAATGAGACATCGTTTGATCTTGCACCACTTTATAGTGAGGATATGTTCAATGAGTCCGACCTTGAGATTGAACCCGTTGACTCGTTGCAAAAGTCAGCAGCACTTTCCGAGTCAATATCTTATGCAAGTTTTGAACCTCTTCGGGAGTCCGAATATCATTCGCTTACCCCACCGTCTATTGTCTCTCCACCAATTCTTGATCTCAAACCGCTACCTTCTCATCTTAAATATGCATATTTAGGAGAGAATGAGACTTTGCCAGTGATTATTTCCGCTTCTCTAGCCTTAGAGCAAGAGAATGCACTTTTGGCAGTGTTGAGATCGAATCGGGAAGCATTTGGTTGGACAATGGCTGACATCAAAGGGATTAGTCCCTTAATTGTTGAACATTACATACATCTGATGGATGAAGCCAAACCAACCCGAGACCCACAAAGACGGTTAAATCCCGTTATGAAGGAGGCGGTAAAGAAAGAAATCGTCAAGTGCCTTGATAGTGGAATAATTTACCCCATATCTGATAGTCAATGGGTAAGTCCAATTTATGTGGTCCCTAAAAAGTCTGGCATCACGGTCATCACTAACGAGGCTAATGAGTTAATCCAAACACGCACCCAAACTGGGTGGCGCGTATGTATCGATTACAGGAAACTAAATGCCGCGACGAGGAAAGATCACTTCCCTCTATCTTTCATTGACCAGATGTTGGAACGATTAGCGGGACACGAATACTACTGTTTCTTGGACGGATACTCTGGTTACAACCAGGTCCCCATCGCCGAAAAGGATCAAGATAAAACCACTTTTACTTGTCCTTTAGGAACTTTTGCTTATAGACGCATGCCCTTTGGGTTATGCAACGCTCCCGCTACATTTCAGCGGTGCATGATGGGGATATTTTCAGATATGGTTTTATGGACGATTTCTCCATTTTTGGGGACTCCTTTGAGGACTGCCTTCGTAATCTTGACGCTGTTCTTACCCGCTGTAAGGATAAGAACTTGACTTTGAATTGGGAAAAATGCCATTTTATGGTCCAAGAAGGTATTGTACTTGGACATATAATTTCACATAAAGGCATTGAGGTTGACAGAGCTAAAATAGATGTCATTCAAAACCTCCCTCGTCCCAATTGCGTCAAAGATATACGATCCTTCCTTGGTCATGCAGGATTTTATAGGAGATTCATTAAGGACTTTAGCAAAATTGCTAGACCCTTAACCCTTCTATTGGCCAAGGACACTACTTTTCACTTCGATTCGGATTGTGAGGCTGCTTTTGAATCGCTTAAAAAATCACTCACTACAGCCCCCGTTCTATCATCTCCGGATTGGAACCACCCGTTCGAGCTTATGTGTGACGCATCAGATTTTGCTATTGGTGCTGTCTTGGGGCATCATATTGATAAGATGCCACATGTAATTTACTATGCAAGTAGGATCTTGAATGATGCATAAATAAATTACACAACTACCGAGAAAGAACTCTTGGCAGTTGTATTTGCATTAGAGAAATTCAGGCCCTACTTGATTGGCTCGCCTATTGCGGTTTACACAGATCACTCCGCCCTACGACATCTTTTATCGAAGAAGGATGCGAAGGCCAGGCTAATACGTTGGATCCAATTGTTACAAGAATTTGATCTTGTCGTCAAAGACAAGAGTGGATGTGAAAACGTTGTAGCCGACCATCTTTCACGCATCACTTCTTCGCCAACTATGACCGTGCCGATAAATGACTCATTTCCCGACGAACAACTCTTGAATGTATCCTACGAACCTTGGTTCGTGGATATCGTGAACTATCTTGCGACGGGACTTATACCTAGCGATTGGTCGAAACAAGACAAACTTCGATTTTTATCCCAAGTAAAATATTTTTACTGGGATGAACCATATCTATTCAAGTATTGTTCCGATCAAATCATTCGCAGGTGTGTCCCTAACGATGAATTCAAGAGCGTGTTATCATTTTGTCATGATCAGGCATGCGGCGGTCACTTTGGACCTCGAAAAACGGCGGAGAAAGTTTTGCAATGTGGCTTTTATTGGCCAACATTATTTAAAGATGCATTTGAACATTGCAAAACTTGTCCGCGATGTCAGCATTTGGGTCGGATTTCACGAAGGAGGAGATGCCGCTCCAACCTATATTGGTTGTGGAAATATTTGATGTTTGGGGTATTGATTTTATGGGCCCTTTTCCCAATTCCTTTGGGAATCTATATATCTTGTTAGCGGTTGATTATGTCTCGAAGTGGGTGGAAGCTATACCGTGTCACACTAATGACAACAAAGTTGTCATTAAGTTCCTTAAAGAAAACATCTTTTCGCGATTCGGACACCCTCGCGCTATCATTAGCGACAACGGGACACATTTCTGTAATAGGTCTTTCTAAGCCTTGATGCGGAAATATTCAATCACTCACAAGCTTTCTACGCCCTATCACCCCCAAACAAGCGGGCAGGCTGGGATCTCAAATAGGCAGATCAAACAGATTTTGGAGAAGACGGTTTCGAAAAACCGTAAAGATTGGTCAACCAGATTGACGGATGCTCTTTGGGCATTCCGCACCGCTTATAAGACCGATCTTGGTATGTCTCCATACCGCCTTGTGTTTGGGAAGGCATGTCACCTCCCTGTCGAGATTGAACATAAGGCAATGTGGGCTATTAAAGAGCTTAATTTTGATCTTGAGCATGCAGGCAGCTATAGGAAGCTGCAATTGAATAAGCTAAGCGAACTCCGCGATGAAGCTTACGATAATACGGTGATAGTAAAGAATAGGGCCAAAGTGTTCCACGATAAAAATCTTTTTAGAAAAACCTTCACATCGGGGCAACAAGTCCTTCTTTACGATTCCCGTCTCCATCTTCATCCGGGTAAGCTTAAATCTCGTTGGAAAGGATCTTTTGTGGTGCGGTATGTACACCCGCACGGGGCAGTTGAAGTCGAAAATTTGAAAAACGGTTCGATTTTTAAAGTAAATGGGCATAGATTAAAACCGTATTTTTCTGCTGACCCCGCGGAGGAGCTCCTGTTTTTACAGGAGCCGCTTTATCAAAACTAAATTTCCTCCGCCTCACCTCCATGTTTTGGTAACTTTTTCACATTTTAAGAATGGAGGTGAGTAAAAAAAAATGATTTGATTGAATATCTGTGCGTGTCAAAGAATAAGTTTGGGGGAATTTTTCATTTAACTATTATTTTACCCCTTGTATCTCTCCCTTAGTATACAGGTCCATATTCTCAAAAGGCTACATCAGTGAGGACACTGCTGAAAACAGGTTTGGGGGGAGATTTGTATTCACTGAATTATCTTTGACACTGGGCATTAAAATTTTTTTATAACAAAAGAGTAGAAAGTGAAAAATTACATCCAAAAGATAGGAATAGTTTAAGAAAACCAAGAAAATTAGAAGATTTTCTTAAACGAACTAGTAATAAGTAGTTATGAGCTGTTGTCCCAAGGGTTAGTAAGATGAAGAAAGTCACTAATCTGAGGATAAAAACAAGTCTGAAAAATAGTTTCTATTCTGGAAGCCAAACATTTGAATGTTGATACCCTACTATATGCACATACACACGTCTTAAAACTCGAGATAGTAGAGGATACCTTGAAATGCTCTTGTCTAAAAGCCAAAGTATGAAGGAAATAAAAGAAAATGAAGAAAATATAAAAATGGTGAAAAGAAAAAAAAAATGAACACTGGTTTTGTTATCGCCAAGGCAACAATAAAAAAATATAGCGAGTGTGCCTCTTCACCTAGTGCCCTAAGGCCAACTGGTCTGGGAGTCACTGCTAAGCCTTAGGTGGTGCAAGACGAGGAAAATATTATCACCGAATCTGCAAGCACATGAGTAATCGGTCGGTTAGTACCTCAAGAAGTATTAACGGTCGCATGAAAAGGTGTGAGCAAACCTAAGTATTCATCAAATTAAAAAGTACTAAGGTAGATGGACAAGAGTATGATAGCTTGAATTGAATTCTCCGAGTGTAGGGATGTCCATTTGACACACGTAGGGGTATATGATCAATGTTTGGATGAAAGGTAGGAATGAAGAATAAAGACGATGTTTTATTGAGGGATGATGTGATTTCTAACATTTTTTCATGACTATTAAGATAGGGCTCATGACAACTGAAAAGCTAGTATAGTTGGAAACTCTTCTTTTCAAGGCCTTTCTTTTATGGTTCTTATCTTTATATGTAAATTTCACCATCTTTCTTTTGTTATTGGATTTTGTGGGTGTAATCCGCTGAAAACCCTCAGGAGACAACACTTCTCCTACTAGGGACACCTAGAGGTTTAACGGCTTGTTGCACGTGCTCAGTGTAATCGTGTCTCCTTACGAAAGTGTGCTTAGCTTTCTCCTTTCTTTTTCTCCTCTTAAATAAAATAGTTTGCTCGAGACGATCAAAGATAAGTTTGGGGGTATTTGTTCAGTTGATAAAACTGCATATTTGTATTACATTTTTCCTACCATTTTCATATTAAAAAAAGGACTTTATTATAATATATTATACATATGAGGGTTTATGTGTAAAAACACTATTTTCCATGTGTTAATATATTTTAATTAGCATTTGGTAGAAAAATGTATGCAAATAAATCTATTGACCAAATCCTAGTAGAACTAAGTCTACTAAATATTATTTGAGATTATTGTGTAGAATTTTCCAAGTTGTTATGCAGAATTTATCAAACAAATCAAGTTGTTGAAGAAATCTTGCCAAATTAAGAAGCAAAACTTGGAGACCAAGTGTGGAAGCAACCGAGAAAAGATTTTCAGATTCTGAAGGTGCCTAGGATTGCCACATGTCAAAAGCTGCAAGCCCAAAAATTTCACTCACAAGTCTCGACCATCAAGCGCGGATCCGCGGCCAAACCCCCCTTGGGCCGTGGATCCGCCGCAATTCCAGGAAGTTAGAGAATGAGATTTTTTGGCATAAATCTATGATAAATTTTACCAAGTTTTCAACAAGAAGATTCTGGCTTTGCACTATAAAAGAGCACCGAGAGCCTCTTGGAAAAGTTATCAAGCCGACGCGATCACGAAGCTCCCGACGCTCACGCATCCAGGCTGATCATCAACTGTTCGACTACCTCCTTAGGAAAGATCGAGAAGCAACTAGTTGTAATCATTTTCTATGGATTAAAAGTGTAGTTTGAAGAAGTCGATTAATAAAGGTAGTTATTTTATTTAATTGTTTTTTACATTATGTTTTCTCTCTCTCTTTCTTTTCATCTTCTTCTCCCAACATGCGCGAGTAATTCTCCGCTTGTTAGGGTTCGTAGGATTAGGGTAGGCTAATGGACGATGAAAATAATTAAACCCTTTTTAAGTCCTATAAAGTTTAGGAACATTATCAAAAGAATCATTAACATCCTAATCGGACGCGCTAGCAATTCTTTGCTAGTTCCGACCGGATTAGATATTAGATTAATGATTGTTTTGGTAAAGGCTAGATATAAACGGAGTTCTGTGTCGAGATAGGGGTTAAGAGTGGGATTCCTTTTCCCTCCAGAAACCCTAATCTACACGCATCACCGTCGTTCTAGTTCTAAATCTATTAATGGATAAAAAGGGTAACTTTTAATTAATCGTCCATAATTACTAAATCCTAACGAACCCTACAAGCCCTCTTATTATATTAATTATATCTTTAAAATAATCTAGATCTATATTTTACATTCTTATTTAACGTAGATCTAGAAACCATTCTATAAAATTCTTTATCCCTCCTCTCTTTCTCAACACATCTAAAGTAAAAGTAAAAGGTTCCACGTTTCCCAGAGGACGACCCGTACTCATCTCGGTCTAGCTACACGCGACACCGTTCTGATTGCGGTTATTCTATAAAAACACTTTTCGTATCAATCACCCCTGCAGTTAATTATGCTACCACATCGCGGTAACCACTTTCTCCTTCTCCAGATGGTCACTTCGTGTCGTGTGTGTTTATTTTATGTTTGGTTGCCCGTGGATTGTATACGGAGACTGAGTTATGTCGTCGTCCGTAGGGCGTGGACTAGTCCAAATCCGTATTATCTTAGATTTGGGTTTGGAGGTTTGGGTTTAAGGATACATTAGCCTCATTCGAGACTAAGATCGACTTAAACATTTGTTAAGGATACATTAGTCTAATTTTCAGACTAAGATCAACTTAACGGGATCGTTTAGATCCAACAATAGAGCAATTAAGAGAGCCCTGTTGTTTAGTTTAGTGACATTGCGGTCAATAGGTAGTTTAAGGACGTTGCGGTCCATAGGTAGTTTAAGGACATTGCGGTCCAATGTTAGTTTTAAGACGTTGCGGTCAAGGTTAAGGACCTCATAGTCCGTGGATTTAAGGACTCCACAGTCCAAAGTTAGTTTTAAGACATCTCGGTCAAGGTTAAGGACGTCGTAGTCCATGGGTTTAAGGACCCCACAGTCCAATGTTAGTTTTAAGACATCCCGGTCAAGGTTAAGGACGTCGTAGTCCATGGGTTTAAGGACCCCACAGTCCGATGTTAGTTTTAAGACATCCCGGTCAAGGTTAAGGACCTCATAGTCCATGGGTTTAAGGACCCCACAGTCCGTGTCAATATGTGGTCATTGGGACCCGTCACCTCTTTGAAGACGTTGAGGAATTACAACGCCGAGTATCAAAGGAGTGAAGAGATGTACCCTTAAACCGAGATAGATTAAATAATGTTTGGCCCAATTTGGAACCAAGACCAATTAATTATATTATGAGCCCATTGGCTCAGTTGAATTTGAATTGAGGACTTATGGCCAGCTTGGGCTAAGTTCAGTCATGTTTAAGATATTGGCCCTCTGTTGGTCCATTAGAGGAGAGGCTTTGCCTCTAGACACTTAGCCAATTGGGCTAAAGTTAGTGTTAAACACCAGCAACAGGGGGTTCAAATTAGTGTTAAACACTAAAACAAATCGGTGTTAAACACTAGCAACAGAGATCTCAAATTAGTATCAAACACTAAGATAATCAGTGTTAAACACTGGTGACAGAGATTTTAATTTAGTGTCGAACACTAAGAAAATTAATGTTAAACTCTGTTAGTGTTAAACACTAAGAAATTCAGTGTTAAACACTGCAAGAAAGGCTCTTCGGTTAGTGTTGAACACTAAGGCAAAACAGTGTTAAACACTGGATTCAGAGGGTCCAATTTAGCGTTAAGCACTAAGGTAAGAGGGGTCACGTGGTAGCACGTGAGGGCGCCCTCCCCTTTATTTGTTCTGCCGAGAGTGGTGAATACTTTGGAGTATCACGTGCTGTCACGTGATGGGCATTTAATTGTTTGTGTGTTAAAGCTTCTGCCAAGGGTCACGTGGGTCACGTAAGGCATTGCCTTAAAAGCCCTTCTCTGTGGATCTTTCCAGGGGTCACGTGGTAGCACGTGACCCTGCCTCTTTGCAATTTCTGATTAAATTCTTCATTAAATCCCCATTGTCTTCTGCAGAATTATATTCTCTGATAGAGTTGAACTCTGATTTTCCTGTAGGAATTAAATTCCTCATATATGTGAAGAATTGAGTTCTGTCATAGGGTTAAACCCTAATAATAACTTTAAAAGAACTAAATTCCTTCTTTCTTTAGAGAATTACTCTTAGATAGGGTTAAACCCTAATTTATATTCTGAGGGATTAGATTCTGTCATAGGGTGAAACCCTAATTTCTTCTTTCTTAAGGGAATTAAATTCCTGTTATTTTAACAGAACTAAGTTCCTAACTAGGGTTAAACCCTGATTCTGTTCATTCTGAAGGAATTATATTCCTATAACATAGGGTTAAACCCTAATTCATCTCAAAGGAATTAAATTCCTATAATTCTGCGAGAATTAAATCCTCAAACTTTCATTCCCTCTCTATGCTTTGGATCTGCATGGCAGGATCTCAACCCAATGAGAATTAAATTCTCTATTCATGGGGAGATGTGCACTTTGCAGATCCTCTACTAAAGAGAGAACTAAGTTCTTCTTTTTAATATCAGAGTTAAACTCTTTTGAGAATTAAATTCTCTTTTTTCTTGAAAGCCTCCCCCTTCTTACCTAAGGTTTTCTTTTGCAGAAGATCCAAATTCCTCCAAAGTCTCAAGGCTCTATTTTTCTCTCTCCCCCCGTGTATCGATCTCTTTCCATATTTCTCTGTCTCTCTTGGCTCCTATTTATAGGAGAAGGAGCAGAATCAATTAGTTTTAGTGAATAATTCATTGTGGGATTTGATTTGTATTCATTAGAGATCTGATTTACATTCATCATTCATTTGGACCTTTGGATTATTAGGTGAATTTTATCCACATTGGATTTTAAATCCAAAGATATTCTTCTGTTGTTTCGGTTAGATTTTAAGGGGAAATCTTTCCAAGTTCGATATTTTTCCATAGATAGGTGATATTTAATCACCTTTAAATCTTTAATCCAATCGGTTTCAAATAATCATTCCCCATTGGAAAGATTAGAATGCTGTTCAGAATTTAATTCTGTTAAATAGATAGGCTTTGAAAGCCGGTCACGTGTGGCCACGTGACCCTTGGTCACGTGTAGGCATGTGACCCATGGTCACGTGTAGGCACGTGACCCTCCTGGAACGAGCTTTCTTCTGCTTTCTGCGCTCTATCTTCTAGCCGCTGTTCAACCGTCACGTGCCAACACGTGACCCTTGGTCACGTGTGAGCACGTGACCCTTTCTGAAGCCTTTTCTTTGATTTAGTCAGGGAACTGAGTCTACCTTTGCCGCTGCTTTTAATTGTCACGTGCCAACACATGACTACTGGTCACGTGGTAGCACGTGATGCCTCTTCCGTAACTTTCCTGATTTTAAATCAGGAAACAAATGCCCCCACATCGTTGTTTTCACGTGTCTGCACGTGAGTGCAACGCTGTCACTTTTGTGACCGTTGGATTCCTCTAGGGATTTGGGGAGATGAAGCGTCTCCATCACATCCTATAAATACCCATGTCCTTTCAGAAGAGCCTCCACTTTTCTCATCTTCTTCTCTTGCAAACTTTTCTGAGAATTTAATTCTCTTCTTCCAGAGCTTAGTTCTCTGCCTTGAAACCTTTTCAGAGTTTAATTCTGTTCAAAAAGACTCTTTTCCTCAGGTAATGTCTTTGAACAAACGATGAACTTTCACATTCCTCTGGATTTTAAATCCAAAACAAGGGTTTTTACCCTTTAAATATGAACCCATGAAACCAATTAATCTTCAGCAGTAAATCTCTTTTTAGGGTTCATCTGATCCTCCAAGGAGATGATGATGACAGTTCAAATCCATGGAGTTTAACTTCGTTCACAGAAAAAAGCTTCTGGGGATTTAATTCCCCTTTCCAAAAGGAATTCAATTCCTGTGAAGAACTAAGTTCTTCCCCATAGAGGCTTCTTAGGGTTTCCTTCGCCCCAGGTTGTCCTTCCGTGATCAGTGAAGAAGACGGTTGCAATGATGTCTCTTGTGGGAATTTAATTCTCCTGATCTTGTTTGATTTGTTGTAGAGCCCAAGGTAGATTTGTCCTTTAGGAGAATATGTAGGGCCACTCGAAACCCACTTTTTATTTAATGAGGGTATCCCCTTTGTCTTATTACAACTGCCTGGCCTCATTATTAACGAGCCGTCATCTTGATTCCGTGGGGCCCATGTGTTTTGTAGCCAATGGTCCCAAAAAAAAATCTACTGATGTTTTCTTCAACTAGTCTTCATGTTCATGCATGGATATATATTTTTGACTTTGCTTTTGAAGGTCTTCTTCCATTCGATTTCAGGTGCGATGGCTTCTGCTCCGTGTGTTCCCTTTACCCGTTCGGAGGCCGCTTTTCCTCAATCACTGTCCGATGAGGAAGCGATGGCGATGATCCGGGCTCATGACCCGAACTGTACCAACTTTCTTCTATGGGGAACTTGGTACGGCCATATTATCCGGGGTCGCCGAAGTTTCCTCTGCGCAATACCAACAGAGCCTACTTTCCCGTTTTTGCCGATGGACCCTCCGAGGACGGTCTTTGCCGTGGAGATGCCCAACTGGACTCCAACGGGGAGGCTCGAGCCTTCGACGACCGGTATTCCGAACCATCCGATCCCGGCTATAGACATTCTGGGGAGGCACATTTGCCAGGGTGAGGCCCAACCATGGGGACAAATCTACAAGATAGGGCTCACCCCTCGACATCCTACGGGGTACCTTCTTTGGGCTCGCTACATCCTGTCCGCCCATCGCACGAGGCTGCAGAAGGTTGGGCTTTACCAGGCGATCTACGCGTCGCTCTTTCACTACCAATCCCCGCATGTTTGGTGGGTTAAGGCGTTCCTGAACCAGTGGAACATTCCCACTAACACTTTCCTTTTAGGGGACCGCGAAGTCTCGATCTCTCTGGCAGAATTCTATGACATCTCGGGGTTGCCAATCAGGGGCAGTCTGTATGAGGAGTTGCTGCCCTCTGACGAGTACATCTTTGAGCCCGAGCTTGCTCCGGTTGACGGCCTGTCCGCTGAGAATGCCGTCCGCCACAAGCGTCCCAGTTTGATCAAGGCGCTAGGTATTGTTCAGTTGATAAAACTGCACATTTGTATCACATTTTTCCTACCATTTTCATATTAAAAAAGGACTTTATTATAATATAATATACATATGTGGGTTTATGTGTGAAAACACCATTTTCCATGTGTTAATATATTTTAATTATCATTTGGTAGGAAAATGTATGCAAATAAATCTATTGACCAAATCCTAGTAGAGCTAAGTCTACTAAATATTATTTGAGATTATTGTGCAGAATTTTCCAAGTTGTTATGCAGAATTTATCAAACAAATCAATTTGTTGAGGAAAACTTGCCAAATTAAGAAGCAAAACTTGGAGACCAAGTTGTAGGGTTCCTAGGCACTCTTGTGAAGGTTCATAAGGCATCAAACATACCCGGATAAAATTTTAGACGTGCCGAACAACCCAAAGCCCGGATCTTTGCTAGATTATTAGGGTTTAGCATGCAAGATAACATCTTTTTATCTAAGTGTGAGGGATTACAACCTTTGTAGTCCGCTCCTTCACTTCACAAGCTCCGAGTAGAAGTCCCTTCCCCGCGATCCTCGATCTCCCGGACTCAAGAGAGGCTCCACGACTCAAACGATCCATGCTAGCTTGAAGTGTTCCGAATCTCCGATGATCTACGTCGAAGTTGCAATAACCCAAGCTTTCTCACTCTAAAGAGATGAACACCCTAATCTCATGGGCTAGATTAGATGAGGATGAGGGAGTAGTAATTATGCTTTCTTTTTAATTCACTTTCTCACAATTTATCATCACAAATGGAATTTCTAGTGAGCTCAAAATCAAGAGAGAAGAAGATGATAATGGAAATGATAATTCCTTTTGTGATGAATAGAAAAGAAATCTATATGATTGATATATCAACCATGGTCAAGGATGAGTGGCTAAGAGTTTGTAGAGAATAAACTAGAGTTAGGGTTTGGTTAGGTTAGATAACGAGTCATCAAGAAATATCAACCATAATATCTTAAGCATGACAAAAACAAAGCTTCTAGAAGGTGCAAGAAGAAGCTTACCCTAATCAAACCCTAATCCCTTTTAATCATCCTTAAACATATTTAATAATAAATCATATCATGTCACAATAATATATATCACATATATATTATATATTTGCAACAAAAGAAAATAATACAATTAACATATATCGCATATATATCAATTTATCATCCAGTGAGAAAATGAAATAATAAAGCGAGCCAATATTAGATAATGTAATACATTATATCATATATATTATTATACATTAAATCATCGAATCAACACTTGATTCGACGATCCGGCTATATCGAATATTACCGACTAATATATCATGTACCGATTCATCGAATCAACACTTGATCCGATGACCCAGTTCATATCAAAATATCACGAGAATATAATACGGTATCTCATATCGCATTATTCTCGGTCCTGCACATATCACATATGCGCCTCTACTCCGTTTCGCCTGAGCCAAGAAACCTCTGTGTAGGACTCTAAAGAATCGTCAATACGCCGGTAGCAGGTGATGATCATATCAAACACCCACAAGCTGCAAGCGGTCAGCTAAACGTAACAGCCACCCAGGTATTGAGCGATCAGAAGATCAACAAGCTATCCTGTGCGTTCTCCTGTGATTCCAATCAGTAACACTCCCGTACAGTCCGGTCTGTTCATCTGATATGTCACATATCAAGTCTAGGGGTGGTAAACGTCAGACCCCAGTAACCGATAAGTCTGTTTCCTGATTTAAAATCAGGAAAGCTTCTGGGAAAAGCTTCAGAAGAGGGTCACGTGCTTACACGTGACCAGCAGTCACGTGTTGGCACGTGACACCTAAACGCATCATCAAGGCAAGTTCAGTTTCCTGACTACATTGAAGAAAAGGAGCTTCAGAAAGAGTCACGTGCTCCCACGTGACCAGCGTCAAAGGCACACCGGATCCCTGATCAAATCAAGGAAAAAGCTTCAAAAAATGTCACGTGCTCCCACGTGAACAGGGGTCACGTGTTGGCACGTGACGTTCAAAACATCAGAATTGTTCTCCAGTTAAATCAAGAAAAAGAGTCCAGACAAGGGTCACGTGCTCACACGTGACCAGGGGTCACATGGTGGCACGTGACAGTTAAGCAGCGATCAGAAGACAGCGCAAAAGAAAGGAAAATGCTCATTCCAAAGGGGGTTACGTGCTCACACGTGACCATGGGTCACGTGGTCACACGTGACCGGCTTTCAAAGCCCTTTTGTCAACAGAATTAAATTCTGAGAGAAATGCAAATCTTTCCAAAGGAACGCAACTATATGCATCCAATCAAATTAAAGATTCAGAGATCATTTATTCATGGAAAATCTCGGGTTTGGAAAGATTTCCCTTTTAAATCTAACCAAAATAACAAAGGAGAATCTCTGGATTTGAAATCCAACGGTGAATAAAATTCACCTAATAATCCAAAGGTCCAGAACGAATGAAGGATGCAAATCAGATCTCTCAACGAAGATTCGTCAAAAACCAACTGATTCAGCTGCTTCTCCTATAAATAGGAGCCAAGAGACACAAGGGAGAGATACATACGCAGAGGGAAGAAAAAGAGAGCTCTGATACTTGGAGGAATTTGGATCTTCTGCAAAAGAAAACCCTAGGTAAGAAAGGGAAGGCTTTCGGAAAGAAAGAGAATTTAATTCTCAACAGAGTTTAACTCTGATACATAAAACAGAAGAACACATTTCTTCTCTCTTTAATAGAGGATCTGCAAAGTGCACATCTCCCCTTAAGGTTGAGAATTTAATTCTCAATGGGTCGAGATCCTGCCATGCAGATCCAAGACATAGAGAAGGAATGCAAGCATGAGAATTTAATTCTCACAGAACTATAGGAATTTAATTCCTTTAAGATAAAAGTAGGGCTTGACCCTGTATCATGGGAATTTAATTCCTTCAAAACAAAAGAAACCAGGGTTTAACCCTAATTAAGAACCTAGTTCTGTTGGAACAGCGGGGATTTAATTCCCTTGATCATAATTTAACAGAGAATGGGAATTTAATTCCTTAAAAGCTTTTACTAGGGTTTAACCCTATTCAGTTCTTCACATATACGAGGAATTTAATTCCAACAGAAAATTCAGAGTTCAACTCTATTTCAGAATATGAATCTTCGAAAGGAAGTAGGAATTTAATTCCTCTGAAATCTAAAGCTCGAGGAATTTAATTCCTAAAAAAAAAGATCAACGGATCCTCTAAAAACAACATGCATAGAGGCAGGGTCACGTGCCACCACGTGACCCCCCAAGAGATCTATAGAAAACCCCTTTGAGGCGGTCCCTCACATGACCCACGTGACCCTTAACAAAAGCTCTACCAAATGAGCATATGAATGCCCGTCACGTGAGGGCACGTGATGCTCTGAAAAATGCAGCGATTTCAGCAGAATAAATGGAAAGAGGGCGTGCTCACGTGTTGCCACGTGACCCCTTTTGCCTTAGTGTTCAACACTAAATTGGAACTCTCAAACCCAGTATTCAATGCTGATTAAAAAGCCTTATTGGCAGGATTCAACACTGATCCGTTTTAGTGTTTAACACTAATTTGAAAAAGCCTTATTGCTGGTGTTTAACACCAATTATCTCTTAGTGTTGAACACTAATTCAACAGCCTTATTCCCAGTGTTCAACACTGATTGCTCTGAAGTGTTTAACACTAGGCTTTGGCCCAATTGGCTAGAGGGATAGAGGCAAATATTCTCCTTCAATGGACCAACAAAGAGTCAATATTCCAGACCTGACTGGACTTAGCCCAAGCTGGCCATAAGTCCTCAATTTGTGATTAACTGGGCCGGTAGGCTCATAACATAATTGATCAGTCTTGACCCAAATTGGGCCAAGGACCATTTAATCCATCCCGGTTCTAGGGTACATCTCTTCACTCCTTTGATACCTGGCATTGTAATCCCTCAATGTCTTCAAAGAGGTGACGGGTCCCGAAGACCATTCATGATATGGACTGTGGGGTCCTTAAACCCATGCATAATGCAAAATTCCTGGTTACGTGGAACGTGGATAACGTCACTCTTTGACCCCATGAAAAACGTCCAGAGCGGATCCTGGTCCTCGCAGAGCACGGCAGTGAACCCGTGTGAAGCATCCAGAGCGGAGCCTGGTCCTCGCCTAGCACGGCAGTGAACCCGTGTGAAGCATCCAGAGCACATACCGGACTGTGGAGTCCTTAAACCCATGGACTATGACGTCCTTAACCTTGACCGAGATGTCTTTAAACTACCAACGGACCGCAATGTCCTTAAACTACCCACGGACCGCAATGTCCTTAAACTACCAATGGACCGCTATGTCCCTAAACTGGAACATGGACCACTATGTCCCTAAACTAGAACAATAGAGCCCCAAAATGCTCTTTTGTCGGATCAAAATGATCCCGTTAAGTTGATCTTAGTCCCAAACTGGACTAACGTATCCTTAACAACCATTTAAGTTGATCTTAGCCTCAAATATGGCTAACGTATCCTTAAACCTTCAAACAGACTTTAGTCCCAAATTGGACTCTAGATCCCCCAATCAACTTTGGCTCAAGGGTACATCTCTGAACTCCTCTGACACATGTCGTTGTAATCCTTCAACGTCGTCAGAGAGGTGATGGGTCCCGACGGCCATACATTCAGTGGACCACTATGTCCCTAAATTGGAACAATTGGGGTCCAAACACTCCTTTGTCGGATCTAAATGATCCTGTTAAGTTGATCTTAGCCTTGAACTAGACTAATGTGTCTTTAACAAACGTTTGAGTTGATCATAGCCTCAAGCATGGCTAGCGTATCCTCAAACCAAACCCCCAAACCCAAGTCTAAGAAGATGCGGATTTGGACCAGTCCATGCCCTACGGGCGACAACATAACTCAGTCTCCGTAAACGATCCACGGGCAATGAAACATAAAACAAGAACACACGACACGAAGTGACCATCTGGAGAAGGAGAAAGTTGTTACCGCAAAGCGGTAGCGTAATTAACTGCAGGGGCTTGCGCCTGCAGGGAAGAGCGTCCCCACAATCAAAAACCCCTCGAACGAGGGGGAATCTGACGAAGTCTGCTACATCGGACGCATCCGTCTAGACCTCCGATTTATGGCGCCACGGATCGACTTGGCATCTTCGGAGAGGTGGACGGATAGCACCAATTAGCATCTGCCCCGAATTTCAGGCGGGACGGCCCAATGTCTCGGCCGCCATTCGGAGGGGAACAGATTCTGGCACGCCCGGTGGGACCTTTTCCTCTTTCCACTCCACACTTCGTGTGTCGTGATTCGCGAACCAATCGCGGTTCGCTAACAGTTGCCCTTGGGTTTCAAGATACTAAGAATTGGCGCCTTGCCTATTGCAGAAAACAAAGGATCGATGGCCGCTACTTCCGCGAAATCCTCCAACTGCTCAAGCTGCAATTGCGACCAACGCTTTGCCTCGCCGGGAGGTATAGCCTATGGACCCCAAGCTGCTTCGTTGTTCACAATGCCGGCGGACCAGGTGACTCAGGCCACCACCGGATTGTTCTTTGGGACTATACTCCCGCCATCCAGCTTCACGGCGCCAGTGCTGACAAAGGAAGCCCTCAAGAAGTCGGTCTTTGATCGTCTCACCCCTGCCACGGCTCCTCTCACCGAGTCGTCCGATGTCAACGCCTCAGTCTTTTCTAGATTGGGCCAGAAATCCTGCAGATTCGTCGCAGAGAAGGCTGCTCCTAAGAAAACGGCCGCTCATGCTTCCGAAATCGCCAAGGCAGCTTCCCCGGCCAAAAGGTCGGTCTTTACCAGATTAACGACTTCAGCTCCCGCTCCCGTTGCACAAAGGACATCGGTCTTTGACAGTCTAACACCAACAACGACCCCCCGCCCACACAGGGGGCAAGATGAAACCGTTCTTATATCTGACTCTACGCCGTCTGCTCGATGCGCTCGACGTCGTCATTGGCGCCGAATAAGGAAGGCTGGGGGCAACTCCCCCTCTGGATTGACTCCACCAGCCCCGGTGGTAGAAGTTAATGCTGCTGTTCCAACTAGGAACAGCTTCGAAATGTTAAATAAGGTGCGAAGGAATTCCCCTACCGCAGTGCTGAAGAGGTCTCCTCCCCCATCGGAAAAGGTTGTGGAAATAGAATCAGAACAGCCCCGATCTCCTCAACGGCTGTCTTCCAAAATCTATAAGGTTTGGCGGCAGGCCCGGGACTCAATCATCGATCCAAACCTCTCCCGCCAGCATAAGAAGCTGAAGATCCAACCGAAAGCTGGTCACCAGGCGAAAACCCAAAAGGCTGTTTGGACGCCCACCTCGACGGCCCCCTCAACCTCCATGGCTCATAAAAGGAGGGAGCCAGAGAAGATCCCTCAACGTGCAACGACGGCTAAAAGCAACAAGCCCGGACACCCTAAGTCTGGGGGCATGATGGTCCACACCGTATGCATGGCCTCTGGAAAGGAGGAGAGCCGCACTTCTACAGGCCACCGACCGCTAACCCGATCCGTAACGAAATCCCAGGAGCAACAACAAAAGCTCCAAGAAATGATGAATGCTATGGCCGCGCTCACCGGGCCAAAGGAAAACCCAGAAGCATCCTCGGACGCACGCCGGGAGGAAGAAACCGACGCTGAATTCCTTCGCCGGACACTGGAGAAAAGGGACAGAGAGGCTGCTGAACAAGCGGCCAACATACAACGGATGGGCCTTCTCTTTCAAGATGTGATAGGAATGATGATCCAACAGGACTTACCCGCCGAAGATCCTCCGATTGTTCTTGAAGACGACCGAGGAGAGACGTCCAATCCACCACCAGCCTTCTCAACGGCCAAGGAGGAGACGATCTCTAAGGCTGACTTGACTGACTACATAGCCCAGCAAATCCGAGTTCATCATGCGACTGAGGCAGCTGGTCAAGTCGTGAAAACAGGGCGACCGTATCCAGGCTGGTACGATCAAATCAAATATCCGCAAGGCTATACGATACCGAAATTCCATGTGTATAAGGGGACCGGCAATCCTCATCAACACGTCGCCCAGTTCCGAGCCCTCTGCGGTAACACCGGCGGTGACGATAAACTGTTACTCCGTCAGTTCGTTGGCAGCTTATCAGAAACAGCGTTCGAATGGTATTCGGAACTCCCGAACGATTCCATCAAAACGTTCGCTGAAATGGAGTTGTTGTTCACTCAGCGGTTCGCAAGTGCCAGCGAGCGCACTCCAATTACTGCTTTGATTAACGCCAGGGTAAAGCCAGGCGAAACCTGGGTCCAGTACGCTATACGATGGCGAAATTTGTGGTCGAGATGCGAGCAACGCATTGAGGAAGCACCCGCAGTGGGTATGTTCGTGGGAACCCTAGACCCTCACGCAACTATCTCCCAGTTTATGATGTTCTTTAAGCCAACCACATTCCAGGCTTTAATCGACAAGTTGGCTCAGATGGACCAGATGGGTCATAGGCCACCTCCTCCGAAGTCGGAACCTCGGAATGATAAGGGTAAAGGAAGGGCAACCTTTGTCGCGAACACCCAACAGCAGCCTGACACCCCGAAATCGGCAGATCAATTGGAAGAAAGACGCCGATATTATAACGAAAAGATGAAGCGTCCCTACTCGTTCCCACAAGACAAGACAAAACGGTTATTTGAGCTGGCAATACGCAACAGACTTATCAACCTCCCGAATCCAAGGCGACCGCCACAACCCAACGAGGTGAATAACCCCAACTATTGCCCTTACCATCAGACGGTAAGCCATCCGATTGAAGATTGCTTCGTCTTCAAAGGATGGATCGAAGATCAATACCTTCAGGGGAAGTTTGTACTGTCCGAAAAGTGGAAGGTGAACCCGCCACAACCACATACTCCTAAAAAGACGGACACATCGGGGGCAACCTGCTCCTTTATCGAAGAAATTCCATGGGAGGTCGTGCTATCAACAAAGACCAAAAGGATGCTGAGAGACCTTCACGCGTGCCCTGCAATCGAATGGAAGGACCCTCTTGAACCTCGAATTATCGAAGGAGCAGTGAAGCCCCGCATAACTACGAAGACTGCTGACAAGGGCCCAAATACTCACGCCCAGCCGTCAAAAGCTTCGAAGAAAAAGAAGAAGAAATCCAAGAAGCCCGCGAAGCTTGGAGACGAGCGAACAAACTTGCAGAAGCAAATCGACGCGCTGGAAGAATATAATCAGAAGGCGCGAACTCCTGTCACACTGCAAGAGTTCCTCAGCCATATCTTTCAAGAGGACGATGATAGAGAGAACTCGTCGGATGAATCCGAGGGATATGCGGCAAGTTGCAACATGATCTCCCACTCGTTTACCGACGATGAGAAAACTCCTAGCACTAAGAAGCTGAAGGCGGAACCCGAACCAGAGCGTGCGAGGCTGACAACTGATATGATCAATGCCTTCCTAGACGAGATTCGTCTAAAAAGTAAAGCAGATCAGGAGCGTGAGATGGCAGCATCAGGAAGAACCAAATGCGGGCGACTGAACGAAGGAATTGAACTACCCCTGCCAGAACGAAAGGTATCTGAGATGGACAAGAAGATATTCAAGACGAGGAAAAGGTTCGCCAAAGCCATGTCAGTGGGAATGAGGTTACCACCCTCGGAAGGAAACACACACAATGGGGCGGAGAAGCACCCCGATTACTGCGCATATCATCAGAAAGTCTCACACCCCACAGAGGAGTGCGACGCCTTTAAGATATGGTGGCAAGGATATGTTGCTCGTCGGCAACATTTCAAACGCATGAAACGCAAGAGCCGTCGGGAGCAAAGAAGCGCCGTTGACGGGCCCAACAGAATTACTGGCAACTGTTATATGGCTCATGCCGAGGGGTCGCAAGTCCTCACCTTTGGGAGCGACTCTGACGAAGAAGTGACTTTGGGCCCTCTCTTTGAAGAATCCGCACTAAGGAAAGATGAGGAATCCGAAGCCTGCGGAAACACTCAGCTGCGCAATCGCACACTCCCGGAAAAGAATCTCGGGCCTACGAACAGAAAAGATAAGGGAAAGGAAAAGGTCACTGAAGATATCACTTTGGATGACCAAGTCGCGAAAGAACTGGCTGCCAAAGACCCTCCTAGGAGGAGTAAAGTGGACTATAACATCCTCGCGCATCTAAGGAAGCTACCTTCTCAGCTCAGCATTCTCGACGCCCTCCTATTATCAAAAGAAGCACGGGACTCACTAATTAAGGCACTATAAGAACCTGAGCAATTCCAAGCCTTTCTCGCCACCGAAAAGATGAAGGACGAACTGGAAGAAGTGCATACGGCCGACGTCACTTTCGGTGATGAAGACCTCCTTCTCGGGACGTGCGACCATAACCGTCCCCTATATGTCTCTGGGTACTGCCATGACATCAAGATAGGCAAGATCCTGGTGGATAACGGATCCTCCGTTAATCTCCTTAATGTTCGGGTGTTGAAGGAAATCTGCATGAGTGTGCAGCATCTCGCTCGTGACAAAATCACTATCTCCGGTTTCGATTCACAATCGTCACGGACTCTCGGATCTGTAATACTAACATTACGCTTCGGACTTCTCGTCACAGACATCAAATTCCATGTCATTGACGCCAAGACCTGTTACAATGCCTTGCTCGGCCGTCCTTGGTTACACGAGTACAACATCGTCCCTTCTACACAACATCAGTGTATGAAGTACTTTAAAAATGGTTTCGAGTATACTGTAACGGGTGAGCTGAACCCATTTTCCGTGAACGAAGTCCGCAAATACGAGGATGCAAAATACTTTTTGCCAGACTTTGAAGATACAGAAAGGTGTCACGACTCGGAGAACAAGGCCGCCGCCACCATCCCTGTTTTCGGAAGCGATACCGAAGAAGAAGAAGAGATAGTTTATACGGGGCCAGCTCAACGCAACAACCGGAGGACGCCCATCCCCATACTGGTCTTCGGAAGTGATTCGGAAGATGAGGTCAATGCCGTATTCTCCAATAGGCTTTCAATACAAGCACCTCCTGGCGATGACCATAACTTGCAGATCACCATGGTACCGCGAGAACACTACAAGGACCTCGACACGCTTCAAGCTCACAGTGTGCAAGAGCTGCAAACGTTTTGCGTCCCCCCCAGGCGAAAGGGTGAGAAGATGATCCTATTTTATCGATCCTCAGAGTCGAAAGTAGAGAAAGAGATCTGGCACGGCGTAGATGCTACATGTGACAGACTCCAGCCCATCCGTTTGCCCAGATACTATACAAATGGATTAAAAAAGCTATTGAAGCACCAAGGGGTACCCTTAAAACAAACTGTTCAACAGGCTCGGTTTTACAACAGGATTTGGGATGTCCCTGGAACCCAACGCAAATTGCCCAATGGGAAAATGGAGACACTCGGGCTTGGATACGCGAGAACCGGAAAACGAGAACGAGCTCATAACAGCTACGCTATATATACCTTTGATGAAGAAGAGGACGCCCTGTCAGGGGATGCCAACCCCTCATCAAAACCAGACCACGCGATTGAGGCGTCAAGTCCGTCATTTCTAGAACGAATGGACAAGCCCATCAGGAAAGTGGGTCAGAAAGGTCAGGAAGACCCCAACCACGAAATGGCCATCTACGAGAAGGCCAGGACGCAACGTCTATTTCAACAGGCTGCGAAAGGCAAGAATGCTCATCCTTGTCGACCCATCATGCGAAAGGCCCGACGCGGAGACGGAAATAAGTCGAGAAGCGGAAAAAAGAGCCGACAACAACGACGTAGGATTAGAGGGTTACGAGGTCGAGTACTGCACAGCCCGGATTCGCCCTTCATAGAAAAGATGAGTCGAGCGTACTCCTTCCCCCGAGACAAGACGGAAAGGTTACTCAAGCTCGCCCTAAAACATCAGATGATCGCGCTTCCGGAGTCTAAACACCCTGAGCGAGCTAATAAGGCCTCTCGCTCGGGCTATTGCTCTTATCACCGAGCCGTAGGACATCCTACCGAAAACTGCTTCACCTTCAAGAACTGGGTCGAGGACCAGTACCGACGGGGCAGATTCGCTTTGTCCAACAGCTGGAGGGTAACGCCGCCACGAAAGCACGAGTCCAAGGCCGCAAGAGCGGAGCCGGATCCGCCTCGGCCCCGGGAGCGTATTCGCACCTGTTAAACGATTGCGATAGACAACCCTTCCCGGTGCTTCGAAAACAGCGATGATGAGGTTATCTCAGAATTCCCGCCTGCTCCGAAAGAACTGGAAGACGGTATACATACTACTGCAGATAACCTCAGGAAGATTGAGTTGGGATCGGCAGAGGACCCGCGACCAACATTTGTCAGCGAGCTACTCTCTGAAGAAAGGGTGGCCGCGTTAAAAAACGTGCTTCTACGACATAAAGACTGCTTCGCATGGAACTACTCTGAGATGCCGGGATTAGATCCGGAGGTTGCCGTGCATAAGCTAGCAATATCCCCGGATATCAAGCCAGTCAAGCAAGCGCCGAGGAGGATGCGACTCGAGTTGGAGATGAGCATCAACGCCGAAGTCAAAAAACTAATCGATTCTGGATTTATCCAAGAAGTACAATATCCCGATTGGATCGCCAATATCGTCCCGGTGATGAAGAAGAATGGGACAGTGCGTATATGCGTGGATTTCAGGGATCTCAACAAAGCCTGTCCAAAAGATGATTTCCCGGTGCCGGTAACCGAGCTAATGATAGATAACACGTCTACTCACGAGATCTTCTCCTTCATGGATGGTTCTTCAGGATACAATCAGATAAAAATGCATCCCGAAGACCAGAAGCACACCGCTTTCCGGACCCCTTTGGGTGTATTCTGCTACAGGGTTATGCCCTTCGGTCTAAAGAATGCCGGCGCTACCTATCAAAGGGCCATGACAAAGATCTTCGACGACCTCATACATGACATCGTCGAGTGCTATATCGATGACCTCGTAGTAAAGAGTATGTCATACGAAGATCACTTAAAGCATCTAGAGACTGTATTTCAACGCCTTCGGCAATATAATTTGAAGATGAATCCCCTCAAATGCGCGTTTGGAGTCTCCTCGGGAAAATTCCTGGGATTCGTCATCCGACACCGAGGTATTGAGATAGATCCGTCAAAGATTAAAGCGATCATGGAAATGCCTCCGCCAAGAACCCTCAAACAGTTGCGGTCTCTCCAAGGGAAGCTCGCATACATCCGGCGATTTATCGCAAATCTTTCAGGCAAATGCCGCCCCTATAGTCACCTGATGAAGAAGGGAACCCCTTTCGTCTGGGATCAAAAATGCCAAGGTGCACTAGACGAGATCAAGCAGTACTTGCAGAACCCGCCGGTATTGGCCGCGCCGATCAAGGGAAAACCCCTCATTCTTTATACAACCGCCCTCGAAGGTTCCTTGGGTGCATTATGGGCGCAAGAGAACGATCAGGGGAAAGAGAGAGCACTCTACTACTTAAGTCGAGTTCTACTGGGGGCAGAAAGCAATTACTCTCCCATTGAAAAACATTGCTTGGCGTTAATCTTCGCGATAACAAAACTCAGGCACTATGCGTTGGCACACGAAGTCTGCTTCATCTCGAAAGTGGATCCTCTTAAATACTTGATGTCAAGAGCCATATTGACGGGACGACTCGCTAAATGGGCCCTGCTCTTGATGGAGTTCTCGATAACATATCAACCTCTCAAGGCAGTGAAAGGCCAGGCCATTGCCGATTTCCTCGCTGAGCACCCGATACCGGCCGATTCTCCTTTGAATTGTGACTTGCCGGACGAGCATGCATTTGATGCGATTAGCGGTGGAAGCGCCCGATGGGAACTTTATTTCGATGGAGCGTCCTCTATAAAGAAACAAAAGCAAGGTATCCCAATGATCAAGTCAGGGATAGGCCTCATCTTTGCGACTCCACAAGGAGGGATAATGCGCTTCGCCTTCTCCTTAACAGAGCCAAGGACAAACAATGAAGCTGAATACGAAGCCCTGATAGCAGGTCTCGAGCTTGCCATTGACATGGGAATTGAAGACCTCCTCATATACGGGGATTCTCAGCTGGTCGTTAGTCAAGTGAATGGCGACTACCAAACGTGCAAACCGGAACTGGTGAAGTACGGCGAAAGGGTGCAACAACTATTGTCCCAAATTCCTTCCTACACTTTGGAGAACATACCACGCGCAGAAAATAGCAAAGCAGACGCATTGGCTAAGCTTGCTAAAGAACTGGCCGACGAGAACCTCGATGATGTCAGAATCGTGATACAAAGCCGTCGAGTGCTCGCCCCGGCAGAAATATCTCCGGAATCATGCAAAGAAGAGAGAGCGACTGAGCAGACGACCCTACAAGTAAAGGACCATGAGAAGGCCGAGGACTGGAGGGAAGTCTTCATAGACTACTTTAAGTCCCGCCGCATACCCAAAGAAGCGTCTTCAAGACATCAGCTCATGAAACGAGCTCTATCTTTCGCTTTCGTCGACAATACCCTATACAAGAGATCGCTCGATTCTCTATGGCTGAGATGCTTAGGACCTGACGAAGCAGAAAAAGTCGTTCAGGAAGTTCATGACGGACTCTGCGGTTCTCACCAAGCAGGCCCAAAGATGAAGTTAAAGATTAAACGAATGGGCTACTACTGGCCCACAATGATCCAAGACTGCCTCGAGTATGCGAAGCAATGCCACTCGTGCCAGATTCATGGAGACTTTATCCACCAACATCCGAATCCGCTACACCCAACGGTGGCCAGCTGGCCATTCGAAATGTGGGGAACTGACATAGTCGGCCCCATTGAGCCGGCATCATCTCGGGGACACCGTTTTATCCTGGCGACTACTGATTACTTCTCCAAATGGGCAGAAGCAATACCATTGAGGGAAGTAAAGACGGAGAATATCCTCCATTTCTTCAAGACGCACGTCATCTATCGGTTTGGAACCCCACGGCGGATTATCTCCGATAACGGGCCAGCCTACAGAAGCTATAAGATTAGCCGCTTCGCGCAGCAGCACAATATAGACTGGAGATATTCTTCAGTTTACAACCCACGAGCCAACGGTCTGGCCGAGGCCTTCAATAAGACCTTGACAAAGATCATAAAAAAGACCGTTTCCCGGAATAAGAGAGACTGGCACGAGAGGCTGCAAGAAGCCCTTTGGGCTTATCGAACTACATTCAAGACGGCCACAAACACAACGCCATACGCGTTAGTATTTGGGACGGAAGCAGTACTCCCCCTCGAGATAGAGTTACCCTCTCTACGAGTGGCGATCCACCACGAACTGACTGACGAAGAAAATGCTCACCTTCGACTTGAGGAGCTTGATGCCCTCGACGAAACCCGACTCATAGCGCAACAACATCTAGAAGCCCACAAAGCAAAGATGACGCGCTCGTACGAAAGATTGACCAGGCCAAGGGCATTCCGCCAAGGCGAACTCGTGCTGGTAGTCAAAAGACCTATGATCCCCAATCGTGCCAAGCGGGGAAAATTCGAGCCAAACTATGAAGGCCCGTACATCATAGACCAGGTCTACCAGGGTGGAGCCTATCTACTCGTGGACATGCACGGTGAAAGGCCTTTCAGGCCAATAAATGGCCGCTTCTTGAAGAAATACTACGCTTAGTGAGCCACAGCCTGGGTCAACGGTAGATGACGACGACTATGTCCGCTCGCTATCTTCCTAGGCTCAGACTTTACAAGCAGTAGCTGACCCTCCCATAACGACGGACCGAAACGTCCTTAAACTATCAAGGGACCGAAACGTCTTTAAACTATGAACGGACCGAAACGTCCTTAAACTATCAACAGACCGAAACGTCTTTAAACTAACGATGGACCGAAACGTCCTTAAACTAGCGACGGACCGAAACGTCCTTAAACTATCAACGGACCGAAACGTCCTTAAACTAACGACGGACCGAAACGTCCTTAAACTAGCGACGGACCAAAACGTCCTTAAACTATCAATGGACCGAAACGTCTTTAAACTAACGACGGACCGAAAACGTCCCTAAACTACTACCGCAGCATCCTTAGGCTGACGAGATAAAAAATAAAAAATAAAAAAAATAAAATACATAAAATAAAAAAAAAACGGTATGTCCACAAGCAAAATGGGCACGGATGAAAACCCGAAAGGGCTCCGTGAGTAAAAACAGCAGGACTACCGGCGAGTGTTTGTGAAAACCCGAAAGGGCGCAACCTCGTTAAAAGACACTTATAGGGTCCTCTTGACCTTGTAAGAAGAAACCACCTGCGTGAGCTCCTTACGACTCACAAAGGAGCAACACACTTAGGGATCCTTACGATTCCTAAGGAGAAAATACACTTACGAGATCCTCACGACTCGTAAGGAGAACTCTCTTATGGGACCCTCACGGCTCATAAGATTTGAAAGTCTTAAGTTACAGAGATCTAAACCTGTTCTTAAGCAAATCCTCCACAACCTCCGACATTGCCCTACAAGCGGCTCGGACTGACCCTTGTATACAATCCACGGGCGCGAATAAACATTTCCCTAAACAAAGTCCCACCCGTGACTGGGGATATATCCATATGGTGAACGACCCTTGTAAGTCCTCTCGACTTATAAGGAGAAAATCCTCTTTGTAAGATCCTTACGACTTACAAGAGAACATACACTTAAGAATCCCCACGATTCTTAAGGAGAGAACACACTTGCAAGATCCTCACGACTTGTAGGGAGAAACACCTTTGTGAGACCCTTACGGCTCATGAAATCAAAAGCCTTGGTCAACAGAACCCTTAACCCTGTTTGCTAAGCCACCTTTGTCCAAACGTCGACAGAGGCAAATGACGATTCGCTCCTGGTAAACATTCCAGACAAAATGGCCGAAATGATGGGACAACTTGCAATAAAAAGAAGCAGGCAAAATCTCGGCGGTTCACAGATAACTTAGTGATCGCCACCGTGGCATTCGTCTCGATACAGCAGACGCGATACCGGCGAATGAAGCGAAGGCCAAATTCCTAGCTTCATTGTCTCGACGACACAACATCAAGCGAAACGGAACGGCGGCAACCCCAAGTTCCATGACTCGGCGACACATATCGCCAAGAGTCAACCCCCATCCCGTGAAATGCGGATACAATCAGCAAACTTCCTGGTTACGTGGAAAGCGGATAATGTCACTCTTTGACCCCGTGGAAAACGTCCAGAGCGGATCCTGGTCCTCGCAGAGCATGGCAGTGAACCCATGTGAAGCATCCAGAGCGGAGCCTAGTCCTCGCCTAACGCGGCAGTGAACCCGTGTGAAGCATCTAGTGCAAAATTCCTGGTTACGTGGAAAGCGGATAATGTCACTCTTTGACCCCGTGGAAAACGTCCAGAGCGGATCCTGGTCCTCGCAGAGCATGGCAGTGAACCCATGTGAAGCATCCAGAGCGGAGCCTAGTCCTCGCCTAACGCGGCAGTGAACCCGTGTGAAGCATCTAGTGCAAACTTCCTGGTTACGTGGAAAGCGGATAATGTCACTCTTTGACCCCGTGGAAAACGTCCAGAGCGGATCCTGGTCCTCGCAGAGCATGGCAGTGAACCCATGTGAAGCATCCAGAGCGGAGCCTAATCCTCGCCTAACGCGGCAGTGAACCCGTGTGAAGCATCTAGTGCAAAATTCCTGGTTACGTGGAAAGCGGATAATGTCACTCTTTGACCCCGTGGAAAACGTCCAGAGCGGATCCTGGTCCTCGCAGAGCATGGCAGTGAACCCATGTGAAGCATCCAGAGCGGAGCCTAGTCCTCGCCTAACGCGGCAGTGAACCCGTGTGAAGCATCTAGTGCAAACTTCCTGGTTACGTGGAAAGCGGATAATGTCACTCTTTGACCCCGTGGAAAACGTCCAGAGCGGATCCTGGTCCTCGCAGAGCATGGCAGTGAACCCATGTGAAGCATCCAGAGCGGAGCCTAGTCCTCGCCTAACGCGGCAGTGAACCCGTGTGAAGCATCTAGTGCAAACTTCCTGGTTACGTGGAAAGTGGATAATGTCACTCTTTGACCCCGTGGAAAACGTCCAGAGCGGATCCTGGTCCTCGCAGAGCATGGCAGTGAACCCATGTGAAGCATCCAGAGCGGAGCCTAGTCCTCGCCTAACGCGGCAGTGAACCCGTGTGAAGCATCTAGTGCAAACTTCCTGGTTACGTGGAAAGCGGATAATGTCACTCTTTGACCCCGTGGAAAACGTCCAGAGCGGATCCTGGTCCTCGCAGAGCATGGCAGTGAACCCGTGCGAAGCATCCAGAGCGGAGCCTAGTCCTCGCCTAACGCGGCAGTGAACCCGTGTGAAGCATCTAGTGCAAACTTCCTGGTTACGTGGAAAGCGGATAATGTCACTCTTTGACCCCGTGGAAAACGTCCAGAGCGGATCCTGGTCCTCGCAGAGCATGGCAGTGAACCCGTGCGAAGCATCCAGAGCGGAGCCTAGTCCTCGCCTAACACGGCAGTGAACCCGTGTGAAGCATCTAGTGCAAAATTCCTGGTTACGTGGAACGTGGATAACGTCACCCTTTGACCCCACGGAAAACGCCCAGAGCGGAGCCTGGTCCTCGCCAAGCACGGCAGTGAATCCGTGTGAAGCATCCAGAGCAAACACCGGACTGTGGAGTCCTTTAAAATCCACGGACTATGACGTCCTTAACCTCGACCGCGATGTCTTAAAACTAACGATCAACCACCCCTATTCCTTACAGATCTTTGCCTCGGTTTAAGGGTACATCTCTTCACTCCTTTGATGCCTGGCGTTGTAATTCCTCAACGTCTTCAAAGAGGTGACGGGTCCCTGCAACCAAACGTTGGACTGTGGAGTCCCTAAATCCACGGACTATGAGGTCCTTAACCTTGACCGTGATGTCTTAAAACTAGCATCGGACTGTGGAGTCCCTAAATCCACGGACTATGAGGTCCTTAACCTTGACCGTGATGTCTTAAAACTAACATCGGACTGTGGAGTCCTTAAATCCACGGACTATGAGGTCCTTAACCTTGACCGCGACATCTTTAAACTACAATAGCTGGAGAAACCCCTGACTCCGTAGAACACGGACAAGGGTAACCGCATCCGGCACTTACAAGTCCTCACGGCTGGGAGAAAAACTCTTTATGAGACCCTCGTGGCTCATAAAATGCAGAAGTCTTAGGAAGCAGATCTCAACCCTGAATCCTGAGCCATCGCTGTCCTGCAAGAAGATCAAGATAGAATATCCGCAGAATGCATTCAATAAAAAGGGGACACACCATTGAAGAGAAGAATATGCCTTCATTTATAAACCTCCCTTCGACAACAATACTCGATCTAAAGCCAGCGCAAACCACCCGATACGGGAGATAACGCGGCAAGTTTCTGATCTGTATCCTATCAGGCACGCATTTGCAACTGTATGAATGTTTAAAAGGAAATGTTGCCCGAGGCACTGATGTGCATGCAACGTAACGATGGTGCTCGTAATTAAAGAAAAACAAACAGCTCATTTACGCAAGCAAGACACACGTACGACTGTCTGACAAGCATGAAAACTCAACAGAAAGCATGCAAACCACCAATGATTAAAGGAGTACATTGATTCAAACATACTACATCGGTGGGAAAAGATCACCAAACAAGGGATCAGAAATACAAGGGTTAACAAAGCAAAACACAAAATTCTCCAACTCCCTCTCCGCCTTCTCCAGCACGTCAAAACGGCGGTTTTCGCGAGGAGTCGCTCCCCACCGGTTGGAGCCGTGCTCATCAACAAAAGCAGACATGACGGCCCGACGAGCTCTTATCTGACTCAGTAAATGAACTGAGTGATCCTTCAGAGCTTGAGTGATTAGACAAGCCTCATGAAAACACTCAAGCTTGTCCTCCGCCGCGTCAAGGATCGTCGAAGTCATCTCCGCCGGATGAGGGGGTATATCGGCAAGCACAGACAGGAGGATCATCCGGAGCCAAATGGAGCCCATGGGAAGAGGAGAGCCCCGACGAGTCAGTAGCTCATACATCACCGTGTCACATTGATCATCGGTGAGAAGGGGATCTGCCAGCCGCGCAGCGAAGCGAGGGATTATCTCTTCAATGGGCACATCCCATGGTTGCCGACGAGCATGGGGACGATTGCAAGCCATGGCGATTGATCGGGTTCTCAAAGATGATCACCTTAAGGTATGAATGGATTTCTCTGTGAAGAAAAGAAGTAAGGAATGGGTTCAGGTTATAAAGGGGAGCATTTAATGCTATGCACAAAAAAATGTTGTGCATGGTGGGACGATTCTCAAAGCCTGGAAAAAAGGGGAGAGCGTTGGAAATGAAATCCAACGACGCATTGGAATCAGGTTAGGGAAATGAAACTTCCCCATCAAACAGATCCCTGCATACGCAACACATGAGCACTAGCCTTTGATTGGCGAATGAGGCGGCACTGCACAGACACAACAGAGAACTAAGCTCTGAGAACGAGAATCAAATTCTTAAAAGAAAGGTCTGAAAGGAAGGACATGAAAAAGTGAAGATGCTTCTGAAAAGACGTTTCGTCTACCCTACTCCCCAAAGCAGATCCAACGGTCACAAGAGGTGACAGCGTTGCACTCACGTGCAGACACGTGAGAACAACGCTGTGGGGGCATTTGTTTCCTGATTTAAAATCAGGAAAGCTTCTGGGAAAAGCTTCAGAAGAGGGTCACGTGCTTACACGTGACCAGCAGTCACGTGTTGGCACGTGACACCTAAACGCATCATCAAGGCAAGTTCAGTTTCCTGACTACATTGAAGAAAAGGGGCTTCAGAAAGAGTCACGTGCTCCCACGTGACCAGCGTCAAAGGCACACCGGATCCCTGATCAAATCAAGGAAAAAGCTTCAAAAAATGTCACGTGCTCCCACGTGAACAGGGGTCACGTGTTGGCACGTGACGTTCAAAACATCAGAATTGTTCTCCAGTTAAATCAAGAAAAAGAGTCCAGACAAGGGTCACGTGCTCACACGTGACCAGGGGTCACGTGGTGGCACGTGACAGTTAAGCAGCGATCAGAAGACAGCGCAAAAGAAAGGAAAATGCTCATTCCAAAGGGGGTCACGTGCTCACACGTGACCATGGGTCACGTGGTCACACGTGACCGGCTTTCAAAGCCCTTTTGTCAACAGAATTAAATTCTGAGAGAAATGCAAATCTTTCCAAAGGAACGCAACTATATGCATCCAATCAAATTAAAGATTCAGAGATCATTTATTCATGGAAAATCTCGGGTTTGGAAAGATTTCCCTCTTAAATCTAACCAAAATAACAAGGGAGAATCTCTGGATTTGAAATCCAACGGTGAATAAAATTCACCTAATAATCCAAAGGTCCAGAACGAATGAAGGATGCAAATCAGATCTCTCAACGAAGATTCGTCAAAAACCAACTGATTCAGCTGCTTCTCCTATAAATAGGAGCCAAGAGACACAAGGGAGAGATACATACGCAGAGGGAAGAAAAAGAGAGCTCTGATACTTGGAGGAATTTGGATCTTCTGCAAAAGAAAACCCTAGGTAAGAAAGGGAAGGCTTTCGGAAAGAAAGAGAATTTAATTCTCAACAGAGTTTAACTCTGATACATAAAACAGAAGAACACATTTCTTCTCTCTTTAATAGAGGATCTGCAAAGTGCACATCTCCCCTTAAGGTTGAGAATTTAATTCTCAATGGGTCGAGATCCTGCCATGCAGATCCAAGACATAGAGAAGGAATGCAAGCATGAGAATTTAATTCTCACAGAACTATAGGAATTTAATTCCTTTAAGATAAAAGTAGGGCTTGACCCTGTATCATGGGAATTTAATTCCTTCAAAACAAAAGAAACCAGGGTTTAACCCTAATTAAGAACCTAGTTCTGTTGGAACAACGGGGATTTAATTCCCTTGATCATAATTTAACAGAGAATGGGAATTTAATTCCTTAAAAGCTTTTACTAGGGTTTAACCCTATTCAGTTCTTCACATATACGAGGAATTTAATTCCAACAGAAAATTCAGAGTTCAACTCTATTTCAGAATATGAATCTTCGAAAGGAAGTAGGAATTTAATTCCTCTGAAATCTAAAGCTCGAGGAATTTAATTCCTAAAAAAAAAGATCAACGGATCCTCTAAAAACAACATGCATAGAGGCAGGGTCACGTGCCACCACGTGACCCCCCAAGAGATCTATAGAAAACCCCTTTGAGGCGGTCCCTCACATGACCCACGTGACCCTTAACAAAAGCTCTACCAAATGAGCATATGAATGCCCGTCACGTGAGGGCACGTGATGCTCTGAAAAATGCAGCGATTTCAGCAGAATAAATGGAAAGAGGGCGTGCTCACGTGTTGCCACGTGACCCCTTTTGCCTTAGTGTTCAACACTAAATTGGAACTCTCAAACCCAGTATTCAATGCTGATTAAAAAGCCTTATTGGCAGGATTCAACACTGATCCGTTTTAGTGTTTAACACTAATTTGAAAAAGCCTTATTGCTGGTGTTTAACACCAATTATCTCTTAGTGTTGAACACTAATTCAACAGCCTTATTCCCAGTGTTCAACACTGATTGCTCTGAAGTGTTTAACACTAGGCTTTGGCCCAATTGGCTAGAGGGATAGAGGCAAATATTCTCCTTCAATGGACCAACAAAGAGTCAATATTCCAGACCTGACTGGACTTAGCCCAAGCTGGCCATAAGTCCTCAATTTGTGATTAACTGGGCCGGTAGGCTCATAACATAATTGATCAGTCTTGACCCAAATTGGGCCAAGGACCATTTAATCCATCCCGGTTCTAGGGTACATCTCTTCACTCCTTTGATACCTGGCATTGTAATCCCTCAATGTCTTCAAAGAGGTGACGGGTCCCGAAGACCATTCATGATATGGACTGTGGGGTCCTTAAACCCATGCATAATGCAAAATTCCTGGTTACGTGGAACGTGGATAACGTCACTCTTTGACCCCATGAAAAACGTCCAGAGCGGATCCTGGTCCTCGCAGAGCACGGCAGTGAACCCGTGTGAAGCATCCAGAGCGGAGCCTGGTCCTCGCCTAGCACGGCAGTGAACCCGTGTGAAGCATCCAGAGCACATACCGGACTGTGGAGTCCTTAAACCCATGGACTATGACGTCCTTAACCTTGACCGAGATGTCTTTAAACTACCAACGGACCGCAATGTCCTTAAACTACCCACGGACCGCAATGTCCTTAAACTACCCACGGACCACAATGTCCTTAAACTACCAATGGACCGCTATGTCCCTAAACTGGAACATGGACCACTATGTCCCTAAACTAGAACAATAGAGCCCCAAAATGCTCTTTTGTCGGATCAAAATGATCCCGTTAAGTTGATCTTAGTCCCAAACTGGACTAACGTATCCTTAACAACCATTTAAGTTGATCTTAGCCTCAAATATGGCTAACGTATCCTTAAACCTTCAAACAGACTTTAGTCCCAAATTGGACTCTAGATCCCCCAATCAACTTTGGCTCAAGGGTACATCTCTGAACTCCTCTGACACATGTCGTTGTAATCCTTCAACGTCGTCAGAGAGGTGATGGGTCCCGACGGCCATACATTCAGTGGACCACTATGTCCCTAAATTGGAACAATTGGGGTCCAAACACTCCTTTGTCGGATCTAAATGATCCTGTTAAGTTGATCTTAGCCTTGAACTAGACTAATGTGTCTTTAACAAACGTTTGAGTTGATCATAGCCTCAAGCATGGCTAGCGTATCCTCAAACCAAACCCCCAAACCCAAGTCTAAGAAGATGCGGATTTGGACCAGTCCATGCCCTACGGGCGACAACATAACTCAGTCTCCGTAAACGATCCACGGGCAATGAAACATAAAACAAGAACACACGACACGAAGTGACCATCTGGAGAAGGAGAAAGTTGTTACCGCAAAGCGGTAGCGTAATTAACTGCAGGGGCTTGCGCCTGCAGGGAAGAGCGTCCCCACAATCAAAAACCCCTTGAACGAGGGGGAATCTGACGAAGTCTGCTACATCGGACGCATCCGTCTAGACCTCCGATTTATGGCGCCACGGATCGACTTGGCATCTTCGGAGAGGTGGACGGATAGCACCAATTAGCATCTGCCCCGAATTTCAGGCGGGACGGCCCAATGTCTCGGCCGCCATTCGGAGGGGAACAAAGTCGTGTCGATGTGTGGCTCATAACGGGTCGAGAAACTACTAGTAACACTTACCAGTAAATCTCTATATCAGCCCTGGCCAGGGACTTCCAGTTATAGCCAATCGAACACAGCACAACATCAACTCCCTATACCGGGAGAGACGAATCCCCTCCTATCGCTCATTGCCTCCATGTGATTCGGGACTGTACCCAAAAGCCACCGTTTTGCATGCCCTCTTGGACGTGGTAAGGTGGAAATCAAAGCACAGTGGGAATCACACAAGACTCTATGACGATCTCGGGTCTACAGACTACCCTGTACCGGTGTCACCGGAGAACTGCCATCTGACGTGTGGTATATCACCATCTGGGAGTTCTCGGCGAGTCCGTCCAGTGTACCCAGTCTCCACTGAGCACCCGTACACCATCTCTGATGTCAAACACCGATGGATATGGGATCATCCATCGCCCATCATATGGGTCAAGATGCGTATACGCTAGTCTACTCTGGTGTATCGATGCCCTATCTCGATATACCCTCGACTAGGAACAGTTATAGGATGTACTCATCGACTACTATGGCCCCACTAGTATGATCTCATCATAATCCCAGTAGTCGAGTACAGATCCTAAGGGCTTTATCCACATGTGAGAGAAAAACAGTAAACCAATACAAGTCAACATGTTAAGATAAAGTGAAACCAAATAGCATACTATCATGACGAGCAAGAAAGTCCTCTCTGTATATATCTAAGCATCCATCATAATATACATCATATGTACAACAATGGCCTCTAGGGCATATACATAATTAACAATCTCCCACTTGCACTAAAGCCAGCTGCTGTAGTATCTCATACCTAGCATCCCGAATAATCTCTCAAACTGTATCTGGGGAATAGTCTTCGTGAGTGGATCCGCAGTGTTGTCCTTCGTATCTACTCTCCTGACCTCGATCTCCCGGCGATCAACTATCTCCCTGATCAGGTGATACCGCCTCAGAATATGTCTGGACTTCTGATGGGATCTGGGTTCCTTGGCCAAAGCCACAACTCTATTGTTATCGCAATACAGAGGTATTGGATGTTCAATGGATGGAACCACACCAAGTTCACTAATGAACTTCTTGATCCAGACAGCCTCTTTGGCAGCATCGTTGGCAGCGATGTATTCAGCCTCCATCGTCGAGTCTGCAACGGTATCCTGTTTGGAACTCTTCCAACATACCGCCCCTCCATTGAGGGTAAAGACAAATCCCGAGTGCCACTTAGAGTCGTCCTTATCACTTTGGAAGCTGGAATCGGTAAAGGACTCCACCTGGAGTTCTCCGTTACCATACACCAAGAACATCTCCATAGTCCTTCGTAAGTACTTGAGAATGTTCTTCACAGCTGTCCAGTGACTCTCTCCAGGATCTGCTTGATACCGACTCACTACACTTAGTGAGTATGCTACATCGGGTCTGGTACATAGCATCGCATACATGATAGAGCCTACTGCCGAAGCATAGGGTATCCCTTGCATGCGAGCTCTCTCCAAATCAGTCTTGGGAGACATCTCTTTGGAGAGAGTGAGTCCAGAGATCGTGGGTTGGTTCCCACGCTTGGATTATTCCATACTAAACCTCTTTAGTATGGTGTCAATGTACTTGGATTGGGACAATCCCAGTATCCGTTTAGATCTATCTCTATAGATCATGATTCCCAATATGCAGGAGGCATCACCTAGATCTTTCATTGAGAATCTCTGTGATAAGAAGATCTTGACTGATTGCAGCATTGGAATATCATTTCCTATCAAGAGTATGTCATCTACGTACAATACGAGGAAGACAACCTTACCCTCTGCTACTTTCTTATAGATACAAGATTCATCTATATTTTTGATGAAGTCAAACTCTTTGACTACAACATCAAAATAGATGTTCCAACTCCGCGATGCTTGCTTTAACCCATAAATGGATTTAAGCAGCTTGCACACCTTTCCGCTGCTCCCACTATCTACGAAGCCCTCTGGCTGAGTCATGTACACGCTCTCTTCTAAATCACCGTTTAGAAAGGCGGTCTTAACATCCATTTGCCAGATTTCGTAGTCATGGTATGCAACAATGGCAAGTAAGATCCGGATGGACTTAAGCATAGCCACTGGAGAAAAGGTTTCGTCATAATCCACACCTGGTCGTTGACGAAATCCCTTTGCTACAAGTCTAGCTTTGAAAGTCTCAACTTTTCCATATACACCAAATTTCTTTTTAAAGATCCACTTGCTCCCTATGGGTTTTACCCCTTCAGGAGCATTTTCCAAAGTCCATACTTTGTTGGTGTACATGGATTCCATCTCAGATCGCATTGCATCCAGCCATTTCACAGAGTCACCACTCGTGATGGCCTGCTCGAAACTAGTCGGTTCATCATCATCCATGATGCAATTCTTGCTACCACCATCAATGAGAAAACCGTAGTATCTCTCAGGTGGATGGGAAACCCTACTAGATCGGCGGAGAGGCTGAGGTTCGTTGGGTACTACTGAATCCTTTGGTTCAACCAAGCCTTCTGTTATAGTTTGTGTTGCTGGAACCTCTTCCAGTTCTACCTCAATGCTACTATTCTGTTTCATAAGAAAATCTTTTTCTAAGAAAGTGGCATGTCGAGAAACAAACACCTTTTGTTCCTCGGGGTGGTAGAAGATATACCCTTGTGAATTTTTGGGATATCCTACAAACATACATAAGACAGATCTTGCCTCGAGTTTGTCCGGATTTTGTCTTTTGACATAGGCCGGACAACCCCATATCTTAATATAATTAAGATGTGGTCTCTTCCCTTTCCATATCTCATATGGAGTGGTAGGCACAGATTTGGTAGGAACTCTATTCAATAGGTCTATGGCTGTCTCAAGCGCATACCCCCAAAAAGAAATAGGTAACTCAGCTGTACTCATCATCGAGCGCACCATATCTAATAGGGTGCGATTCCTCTGCTCCGATACACCGTTGTGCTGTGGTGTATAAGGAGGAGTAAGCTGAGAGAGAATCCCATTCTCTTTTAGATAATCTAGGAACTCACCGCTTAAGTATTCACCTCCTCGATCAGATCGAAGAATCTTAATACTTTTGCCCGTTTGGTTCTCTACTTCGTGCTTATATTCTCTGAATTTCTCAAAAGTTTCAGACTTGTGTTTCATCAGAAACACATGTCCGTATCTAGAGAGATCGTCAGTGAATGTAATGAAGTAGGAAGAACCGTTCCTGGCATGCGTAGACATGGGACCGCATACATCACTATGTATTAGTCCTAAGAGTTCAGTAACTCTTTCTCCGTGTCTACTAAACGGAGCTTTGGTCATTTTTCCTTTGAGACATGAATGGCAAGTATCATAAGATGATAATTCGAACGGATTCAAATAACCATCCTTATGTAACTTAGCCAGTCGTGTCGCATTGATATGACCAAGTCTACAATGCCACAAGAAGGATTCGTTCATTTCTGAACTTTTCCTCTTGTGTGTGTTTTGTATATTGAGGACTGTATTCTGATTTAGAATGAATGTGCCATTATGTAACGAGCCTGATGCAATCAACTTTTGATCTAGGAATATGTTCATAACATTATCCTTTACTACAAAATTATATCCTTCTTTACTTAATAAAGAAACTGATATAATATTGCACATCATGTTCGGTATATAATAGCACTCATTTAGAATCAGTGTATTACGACTTGGCAATACTAGGTGATATTCACCAACTGCTTTGGCTACAATACTTGCACCGTTCCCTACTTGAACGGAATGATCACCTTTTCCCAGTTCTCTACCTTTTCGTAGCCCATGTAACAATTTACATATGTGGGATCCTGATCCGGTATCTAATACCCAGGACGTAGGGTGAACTGAGAAACAGTTCTCAATAACTAACACACCCGAAGAAGATGCATCAACATGCATGTTCTTTTGGGCGGCTTGAGAATCCATATATTCTCTTGTTTCCTGTTCAGTCTTATAACTCTTATAAGAAAGAATGGGTCCAACGATCCCTTGCTCAGTATAATAATCGGGTTCAGTCAATACATCCATATTATTATCTTGATTATGGCCTGACATGGTCGCTACCTGGAGAGAGAGAGAAGAAAACACTTTAGCGTATGCTCTTGCAAGATTAGATTGGTTATTATCTTATCTAATCAGGATGTCTCCCACTGTTTTTATCAAATCTACCTTCAAACCCTAAAAGGTAAGATTAGCCGGGATTAATTACACCCTACAATTTCGTCAATCTTTCAGCCAGATCAGTGTCGATACTTTGAGGGAGGTTCCCCGTGCTTTCGCACGGACCTAATTAGAGTAAACCTCGTTTTTCCAGAGGCGTAACCTCGTTAACACTTTTCTAGACACCTACTTGATCGACTAATCGTCCTGTGTAAAACTCTCCCAGGAGTAACACTTACTCGCAGTGGGTATCGGGATCCAACTATCTCATAGGAGGTATGCAATCTCATTGCAAATTTCAACACTTGAAATTCCCGATATAGCTTTTACCCCTGTGTGCTATGACCTTGACGCATGCCAAACAACCCATAGTCCACTAGTCAAGTTCAACCCGTACATTTCGTGATTGAATTAAACCCAACCGTACGACCCTTGACGCATGCCAAACAACGCCGTACGAATACCCTAATCCAATCGCATCTCATGCTACAGATAAGTAATAATCAGCTACCGTACACTACGCCTTGACGCATGCCAAACTACCTAGCACGAATACTAAATATTACTTATCTGAAATGACGGAGGGCTACGCAAGTTTTTCAGAAAACCCTGAGCGTAATGAACTTGATATCGTCGTAGAATCAAGTGTTTTTGAAAAGGAGTGTTTTTGAGGCTTTTCTTAGTTTCGCTAAAGAGGTCACTCCCGGTGAAGGGATCTCGGCTCTTTCCTCATCGAATAAGGTGCAGGACATATCATATATATCACTGTGCAAAGCAAAACTCTAAAAGCATTCAAAAGACAAACCGAGTTTTGTAGCATCTGCCAGTTTTGCTAAAGAGGTCACTCCCGGTGAAGGGATCTCGGCTCTTTCCTCATCGAATAAGGTGCAGGATATATCATATATATCACTGTGCAAAGCAAAACTGTAGCTACCTTTTTTATAAAGTTTTGATTCTACAACATCTTTAGGTTTCTTTTCTTTTTATTAATCTCATTAATAAAATCCCATCAACTTATGCTTCCTAAGCATCACAGATAAATACGACGTACACTTATGCCATCCGCATTCGCCTCGATGTCCCCTCGTGCACCGTTAGGTTAGGTAACTAACGACAGAGCAGGGCAGGGCTAGTGCGGGTGTAAAACATAAGTAACATCTATATAATATATCATATATACTATATACTGTATCCATCACAACATATCAAATGACCACATCACAGATATCGCAGGAGAAACATAGATATAATGTGGGATATACTAGGACGTCCGTATTTAGTACTTAGCCAATAATAGAAAATACGGATTCCACAGTCGCGATGAATAGCCAAGCCTACACCCTGGACCCCTACGAGAGCGGCAAGCGACCCTACCAATTCTGGAATTTAGAAGACCCGGTCTCGACTCCTCGAGATGGCCTCCCACTGAACCCCATAACCCGGTCACCTGTGCTCCCCTCCTTGGGTCCTTCCTAATGCGGAAAAGTAAATAATATACAACACTGGTGGCATCAACCTCAACCTGGAAGTGCCCCAAATAAAAGAATATTACATTACATTTGAATTTACATGAATGAAAATATAAAACTCTCATCTCACATAAAACCCCCGGCTATTCAATCGCGACAATCCTGCACATCATATCTCAGCAACACATAATATCTCATATCATCAACGTAAGTAAATATGCGCATCCCAATTGTCGTTGACATATAGCAACGAAACCGGCGATATCACAATTACACTTACGGTCACAGAAAAGAAAGTGTAAAACTACAATATTTGGAATCCACAATTACTTTAGACATCGTAAATCCGAAATATCACATACTTCGCATTTCATGCCTAACCCTATGAACTCCACATATTGCATCACATTCCAGATAAATAGATAGTATTAAACTTTTCGAACAGATAATCAAATACCCAAAATTTCCTAAAGTGCTCAACACTTGAGCGAAGTTCAAATAATCCCAGAATCTGTCACAGTACCGGTGATCCAGCCGTAGAAGGGTCAAGCCAACTCCTCACATGTGGCACGCCGTACTGCCCCAAACCCTAAGGTTTAGAGGCAGTTCAAGACGGTCACATAATCGAGTTAAGGTTTGTTGTCTTCTAGAGGGTCCACCGCTTTACTTATACAATTTTCCGAAAGATTTAAACCTGATAAAAATTCAACACTTGAAAGTTTGCCGTGCCGGGAAAAAGTGAGTTAATGATATCCGTTCAAATAGTTTAACAGTTTCTAAATATCCGGAAAAAAATAACGAATTTAAATTTTCCGATCGAATCTACGATTACAAAAGAAACCCCAGATTACTCAACACTTAAGTCACTTTAAAAATACCCAGAAGCATCAACAAGCACCTACAGATATTACAATGAAGCTACGTGTCACAATACCATAAATCGGCCGCGGAACCGCCGCGGGAAGCAGGTTCCCGACGCGGTTCCGCCGCGGTTTAGTGGAGTTGTGGGCCCGTGTTTCATGGTAATTCTTAGAATTCCCTGCTGATTTTTTTAGGTATTTTTAATTCAGAAAAATCCCAGATTTTGAAAAATTTCCAGAGAGGGGGTTATTTTCGTCTGTTCGGGTTCGATCGGAGTTTTAACTTCGTAAACACGTCGCCAAATGCTCTAGTTAGGCTCTGATACCACTGTAGGGTTCCTAGGCACTCTTGTGAAGGTTCATAAGGCATCAAACATGCCCGGATAAAATTTTAGACGTGCCGAACAACCCAAACTTTGCTAGATTATTAGGGTTTAGCATGCAAGATAACATATTTTTATCTAAGTGTGAGGGATTACAACCTTTGTAGTCCGCTCCTTCGCTTCACAAGCTCCCAGTAGAAGTCCCTTCCCCGCGATCCTCGATCTCCCGGACTCAAGAGAGGCTCCACGACTCGAACGATCCATGCTAGCTTGAAGTGTTCCGAATCTCCGATGATCTACGTCGAAGTTGCAATAACCCAAGTTTTCTCACTCTAAAGAGATGAACACCCTAATCTCATGGGCTAGATGAGATGAGGATGAGGGATTAGTAATTATGCTTTCTTTTTAATTCACTTTCTCACAATTTATCATCACAAATGGAATTTCTAGTGAGCTCAAAATCAAGAGAGAAGAAGATGATAATGGAAATGATAATTCCTTTTGTGATGAATAGAAAAGAAATCTATATGATTGATATATCAACCATGGTCAAGGATGAGTGGCTAAGAGTTTGTAGAGAATAAACTAGAGTTAGGGTTTGGTTAGGTTAGATAATGAGTCATCAAGAAATATCAACCATAATATCTTAAGCATGACAAAATTAAAGCTACTAGAAGGTGCAAGAAGAAGCTTACCCTAATGAAACCCTAATCCCTTTTAATCATCCTTAAACATGTTTAATAATAAATCATATCATGTCACAATAATATATATCACATATATATTATATATTTGCAACAAAAGAAAATAATACAATTAACATATATCGCATATATATCAATGCATCATCCAGTGAGAAAATGAAATAATAAAGCGAGCCAATATTAGATAATGCAATACAATATATCATATATATTATTATACATTAAATCATCGAATCAACACTTGATCCGACGATCCGGCTATATCGAATATTACCGACTAATATATCATGTACCGATTCATCGAATCAACACTTGATCCGATGACCTGGTTCATATCAAAATATTGCGAGAATATAATACGATATCTCATATCGCATTATTCTCGGTCCTGCACATATAACATATGCGCCTCTACTCTGTTTCGCCTGAGCCAAGAAACCTCTGTGTAGGACTCTAAAGAATCGTCAATACGCTGGTAGCAGGTGATGATCATATCAAACACCCACAAGCTGCAAGCGGTCAGCTAAACGTAACAGCCACCCAGGTATTGAGCGATCAGAAGATCAACAAGCTAGCCTGTGCGTTCTCCTGTGAATCCAATCAGTAACACTCCCGTACAGTCCGGTCTGTTCGTCTGATATGTCGCATATCAAGTCTAGGGGTGGTAAACGTCAGAACCCAGTAACCGATAAGTCGTGTCGATGTGTGGCTCATAACAGGTCGAGAAACTACTAGTAACACTTACCAGTAAATCTCTATATCAGCCCTGGCCAGGGACTTCCAGTTATAGCCAATCGAACACAGCACAACATCAACTCCCTATACCGGGAGAGACGAATCCCCTCCTATCGCTCATTGCCTCCATGTGATTCGGGACTGTACCCAAAAGCCATCGTTTTGCACGCCCTCTTGGACGTGGTAAGGTGGAAATCAAAGCACAGTGGGAATCACACAAGACTCTATGACGATCTCGGGTCTACAGACTACCCTGTACCAGTGTCACCGGAGAACTGCCATCTGACGTGTGGTATATCACCATCTGGGAGTTCTCGGCGAGTCCGTCCAGTGTACCCAGTCTCCACTGAGCACCCGTACACTATCTCTAATGTCAAACACCGATGGATATGGGATCATCCATCGCCCATCATATGGGTCAAGATGCGTATACGCTAGTCTACTCTGGTGTATCGATGCCCTGTCTCGATATACCCTTGACTAGGAACAGTTATAGGATGTACTCATCGACTACTATGGCCCCACTAGTATGATCTCATCATAATCCCAGTAGTCGAGTACAGATCCTAAGGGCTTTATCAACATGTGAGAGAAAAACAGTAAACCAATACAAGTCAACATGTTAAGATAAAGTGAAACCAAATAGCATACTATCATGACGAGCAAGAAAGTCCTCTCTGTATATATCTAAGCATCCATCATAATATACATCATATGTACAACAATAGCCTCTAGGGCATATACATAACTAACACAAGTCTGGAAGCAACCGAGAGAAGATTTCTGAATTCTAAAGGTGCCTAGGATTGCCACATGTCACAAGAAGAAAGCCCAAGAAATTTGATCAAGAGATCCTCACCTTCAAGCGCGGATCCGCGGCCAAACCCCCACTTGGGTCGCGGATCCGCCGCACTTCTATGGAATTGGGAGCAAATATTTTTTGGCGTAAATCTCTGCTGAATTTTACCAAGTTTTCAACAAGAAGATTCTGGCTTTGCGCTATAAAAGGGCACCGAGAGCCTCTTGGAAAAGTTATCAAGCCGAAGAGATCACGAAGCTCCAGACGCTCATGCATCCAGACTGATCATCGACTGTTCGACTACCTCCTTAGGAAAGATCGAGAAGCAACTAGTTTGTAATCATTTTCTACGGATTAAAGTGTAATTTGTTCAAGTCGATTAATAAAGGTAGTTATTTTATTTAATTGTCTTTGCATTTTACATTATGTTTTTCCTCTCTGTCTTTTCATCTTTTTCTCCCAACATGCGCGAGTAATTCTCCGCTTGTTAGGGTTCGTAGGATTAGGGTAGGCTAATGGACGATGAAAATATCTAAACCCTTTTTAAGTCCTATAAAGTTTAGGAACTTTATCAAAAGAATCATTAACATCCTAATCGGGCGCGCTAGCAATTCTTTGCTAGTTCCTACCGCGATTAGAGATTAGATTAATGATTGTTTTGGTAAAGGCTAGATATGAACGGAGTTCCGTGTCGAGATAAGGGTTAAGAGTGGGATTCCTTTTCCCTCCAGAAACCCTAATCTACACGCATCACCGTCGTTCTAGTTCTAAATCTATTAATGGATAAAAAGGGTAACTTTTAATTAATCGTCCATAACTACTAAATCCTAACGAACCCTACAAGCCTTCTTATTATATTTACTACATCTTTAAAATAATCTAGATCTATATTTTACATTCTTGTTCAACGTAGATCTAGAAACCATTCTATAAAATTCTTTATCTCTCCTTTCTTTCTCAACACATCTAAAGTAAAAGTAAAAGGTTCCACGTTTCCCAGAGGACAACCCGTACTCATCTCGGTCTAGCTACACGCGACACCGTTCTGATTGCGGTTATTCTACAAATACTTTTTCGAATCAATCAAATGGCGCCGTTGCTGGGGATACGTGCATAATTTTTTATTTTTACTATTTGTGTTGAATTCTTAGACGAGCCATATCATTATTAACACAACACTGCAAATTGCATATTTAATGATTTGTGCGTGGATTTTGCAAGGAGATCTGGAGTCACAGAATTAAGGAGAACAGGGAACAGAGACATTTTTAGAGATCCAGAGGAGCACAGAAGGCTATAAAAAAAATTCATCAAGTGATCCCTCTGCCACGCGGCGGAACCGCGGCAAAAGTACCACTTCTGCGGCGGAATCGCGGCAGGTTAGAGGAATTAGGGCTTCAATCTTCTCTGGTATCTTTCTTAACTCCTTCTCTCTCTCCTCAAATCCAATAAAATCTATTTTCTGCAGGATTTTTTGCAAAAATTGCGCCGCTAAAAAAATTTTTTTGCAAAAGTTTTGTGATTGGTTTTGTTTTGCATATTTAATACGGACTCTAAGGGGCAAAGACCAAATCAAGATTAGGTGGGGATTTCATCACCCTTCCTAAGCCCCACAAATCACAAACTGAGCATATAGATCAACCCTTCATTAATTTAAAAAATATCTAGACCAGACTCTAAGGACTGTCGCGCTCAATAAGGACAGAGGAAGGTCGTGGGTAATCTATCGGTTATCCGCATTACTTTTGTACTGCCTAGGCAAGTGTGACAAAGGCTAGTGGTTTTTAATTAGGCCCACGACGTGGTTCCTTCCCACTTACCTGGCACTTACCTGGCTACAAGGGTAGTGCGGAGGCGGTAGAGAATTGATCCTGCGGCTTGTCCTTTGGAAGTCTAGGAGCGGTCTAGAGACTGGACCTAGGTAACCTTAGTTCTAGGGTTGCTTGTGCATCTTAGGGTGATTTGTCTTGAGTCCCACTTTTTCAAAAACAAGCCAATTTTAAAATCACACACACGCTGCCACTTGCACTAAACCCGCTTAGTGCATGCTCGGCTGGACACGGGATCCTAGTGCCCGTCTTGTCCGCGTTCCTGCTATCGACGCCGAAGTCGGTACTTCTTCATCTTCTTTTCCCCTACCACACACCACATCGACCGTGATGGACGGCACTCCATCTAATTATAACACCACGCTGCCACCGCCCGCAGGTGAGCAAAATCCACCGCGCATCTCTCTCCAAGAGAGATGCTATCCTATTCGTGGTCCTCTTCCTACTTGTCTATCTCTTCCACCACCTAACGGGGATAATTTCGAAATTAAACCCCACTACATCAACCTGCTGCCCAAATTTCACGGTCTTGAGTCGGAAGACGCGTACGTTTTCATCACCAAATTCGAAAACGTATGCGCAATGATGGGTACTTCACAATTGACTTTAGATGCTATGCGCTTACGTCTTCTCCCATTCACACTGTGCGACTTCGCAGAAAAATGGCTTTATAATACTGCCGCACACTCTATCACTAATTGGGATGAATTCGTCATAGCATTTCTTAAGAAGTTTTACCCAAACCATAAGACTGCCCATATTAGGAGCGAGATCAACCAGTTCACCCAGCTTCCCAATGAACCATTTTGGAAGTGCTTTGAATGTTTCAAAGATCTGCTTGTCCAATGCCCCCATCACGGAATACAAAGATGGGATTTATGTCGGATTATATATAAGGGCATTAATCCAGCGACAAAGCAGATGCTTGAAACAATCTGTCAATGCAATTTCATGTCTAAAGATGACGGTGAAGCATGGAAATATCTGGAAGACCTTACTGAACACACGTTGCAGTGGGAAAGCGTAAGACCACCTTCAACTAAGGGAGGTATTCACCAGCTCGATGTTTCTATCACAGTAAAAGCCGAAATGACAGCGATTCAGAAGAAACTCGATGCTATTGAAAACAAGTTCTCATCATTCTCCCTAAATCAGGTCACGCTTCCTAAGACCGTTTGTGGTTGCTGTTCGGATCCTTCACACTTAACGGAAGAATGTCCTATGAATGCATCGTTTCAAGCTAATGCTGCTTTTCAGCAGCGACCTAGAAACGATCCTTATTCTTCCACATATAATCAAGGATGGAGGAATCATCCTAACTTTGCTTGGAATCAAAACCAACAAAGTAATTATCAAAGACCTCCTCCACAACAACCACAACCACAGAATCAGCCCCCCTTTCAGTCACAGAATTTCCAAAATCCGGCCAACATTTCTACACCACAAGTGGCCGGTACTGACAACTCACTTGCACAAACTTTGGATATGTTCATGAAACAATCCATGCAAATTTCTGCTGAGATGAGGTCTTCTATTGATACCCTAACAAAAAACTCCTCCTCCCATGGTGAGAGTATTAAATCAATAGAAAACCAAATCGCACAGTTAAACGCCGCAATGAGTGCGAGAGAGAAAGGGAAACTCCCATCTCAACCCCTACCGAATCCTGACCATTCACAAAGTCATAATGTGAATGCCATTACTACGTTGAGATCGGGAAGAATGCTGAATAACCGAGTGGGTGAGCAATTTGATGATAGTGACACATTTGATACCCCTTCTTCTTCTTCTTCTTCTTCCCCTATTTCGTCTAGTCTCCCACCTTCGTCCGAGCCTATTCTCCGTTTTCCCCAAGGCTCAAACATTTCGCCAAATCTATCTAAGTCGATGCCCACTCCAATTTTGGGATCGAATCCGTCGCCACAGTCTTCTCCACAAATGTTGGACCCAAAACTTATTGATCGAGCTCCATTTCCAAACCGATTAAGGGCCAACAGACCTAACCCGCAAATGGAAAAGATTGTGGAAATGTTTAAGCAAGTTAGCGTGAATATTCCTCTCCTAGATGCTATTCAACAAGTCCCATCTTATGCAAGAATCCTTAAAGACTTGTGCACTAGGAAGAGAAAAACTCAAGTGCCTAAAATGGTTTTCATGACGAGTAATGTTAGCACAGCTTTTGCCCAACAGATACCAAAGAAACGTAAGGACCCCGGATGTCCTACAATCTCTATTTCTATTGGGGGTAAAAATATAAATCGTGCTTTACTCGATCTAGGCGCTAGCGTCAACTTGCTTTCTTATTCAGTATACGAGCAGTTAGGAATTGGAGAGTTAAAACCCGCCCATTGTACTCTCCAAATGGCAGACCGATCTATCACCAAACCTCGGGGCGAACTAGAGGATGTGTTAATTAAAGTCGGGGAATTCATATTTCCTGTGGACTTTATTGTTTTAGATACACAGCCTGTGGCAAACCCACGCAATCAAATTCCGGTGATACTTGGTCGACCCTTCCTAGCAACTTCTAACGCTGTGATTAATTGTCGTAACGGTTCTATGAACTTATCCTTCGGGAAAATGACAATTGAGCATAATATTTACAAGCTAGGAAGTCAGCCATCAGAACCTTCTGCTCAATTGTTGGATGTTTGTTCCATCCACGAGATAGCTTCCGAAAGCTGCATGGATGAGGAGATTTGCTTTGATGTTCTCGACAACACTAATGAGACATCGTTTGATCTTGCACCACTTTATAGTGAGGATATGTTCAATGAGTCCGACCTTGAGATTGAACCCGTTGACTCGTTCCAAAAGTCAGCAGCACTTTCCGAGTCAATATCTTATGCAAGTTTTGAACCTCTTCGGGAGTCCGAATATCATTCGCTTACCCCACCGTCTATTGTCTCTCCACCAATTCTTGATCTCAAACCGCTACCTTCTCATCTTAAATATGCATATTTAGGAGAGAATGAGACTTTGCCAGTGATTATTTCCGCTTCTCTAGCCTTAGAGCAAGAGAATGCACTTTTGGCAGTGTTGAGATCGAATCGGGAAGCATTTGGTTGGACAATGGCTGACATCAAAAGGATTAGTTCCTTAATTGTTGAACATTACATACATTTGATGGATGAAGCCAAACCAACCCGAGACCCACAAAGACGGTTAAATCCCGTTATGAAGGAGGCGGTAAAGAAAGAAATCGTCAAGTGCCTTGATAGTGGAATAATTTACCCCATATCTGATAGTCAATGGGTAAGTCCAATTTATGTGGTCCCTAAAAAGTCTGGCATCACGGTCATCACTAACGAGGCTAATGAGTTAATCCAAACACGCACCCAAACTGGGTGGCGCGTATGTATCGATTACAGGAAACTCAATGCCGCGACGAGGAAAGATCACTTCCCTCTATCTTTTATTGACCAGATGTTGGAACGATTAGCGGGACACGAATACTACTGTTTCTTGGACGGATACTCTGGTTACAACCAGGTCCCCATCGCCGAAAAGGATCAAGATAAAACCACTTTTACTTGTCCTTTCGGAACTTTTGCTTATAGACGCATGCCCTTTGGGTTATGTAACGCTCCCGCTACATTTTAGCGGTGCATGATGGGGATATTTTCAGATATGGTGGAAAATTTTCTAGAAATTTTTATGGACGATTTCTCCATTTTTGGGGACTCCTTTGAGGACTGCCTTCGTAATCTTGACGCTGTTCTTACCCGCTGTAAGGATAAGAACTTGACTTTGAATTGGGAAAAATGCCATTTTATGGTCCAAGAAGGTATTGTACTTGGACATATAATTTCACATAAAGGCATTGATGTTGACAGAGCTAAAATAGATGTCATTCAAAACCTCCCTCGTCCCAATTGCGTCAACGATATACGATCCTTCCTTGGTCATGCAGGATTTTATAGGAGATTCATTAAGGACTTTAGCAAAATTGCTAGACCCTTAACCCTTCTATTGGCCAAGGACACCACTTTTCACTTCGATTCGGATTGTGAGGCTGCTTTTGAATCGCTTAAAAAATCACTCACTACAGCCCCCGTTCTATCATCTCCGGATTGGAACCACCCGTTCGAGCTTATGTGTGACGCATCAGATTTTGCTATTGGTGCTGTCTTGGGACAGCATATTGATAAGATGCCACATGTAATTTACTATGCAAGTAGGACCTTGAATGATGCACAAATAAATTACACAACTACCGAGAAAGAACTCTTGGCAGTTGTATTTGCATTAGAGAAATTCAGGCCCTACTTGATTGGCTCGCCTATTGTGGTTTACACAGATCACTCCGCCCTACGACATCTTTTATCGAAGAAGGATGCGAAGGCCAGGCTAATACGTTGGATCCAATTGTTACAAGAATTTGATCTTGTCATCAAAGACAAGAGTGGATGTGAAAACGTTGTAGCCGACCATCTTTCACGCATCACTTCTTCGCCAACTGTGACTGTGCCGATAAATGACTCATTTCCCGACGAACAGCTCTTGAATGTATCCTACGACCTTGGTTCGTGGATATCGTGAACTATCTTGCGACGGGACTTATACCTAGCGATTGGTCGAAACAAGACAAACTTCGATTTTTATCCCAAGTAAAATATTTTTACTGGGATGAACCATATCTATTCAAGTATTGTTCCGATCAAATCATTCGCAAGTGTGTCCCTAACGATGAATTCAAGAGCGTGTTATCATTTTGTCACGATCAGGCATGCGGCGGTCACTTTGGACTTCGAAAAACGGCGGAGAAAGTTTTGCAATGTGGCTTTTATTGGCCAACATTATTTAAAGATGCATTTGAACATTGCAAAACTTGTCCGCGATGTCAGCATTTGGGTCAGATTTCACGAAGGAATGAGATGCCGCTCCAACCTATATTGGTTGTGGAAATATTTGATATTTGGGGTATTGATTTTATGGGCCCTTTTCCCAATTCCTTTGGGAATCTATATATCTTGTTAGCGGTTGATTATGTCTCGAAGTGGGTGGAAGCTATACCGTGTCGCACTAATAACAACAAAGTTGTCATTAAGTTCCTTAAAGAAAACATCTTTTCGCGATTCGGACACCCTCGCGCTATCATTAGCGACAACGGGACACATTTCTGTAATAGGTCTTTCTAAGCCTTGATGCGGAAATATTCAATCACTCACAAGCTTTCTACGCCCTATCATCTCCAAACAAGCGGGCAGGCTGGGATCTCAAATAGGCAGATCAAACAGATATTGGAGAAGACGGTTTTGAAAAACCGTAAAGATTGGTCAACCAAATTGACGGATGCTCTTTGGGCATTCCGCACCGCTTATAAGACCGATCTTGGTATGTCTCCATACCGTCTTGTGTTTGGGAAGGCATGCCACCTTCCTGTCGAGATCGAACATAAGGCAACGTGGGCTATTAAAGAGCTTAATTTTGATCTTGATCATGCAGGTAGCTATCGGAAGTTGCAATTGAATGAGCTAAGCGAACTCCGCGATGAAGCTTACGATAATTTGGTGATAGTAAAGAATAGGACTAAAGTGTTCCACGATAAAAATCTTTTTAGAAAAATCTTCACATCGGGGCAACAAGTCCTTCTTTATGATTCCCGTCTCCATCTTCATCCGGGTAAGCTTAAATCTTGTTGGAAAGGACCTTTTGTGGTGCGGTATGTACACCCGCATGGGGCAGTTGAGGTCGAAAATTTAAAAAACGGTTCAATTTTTAAAGTAAATGGGCATAGATTAAAACCGTATTTTTCTGCTGACCCCGCGGAGGAGCACCTGTTTTTACAGGAGCCGCTTTATCAAAACTAAATTTCCTCCGCCTCACCTCCATGTTTTTTGTAACATTTTCTCATTTTAAGAATGGAGGTGAGTAAAAAAATGATTTGATTGAATATTTGTGTGTGTCAAAGAATAAGTTTGGGGGAATTTTTCATTTAACTATTATTTTACCCCTTGTATCTCTTCCTTAGTATACAGGTCCATATTCTCAAAAGGCTACATCAGTGAGGACACTGCTGAAAACAGGTTTGGGGGGAGGTTTGTATTCACTGAATTATCTTTGACGCTGGGCATTAAATTTTTTTTTTATAACAAAAGAGTAGAAAGTGAAAAATTACATCCAAAAGATAGGAATAGTTTAAGAAAACCAAGAAAATTAGAAGTTTTCTTAAACGAACTAGTAATAAGTAGTTATGAGCTGTTGTCCCAAGGGTTAGTAAGATGAAGGAAGTCACTAATCTGAGGATAAAAATAAGTCTGAAAAATAGTTTCTATTCTGGAAGCCAAACATTTGAATGTTGATACCCTACTATATGCACATACACACGTCTTAAAACTCAGGAAAGTAGAGGATACCTTGAAATGCTCTTGTCTAAAAGCCAAAGTATGAAGGAAGTGAAAAAATGAAGAAAATATAAAAATGGTGAAAAGAAAAAATGAACACTGGTTTTGTATCGCTAAGGCAGCAATAAAAAAAATATAGCGAGGGTGCCTCTTCACCTAGTGCCCTAAGGCCAACTGGTCTGGGAGTCACTGCTAAGCCTTAGGTGATGCAAGACGAGGAAAATATTATCACCGAATCAGCAAGCACATGAATAATCGGTCGGTTAGTACCTCAAGAAGTATTAACGGTCGCATGAAAATGTGTGAGCAAATCTTAATATTCATTAAATTAAAATGTACTAAGCTAGATGGACAAGAGTATGATAGCTTGAATTGAATTCTCCGAGTGTAGGGATGTTCTTTACACACACATAGGGTTATATGATCAATGTTTGGATGAAAGGTAGGAATGAAGAATAAAGACGATATTTTATTGAGGGATGATGTGATTTCTAACATTTTTTCATGACTATTAAGATAGGGCTCATGACAACTGAAAAGCTAGTATAGTTGGAAACTCTTCTTTTCAAGGCCTTTCTTTTATGGTTCTTATCTTTATATGTAAATTTCACCATCTTTCTTTTGTTATAGGATTTTGTGGGTGTAATCCGGTGAAAACCCTCAGGAGACAACACTCCACCTACTAGGGACACCTAGAGGTTTAACGGCTTGTTGCACGTGCTCAGTGCAATCGTGTCTGCCTACGAAAGTGTGCTTAGTTTTCTTATTTCTTTTTCTCCTCTTGAATAAACTAGTTTGCTCGGGACGATCAAAGATAAGTTTGGGGGTATTTGTTCAGTTCATAAAAATGCACATTTGTATTACATTTTTCCTACCATTTTCATATTAAAAAAAGGACTTTATTATAATATAATATACATATGTGGGTTTATGTGTGAAAACACCATATTCCATGTGTTAATATATTTTAATTATCATTTGGTAGGAAAATGTATGCAAATAAATCTATTGACCAAATCCTAGTAGAACTAAGTCTACTAAATATTATTTGAGATTATTGTGCAGAATTTTCCAAGTTGTTATGCAGAATTTATCAAACAAATCAATTTGTTGAGGAAAACTTGCTAAATTAAGAAGCAAAACTTGGAGACCAAGTCTGGAAGCAACCGAGAGAAGATTTCTGAATTCTAAAGGTGCCTAGGATTGCCACATGTCACAAGAAGAAAGCCCAAGAAATTTGATCAAGAGATCCTCACCTTCAAGCGCGGATCTGCGGCCAAACCCCCCTTGGGCCGCGGATCCGCCGCACTTCTATGGAATTGGGAGCAAATATTTTTTGGCGTAAATCTCTGCTGAATTTTACCAAGTTTTCAACAAGAAGATTCTGGCTTTGCATTATAAAAGGGCACCGAGAGCCTCTTGGAAAAGTTATCAAGCCAAAGAGATCACGAAGCTCCAGACGCTCACGCATCCAGGCTGATCATCGACTGTTCGACTACCTCCTTAGGAAAGATCGAGAAGCAACTAGTTTGTAATCATTTTCTACGGATTAAAGTGTAGTTTGTTCAAGTCGATTAATAAAGGTAGTTATTTTATTTAATTGTCTTTGCATTTTACATTATGTTTTCCCTCTCTGTCTTTTCATCTTCTTCTCCCAACATGCGCGAGTAATTTTCCGCTTGTTAGGGTTCGTAGGATTAGGGTAGGCTAATGGACGATGAAAATATCTAAACCCTTTTTAAGTCCTATAAAGTTTAGGAACTTTATCAAAAGAATCATTAACATCCTAATCGGGCGCGCTAGCAATTCTTTGCTAGTTCCGACCGCGATTAGAGATTAGATTAATGATTGTTTTGGTAAAGGCTAGATATGAACGGAGTTCCGTGTCGAGATAAGGGTTAAGAGTGGGATTCCTTTTCCCTCCAGAAACCCTAATCTACACGCATCACCGTCGTTCTAGTTCTAAATCTATTAATGGATAAAAGGGTAACTTTTAATTAATCGTCCATAACTACTAAATCCTAACGAACCCTACAAGCCTTCTTATTATATTTACTACATCTTTAAAATAATCTAGATCTATATTTTACATTCTTGTTCAACGTAGATCTAGAAACCATTCTATAAAATTCTTTATCTCTCCTTTCTTTCTCAACACATCTAAAGTAAAAGTAAAAGGTTCCACGTTTCCCAGAGGACGACCCGTACTCATCTCGGTCTAGCTACACGCGACACCGTTCTGATTGCGGTTATTCTACAAACACTTTTTCGAATCAATCAGGTATCTTCGACCGATTGTTCACCGAATCCGAAGAGCAGGGTGTTACTTTCAAGAGCTTCATTGCTTGTTTCCTTCGTGAGGACGTCTTGTCGAAGACAGCTCCAAAGTTCGCCAGCATTAGAGACCCTTTGGGTTTGGTCCGAAGAAGCTGCCGACTACTGAATCGGATCTACCACAGTACTACATCCCTATTATGTCACCGACGTGTTTTGAATCCATTGCTGCTCCCGGCATGGATGAGGAGACGTTCTTCGTGGCATGGGTGATGAGATCATATTACTGCCTGAGACGAATGCTTATACTATATATATATGCTGATATATAAATATTACTGCTTTCGTTTCTTCTATGATGCTTAGGAAGCATAAGCTGATGGGATTTTTATTAATGAGATTAATAAAAGAAAAGAAACCTAAAGATGTTGTAGAATAAAAAACTTAATAAAAAGGGTAGCTACAGTTTTGCTTTACACAGTGATATATACGATATATCCTGCACCTTATTCGATGAGGAAAGGACCGAGATCCCTTCACCGGGAGTGACTCCTTTAGCGAAACTGGCAGATGCTACAAAACGCGGTTTGTCTTTTGATTGCTTTTAGTGTTTTTGCTTTGCACAGCGGTATATATGATATATCCTGCACCTTATTCGATGAGGAAAGGGCCGACGATCCCTTCACCGGGAGTGACCCCTTTAGCGAAACTAAGAAAAGCCTCAAAAACACTCCTTTTCAAAAACTACATGATTCTACGACGATATCAAGTTCATTACGCTCAGGGTTTTTCTGAAAAACCTGCGTAGCCCTCCGTCATTTCAGATAAGTAATATTTAGTATTCGTGCTACGGTAGTTTGGCATGCGTCAAGGCGTAGCGTACGGTAGCTGATTATTACTTATCTGCAGCATGAGATGCGATTGGATTAGGGTATTCATGCGGCGTTGTTTGGCATGCGTCAAGGGCGTACGGGTGGGTTTAATTCAATCACGAAATGTACGGGTTGAACTTGACTAGTGGACTATGGGTTGTTTGGCATGCGTCAAGGTCATAGCACACTAGGGGTAAAAGCATTATCGGGAATTTCAAGTGTTGAAATTTGCAATGAGATTGCATACCTCCTATGAGATAGTTGGATCCCGATACCCACTGCGAGTAAGAGTTACTCCTGGGAGAGTTTTACACAGGACAATTAGTCATTCAAGTAGGTGTCTAGAAAAGTGTTAACGAGGTTACGCCTCTGGGAAAACGAGGTTTACTAATTAGGTCCGTGCGAAAGCACGGGGAACCTCCCTCAAAGTACCGACACTGATCTGGCTGAAAGATTGACGAAATTGTAGGGTGTAATTAATCCCGGCTAATCTTACCTTTTTGGGTTTTAAGGTAGATTTGATAAAAACAGTGGGAGACATCCTGATTAGATAAGATAATAACCAATCTAATCTTGCAAGAGCATACGCTAAAGTGTTTTCTTCTCTCTCTCTCCAGGTAGCGACCATTTCAGGCCATAATCAAGATAATAATATGGATGTATTGACTAAAACTGATTATTGTACTGAGCAAGGGAACGTTGGACCCGTTCTTTCTTATAAGAGTTATAAGACTGAACAGGAAACAGGAGAATATCTAGATTCTCACGCCGCCCAAAAGAACATGCATGTTGATGCATCTTCTTCAGGTGTGTTAGTTATTGAGAACTGTTTTTCAGTTCACCCTACGTCCTGGGTATTAGATACCGGATCAGGATCCCACATATGTAAACAGTTACATGGGCTATGTAAAGGTAGAGAACTGGGAAAAGGTGATCATTCCGTTCAAGTAGGGAACGGTGCAAGTATTGTAGCCAAAGCAGTTGGCGAATACCACCTTGTATTACCAAGTCGTAATACACTGATTCTAAATGAGTGCTATTATATACCGAACATGATGTGCAACATTATATCAGTTTCTTTATTGAGTAAAGAGGGATATAATTTTGTAGTACAGGATAATGTTATGAACATATTCCTAGATCAAAAATTGATTGCATCAGGCTCGTTACATAATGGCATATTCATTCTAAATCAGAATACAGTCCTGAATATACAAAACACACACAAGAGGAAAAGTTCAGATGTGAACGAATCCTACTTGTGGCATTGTAGACTTGGTCATATCAATGCAACACGACTGGCTAAGTTACATAGAGATCGAATTATCATCTTATGATACTTGCCATTCATGTCTCAAAGGAAAAATGACCAAAACTCCGTTTAGTGGACACGGAGAAAGAGTTGCTGAACTCTTAGGACTGGTACATAGTGATGTATGCGGTCCCATGTCTACGCATGCCAGGAACGGTTCTTCCTACTTCATTACATTCACTGACGATCTCTCAAGATTCGGATATGTATTCCTGATGAAACACAAATCTGAAGCTTTTGAGAAATTCAGAGAATATAAGCACGAAGTAGAGAACCAAACGGGCAAAAGTATTAAGATTCTTCGATCTGATCGAGGAGGTGAATACTTAAGCGGTGAGTTCCTAGATTATCTAAAAGAGAATGGGATTCTCTCTCAGCTTACTCCTCCTTATACACCACAGCACAACGGTGTATCTGAGCGGAGGAATCGCACCCTATTAGATATGGTGCGCTCAATGATGAGTACAGCTGAGTTACCTATTTCCTTCTGGGGGTATGCGCTTGAGACAGCGGCATAGCTATTGAATCAAGTTCCAACTAAATCTGTACCTACCACACCATATGAGATATGGAGTGGAAAGAGACCGTATCTTAAACGAGTTAAGATATGGGGTTGTCCGGCCTATGTCAAAAGGCAAAAACCGGACAAACTCGAGGCACGATCAGTTCTTTGCAAGTTTGTAGGATATCCAAAGAATTCATATGGATATTTTTTCTATCACAGTGAGGAGCAAAAAGTGTTTGTTGCTCAACATGCCACCTTTTTAGAAAAGGAATTTCTTGAAAAAGAAATTAGTGGCTCTGAGGTAGAACTGGAAGAAGTTCCAGTAACACAAACTGCAACTGAAGATTTAGTGGAACCAGAGGATTCAGTAGTACCCGACGAACCCCAGCCTCTCCGCCGATCTAGTAGGTTTTCTCGTCCACCTGAGAGATACTATGGTTTTCTCATTGATGGTGGAAGCGAGGATTGCATCATGGATGATGATGAACCAACTAGTTTCGAGCAGGCCATCACGAGTGGTGACTCTGTGAAATGGCTGGATGCAATGCGATCTGAGATGGAATCCATGAACACCAATAAAGTATGGATTTTAGAAAATGCTCCTGAAGGGGTAAAACCCATTGGGAGCAAGTGGATTTTTAAAAAGAAATTTGGTGTAGATGGAAAAGTTGAGACTTTCAAAGCTAGACTTGTAGCAAAAGGTTTTAGTCAAAGACCAGGTGTGGACTATGACGAAACCTTTTCTCCAGTGGCTATGCCTAAGTCCATCCGGATCTTACTTGCCATTGCTGCATACCATGACTACGAAATCTGGCAAATGGATGTTAAGACCGCCTTTCTAAACGGTGATTTAGAAGAGTGCGTGTACATGACTCAGCCAGAGGGCTTCGTAGATAGTGGGAGCAGCGGAAAGGTGTGCAAACTGCTTAAATCCATTTATGGGTTGAAGCAAGCATCGCGGAGTTGGAACATCTGTTTTGATGTTGTAGTCAAAGAGTTTGACTTCATCAAAAATATAGATGAACCTTGTATCTATAAGAAGGTGGCAGAGGGTAAGGTAGTCTTCCTCGTATTGTACGTGGATGACATACTCTTGATAGGAAATGATATTCCTATGCTGCAATCAGTCAAGCTCTTCTTATCACAGAGATTCTCAATGAAAGATCTAGGTGATGCCTCCTGCATATTGGGAATCATGATCTATAGAGATAGATCTAAACGGATACTGGGATTGTCCCAATCCAGGTACATTGACACCATACTAAAGAGGTTTAGTATGGAAGAATCCAAGCGTGGGAATCAGCCCACGATCTCTGGACTCACTCTCTCCAAAGAGATGTCTCCCAAGACTGATTTGGAGAGAGCTCGCATGCAAGGCATACCCTATGCCTCGGCAGTAGGCTCTATCATGTATGCGATGCTATGTACCAGACCCGATGTAGCATACTCACTAAGTGTAGTGAGTCGGTATCAAGCAGATCCTGGAGAGAGTCATTGGACAGCAGTGAAGAACATTCTCAAGTACTTACGAAGGACTAAGGAGATGTTCTTGGTGTATGGTAACGGAGAACTCCAGGTGGAGTCCTTTACCGATTCCAGCTTCCAAAGTGATAAGGACGACTCTAAGTCGCATTCGGGTTTTGTCTTTACCCTCAATGGAGGGGCGGTATGTTGGAAGAGTTCCAAACAGGATACCGTTGCAGACTCGACGATGGAGGCTGAATACATCGCTGCCAACGATGCTGCCAAAGAGGCTGTCTGGATCAAGAAGTTCATTAGTGAACTTGGTGTGGTTCCATCCATTGAGCATCCAATACCTCTGTATTGCGATAACAATGGAGCTGTGGCGTTAGCCAAGGAACCCAGGTCCCATCAGAAGTCCAGACATATTCTGAGGCGGTATCACCTGATCAGGGAGATAGTTGATCGCCGGGAGATCGAGGTCAGGAGAGTAGATACGAAGGACAACACTGCGGATCCATTCACGAAGGCTATTCCCCAGATACAGTTTGAGAGATTATTCGGGATGCTAGGTATGAGATACTACAGCAGCTGGCCTTAGTGCAAGTGGGAGATTGTTAGTTATGTATATGCCCTAGAGGCCATTGTTGTACATTTGATGTATATTATAATGGATGCTTGGTTATATATAGAGAAGACTTTCTTGCTCGTCATGATAGTATGCTATTTGGTTTCACTTTATCTTAACATGTTGACTTGTATTGGTTTACTGTTTTACTCTCACATGTTGATAAAGCCCTTAGGACTTGTACTCGACTACTGGGACTATGATGAGATCATACTAGTGGGGCCGCGGTAGTCGATGAGTACATCCTATAACTGTTCCTAGTCGAGGGTATATCGAGACAGGGCATCGATACACCAGAGTAGACTAGCGTATACGCATCTTGACCCATATGATGGGCGATGGATGATCCCATATCCATCGGTGTTGGACATCAAGGATGGTGTACGGGTGCTCAGTGGAGACTGGGTACACTGGACGGACTCGCCGAGAACTCCCAGATGGTGATATACCACACGTCAGATGGCAGTTCTCCGGTGACACTGGTACAGGGTAGTCTGTAGACCCGAGATCATCATAGAGTCTTGTGTGATTCCCACTGTGTTTTGATTTCCACCTTACCACGTCCAAGAGGGCGTGCAAAACGGTGGCTTTTGGGTACAGTCCCGAATCACATGGAGGCAATGAGCGATAGGAGGGGATTCGTCTCTCCCGGTATAGGGAGTTGATGTTGTGCTGTGTTCGATTGGCTATAACTGGAAGTCCCTGGCCAGGGCTGATATGGAGATTTACTGGTAAGTGTTACTAGTAGTTTCTCGACCCGTTATGAGCCACACATCGACACGACTTATTGGTTACTGGGGTCTGACGTATACCACCCCTAGACTTGATATGCGACATATCAGATGAACAGACCGGACTGTACGGGAGTGTTACTGGTTGGATTCACAGGAGAACGCACAGGCTAGCTTGTTGATCTTCTGATCGCTCAATACCTGGGTGGCTGTTACGTTTAGCTGACCGCTTGCAGCTTGTGGGTGTTTGATATGATCATCACCTGCTACCGGCGTATTGACGATTCTTTAGAGTCCTACACTGAGGTTTCTTGGCTCAGGCGAAACAGAGTAGTGTCACATATGTGATATGCGCAGGAGCGAGAATAATGCGATATGGGATACCGTATTAGATTCTCGCGATATATGGATATGAACCGGGTCATCGGATCAAGTGTTGATTCGATGAATCGGTACATGATATATTAGTCGGTTATATTCGATATAGCCGGATCGTCGGATCAAGTGTTGATTCGATGATTTAATATATAATAATATATATGATATATTATTATATTAACTAATATTGGCTTACTTTATTATTTCATTTTCTCAGTGGATGATACATTGATATATATGCGATATATGTTAATTGTATTATTTTCTTTTGTTGCAAATATATAATATATATGTGATATATATTATTGTGACATGATATGATTAATTGTTAAACATGTTTAAGGATGATTAATTGAGGTTAGGGTTTGATTGGGTTTAGTTGCTTCAAGTTCTTTCTAGAAGCAATTTTCTTTTGTCATTTGTAAAGATATTTTGGATGACACATTTTTAACTTAACCAAACCCTAACCCTAGTTGTTTCTCTACACATTCTCATCCTTTCATCCTTGACCATGGTTAATAATTAAATCATATGTTTATATTTCTATTCATCACAAAAGAAAATGAATTATCATTATTCTTTCTTTTTTCCATGATCATCTTCTTCTTCTCTCTTGAAGAAGCTCTCTTGATTTTCTTAAGTGATGATAAAATATGAGAAAATGATATAGAAAGAAAGCAAAATCACTACTCTCTCATCCTCATCTCATCTAGCCCTTGGGATTAGGGTGTTCTTCTCTTTAGAGTGAGATATCTTGAGTTCTTCGAAACCTCGACGTAGATCATCGGAGATTTGGATTACGACGAGCTAGAATGGATCGTTCGAGTCGTGGAGCCTCTCATGAGTCCGGGAGATCGTGGATCGCGGCAAAGGGACTTCTACTCGGAGCTTGTGAAGTGAAGGAGCGGACTACAAAGGTTGTAATCCCTCACACTTAGATAAAAGTTATCTAATTGCATGATAAACCCTAATAATCTAGCAAAGATCCCGGCTTTGGGTTGTTCGGCACGTCTAAAATTTAATCCGGGCATGTTTGATGCCTTTAGAACCTTCACAAGAGTGCCTAGGAACCCTACAGTGGTATCAGAGCCTAGCTAGAGCATTAGGCGATGTGTTTACGAAGTTAAAACTCCGATCGAACCCGAAACGACGAAACTTGACCCCTCTCTGGAAATTTTTTAAATTTTGGGATTTTTCTGAATTAAAAATATGTAAAAAAATCAGCAGGGAATTCTAAGAATTTCCATGAAACACGTGCCCACAATTCCACCAAAGTAGCGCGGAAGCGCGGCAGAAAGGGGGTTCGCGCGGCCCTTCCGCGGCGGCACTGTTGAATTGGGACACGTGGCTTCATGGTATTGCTCGTAGTTACTTGCTGAGTATTCTGGATATTTTTATTCTATTCCAGGTGTTTAAAATTCTGGGGTTTGTTTTGTAATAGTAGACTCGATCGGAAATTTTAAATTCGTATTTCTTTCCGGATATTTAGAAACTGTTAAACTGGTTGAACGGATATCATTAACCCACTTTATTCCGGCACGGCAAACTTTCAAGCGTTGAATTTTTATTGGGTTTAAATCTTTCGGAAAATTGTACAAGTTAAGCGGTGGACCCTCTAGAAGACAACAAACCTTAACTCGATTATGTGACCGTCTTGAACTGCCTTTTGAACCTTCGGGTTTGGGGCAGTACGGCGTGCCACATGTGAGGCGTTGGCTTGGCCCTTCTACGGCTGGATCACTGGTACTGTGACATATTCTGGGATTATTTGAACTCCGCTCAAGAGTTGAGCACTTCGGGAAATTTTGGGTGTTTGATTATCTGTTCAAATAGTTTAATACCGTATATTTATCTGGAATGTGATACAATATGTGGAATTCATAGAGTTAGGCATGAAATACGAAGTATGTGATATTTCGGATTTACGATGTCTAAAGTGATTGTGGATTCCAAATATTGTAGTTTTACACTTTCTTTTCTGTGACCGTAAGCGTAGTATGTGGTGTATCGCCGGCTTCGTTGCTATACATCAACGACAATCGGGATACGCATACTTGCTTACGTTGATGATATGAGATATTATGTGTTGCTGTGATATGTTATATTGGATCGTCGCGATCAGAATAGCCGGGGGTTTTATGTGAGATGAGGGTTTTTATTTTCATTCATGTAAAATTCATTTGTAATATAATATTCTTTTATTTGGGGCACTTCCAGGTTGCGGTTGCTGTCACCAGTGTATATTATTTACTTTTCCGCATTAGGTAGACCCAAGGAGGGGAGCACAAGTAACCGGGTTCTAGGGTCCAGTGGGAGGCCATCTCGAGGAGTCGAGACCGGGTCTCCTAACCCTAGAATTGGCAGTGTTACTTTCCGCTCTCGTAGGGGTCTTGGGATGTGGGTTTGGCTATTCGTCGCGACCGTGGAATCCGTGTTTTATACAGGCTCGTATTAAAAACACGGACGTCCTAGTATATCCAATATTTCATATATGTTCTTCTGCTGCAATGTTCTGTGATGAGATCATATTACTGCCTGAGACGAATGCTTATACTATATATATATGCTGATATATAAATATTACTGCTTTCGTTTCTTTTATGATGCTTAGGAAGCATAAGCTGATGGGATTTTTATTAATGAGATTAATAAAAGAAAAGAAACCTAAAGATGTTGTAGAATCAAAAACTTAATAAAAAGGGTAGCTACAGTTTTGCTTTGCACAGTGATATATACGATATATCCTGCACCTTATTCGATGAGGAAAGGACCGAGATCCCTTCACCGGGAGTGACTCCTTTAGCGAAATTGGCAGATGCTACAAAACGCGGTTTGTCTTTTGATTGCTTTTAGTGTTTTTGCTTTGCACAGCGGTATATATGATATATCCTGCACCTTATTCGATGAGGAAAGGGCCGACGATCCCTTCACCGGGAGTGACCCCTTTAGCGAAACTAAGAAAAGCCTCAAAAACACTCCTTTTCAAAAACTACATGATTCTACGACGATATCAAGTTCATTACGCTCAGGGTTTTTCTGAAAAACCTGCGTAGCTCTCCGTCATTTCAGATAAGTAATATTTAGTATTCGTGCTACGGTAGTTTGGCATGCGTCAAGGCATAGCGTACGGTAGCTGATTATTACTTATCTGCAGCATGAGATGCGATTGGATTAGGGTATTCGTGCGGCGTTGTTTGGCATGCGTCAAGGGTCGTACGGGTGGGTTTAATTCAATCACGAAATGTACGGGTTGAACTTGACTAGTGGACTATGGGTTGTTTGGCATGCGTCAAGGTCATAGCACACTAGGGGTAAAAGCATTATCGGGAATTTCAAGTGTTGAAATTTGCAATGAGATTGCATACCTCCTATGAGATAGTTGGATCCCGATACCCACTGCGAGTAAGAGTTACTCCTGGGAGAGTTTTACACAGGACAATTAGTCATTCAAGTAGGTGTCTAGAAAAGTGTTAACGAGGTTACGCCTCTGGGAAAACGAGGTTTACTAATTAGGTCCGTGCGAAAGCACGGGGAACCTCCCTCAAAGTACCGACACTGATCTGGCTGAAAGATTGACGAAATTGTAGGGTGTAATTAATCCCGGCTAATCTTACCTTTTTGGGTTTTAAGGTAGATTTGATAAAAACAGTGGGAGACATCCTGATTAGATAAGATAATAACCAATCTAATCTTGCAAGAGCATACGCTAAAGTGTTTTCTTCTCTCTCTCTCCAGGTAGCGACCATTTCAGGCCATAATCAAGATAATAATATGGATGTATTGACTAAAACTGATTATTGTACTGAGCAAGGGAACGTTGGACCCGTTCTTTCTTATAAGAGTTATAAGACTGAACAGGAAACAGGAGAATATCTAGATTCTCACGCCGCCCAAAAGAACATGCATGTTGATGCATCTTCTTCAGGTGTGTTAGTTATTGAGAACTGTTTTTCAGTTCACCCTACGTCCTGGGTATTAGATACCGGATCAGGATCCCACATATGTAAACAGTTACATGGGCTATGTAAAGGTAGAGAACTGGAAAAAGGTGATCATTCCGTTCAAGTAGGGAACGGTGCAAGTATTGTAGCCAAAGCAGTTGGCGAATACCACCTTGTATTACCAAGTCGTAATACACTGATTCTAAATGAGTGCTATTATATACCGAACATGATGTGCAACATTATATCAGTTTCTTTATTGAGTAAAGAGGGATATAATTTTGTAGTACAGGATAATGTTATGAACATATTCCTAGATCAAAAATTGATTGCATCAGGCTCGTTACATAATGGCATATTCATTCTAAATCAGAATACATTCCTGAATATACAAAACACACACAAGAGGAAAAGTTCAGATGTGAACGAATCCTACTTGTGGCATTGTAGACTTGGTCATATCAATGCAACACGACTGGCTAAGTTACATAGAGATCGAATTATCATCTTATGATACTTGCCATTCATGTCTCAAAGGAAAAATGACCAAAACTCCGTTTAGTGGACACGGAGAAAGAGTTGCTGAACTCTTAGGACTGGTACATAGTGATGTATGCGGTCCCATGTCTACGCATGCCAGGAACGGTTCTTCCTACTTCATTACATTCACTGACGATCTCTCAAGATTCGGATATGTATTCCTGATGAAACACAAATCTGAAGCTTTTGAGAAATTCAGAGAATATAAGCACGAAGTAGAGAACCAAACGGGCAAAAGTATTAAGATTCTTCGATCTGATCGAGGAGGTGAATACTTAAGCGGTGAGTTCCTAGATTATCTAAAAGAGAATGGGATTCTCTCTCAGCTTACTCCTCCTTATACACCACAGCACAATGGTGTATCTGAGCGGAGGAATCGCACCCTATTAGATATGGTGCGCTCAATGATGAGTACAGCTGAGTTACCTATTTCCTTCTGGGGGTATGCGCTTGAGACAGCGGCATACCTATTGAATCAAGTTCCAACTAAATCTGTACCTACCACACCATATGAGATATGGAGTGGAAAGAGACCGTATCTTAAACGAGTTAAGATATGGGGTTGTCCGGCCTATGTCAAAAGGCAAAAACCGGAAAAACTCGAGGCACGATCAGTTCTTTGCAAGTTTGTAGGATATCCAAAGAATTCATATGGATATTTTTTCTATCACAGTGAGGAGCAAAAAGTGTTTGTTGCTCAACATGCCACCTTTTTAGAAAAGGAATTTCTTGAAAAAGAAATTAGTGGCTCTGAGGTAGAACTGGAAGAAGTTCCAGTAACACAAACTGCAACTGAAGATTTAGTGGAACCAGAGGATTCAGTAGTACCCGACGAACCCCAGCCTCTCCGCCGATCTAGTAGGTTTTCTCGTCCACCTGAGAGATACTATGGTTTTCTCATTGATGGTGGAAGCGAGGATTGCATCATGGATGATGATGAACCAACTAGTTTCGAGCAGGCCATCACGAGTGGTGACTCTGTGAAATGGCTGGATGCAATGCGATCTGAGATGGAATCCATGAACACCAATAAAGTATGGATTTTAGAAAATGCTCCTGAAGGGGTAAAACCCATTGGGAGCAAGTGGATTTTTAAAAAGAAATTTGGTGTAGATGGAAAAGTTGAGACTTTCAAAGCTAGACTTGTAGCAAAAGGTTTTAGTCAAAGACCAGGTGTGGACTATGACGAAACCTTTTCTCCAGTGGCTATGCTTAAGTCCATCCGGATCTTACTTGCCATTGCTGCATACCATGACTACGAAATCTGGCAAATGGATGTTAAGACCGCCTTTCTAAACGGTGATTTAGAAGAGTGCGTGTACATGACTCAGCCAGAGGGCTTCGTAGATAGTGGGAGCAGCGGAAAGGTGTGCAAACTGCTTAAATCCATTTATGGGTTGAAGCAAGCATCGCGGAGTTGGAACATCTGTTTTGATGTTGTAGTCAAAGAGTTTGACTTCATCAAAAATATAGATGAACCTTGTATCTATAAGAAGGTGGCAGAGGGTAAGGTAGTCTTCCTCGTATTGTACGTGGATGACATACTCTTGATAGGAAATGATATTCCTATGCTGCAATCAGTCAAGCTCTTCTTATCACAGAGATTCTCAATGAAAGATCTCGGTGATGCCTCCTGCATATTGGGAATCATGATCTATAGAGATAGATCTAAACGGATACTGGGATTGTCCCAATCCAGGTACATTGACGCCATACTAAAGAGGTTTAGTATGGAAGAATCCAAGCGTGGGAATCAGCCCACGATCTCTGGACTCACTCTCTCCAAAGAGATGTCTCCCAAGACTGATTTGGAGAGAGCTCGCATGCAAGGCATACCCTATGCCTCGGCAGTAGGCTCTATCATGTATGCGATGCTATGTACCAGACCCGATGTAGCATACTCACTAAGTGTAGTGAGTCGGTATCAAGCAGATCCTGGAGAGAGTCATTGGACAGCAGTGAAGAACATTCTCAAGTACTTACGAAGGACTAAGGAGATGTTCTTGGTGTATGGTAACGGAGAACTCCAGGTGGAGTCCTTTACCGATTCCAGCTTCCAAAGTGATAAGGACGACTCTAAGTCGCATTCGGGTTTTGTCTTTACCCTCAATGGAGGGGCGGTATGTTGGAAGAGTTCCAAACAGGATACCGTTGCAGACTCGACGATGGAGGCTGAATACATCGCTGCCAACGATGCTGCCAAAGAGGCTGTCTGGATCAAGAAGTTCATTAGTGAACTTGGTGTGGTTCCATCCATTGAGCATCCAATACCTCTGTATTGCGATAACAATGGAGCTGTGGCGTTAGACAAGGAACCCAGGTCCCATCAGAAGTCCAGACATATTCTGAGGCGGTATCACCTGATCAGGGAGATAGTTGATCGCCGGGAGATCGAGGTCAGGAGAGTAGATACGAAGGACAACACTGCGGATCCATTCACGAAGGCTATTCCCCAGATACAGTTTGAGAGATTATTCGGGATGCTAGGTATGAGATACTACAGCAGCTGGCCTTAGTGCAAGTGGGAGATTGTTAGTTATGTATATGCCCTAGAGGCCATTGTTGTACATTTGATGTATATTATAATGGATGCTTGGTTATATATAGAGAAGACTTTCTTGCTTGTCATGATAGTATGCTATTTGGTTTCACTTTATCTTAACATGTTGACTTGTATTGGTTTACTGTTTTACTCTCACATGTTGATAAAGCCTTTAGGACTTGTACTCGACTACTGGGACTATGATGAGATCATACTAGTGGGGCCGCGGTAGTCGATGAGTACATCCTATAACTGTTCCTAGTCGAGGGTATATCGAGACAGGGCATCGATACACCAGAGTAGACTAGCGTATACGCATCTTGACCCATATGATGGGCGATGGATGATCCCATATCCATCGGTGTTGGACATCAAGGATGGTGTACGGGTGCTCAGTGGAGACTGGGTACACTGGACGGACTCGCCGAGAACTCCCAGATGGTGATATACCACACGTCAGATGGCAGTTCTCCGGTGACACTGGTACAGGGTAGTCTGTAGACCCGAGATCGTCATAGAGTCTTGTGTGATTCCCACTGTGTTTTGATTTCCACCTTACCACGTCCAAGAGGGCATGCAAAACGGTGGCTTTTGGGTACAGTCCCGAATCACATGGAGGCAATGAGCGATAGGAGGGGATTCGTCTCTCCCGGTATAGGGAGTTGATGTTGTGCTGTGTTCGATTGGCTATAACTGGAAGTCCCTGGCCAGGGCTGATATGGAGATTTACTGGTAAGTGTTACTAGTAGTTTCTCGACCCGTTATGAGCCACACATCGACAAGACTTATCGGTTACTGGGGTCTGACGTATACCACCCCTAGACTTGATATGCGACATATCAGACGAACAGACCGGACTGTACGGGAGTGTTACTGGTTGGATTCACAGGAGAACGCACAGGCTAGCTTGTTGATCTTCTGATCGCTCAATACCTGGGTGGCTGTTACGTTTAGCTGACCGCTTGCAGCTTGTGGGTGTTTGATATGATCATCACCTGCTACCGGCGTATTGATGATTCTTTAGAGTCCTACACAGAGGTTTCTTGGCTCAGGCGAAACAGAGTAGTGGCACATATGTGATATGCGCAGGAGCGAGAATAATGCGATATGGGATACCGTATTAGATTCTCGCGATATATGGATATGAACCGGGTCATCGGATCAAGTGTTGATTCGATGAATCGGTACATGATATATTAGTCGGTTATATTCGATATAGCCGGATCGTCGGATCAAGTGTTGATTCGATGATTTAATATATAATAATATATATGATATATTATTATATTAACTAATATTGGCTTACTTTATTATTTCATTTTCTCAGTGGATGATACATTGATATATATGCGATATATGTTAATTGTATTATTTTCTTTTGTTGCAAATATATAATATATATGTGATATATATTATTGTGACATGATATGATTAATTGTTAAACATGTTTAAGGATGATTAATTGAGGTTAGGGTTTGATTGGGTTTAGTTGCTTCAAGTTCTTTCTAGAAGCAATTTTCTTTTGTCATTTGTAAAGATATTTTGGATGACACATTTTTAACTTAACCAAACCCTAACCCTAGTTGTTTCTCTACACATTCTCATCCTTTCATCCTTGACCATGGTTAATAATTAAATCATATGTTTATATTTCTATTCATCACAAAAGAAAATGAATTATCATTATTCTTTCTTTTTTCCATGATCATCTTCTTCTTCTCTCTTGAAGAAGCTCTCTTGATTTTCTTAAGTGATGATAAAATATGAGAAAATGATATAGAAAGAAAGCAAAATCACTACTCTCTCATCCTCATCTCATCTAGCCCTTGGGATTAGGGTGTTCTTCTCTTTAGAGTGAGATAGCTTGAGTTCTTCGAAACCTCAACGTAGATCATCGGAGATTTGGATTACGACGAGCTAGAATGGATCGTTCGAGTCGTGGAGCCTCTCATGAGTCCGGGAGATCGTGGATCGCGGCAAAGGGACTTCTACTCGGAGCTTGTGAAGTGAAGGAGCGGACTACAAAGGTTGTAATCCCTCACACTTAGATAAAAGTTATCTAATTGCATGATAAACCCTAATAATCTAGCAAAGATCCCGGCTTTGGGTTGTTCGGCACGTCTAAAATTTAATCCGGGCATGTTTGATGCCTTTAGAACCTTCACAAGAGTGCCTAGGTACCCTACAGATGCCGCTCATCATTTCGTGAGGTTGAACACCGGCTCCCACTTCATGATCCCCGAGGCTGAGCACATGCCCCAGTGTGTGGGATCGTTTACGGGTTGGTATCTGTATCGAGTCAGCCCGATTATTCTTGAGGAGAGAAGGGTGCTTCTTGGTCATGATGCCCCTCCTCAGGTTCCGGGAGCTAAGCTGCGACCGAGGGCTCCGGTCCGCTTCCCTCTGAGGGAGATTGGCACCGCGCTCATTCCGGGGGAGTCGGGGGTAGACCTTACTCCAACAGCTGGTATGCCCCTGGGTTCCCGATCGCGGGGTAGACGGGCCCCAATAGTAGCACCACCGCCAGTGGCAGTACCGCCCCCCATGGCGTCGACAATGGCGGTGTCATCCTCGGTTGTGGCATCGAGCGAGAGTAATAGGGATGAGGGTGTCGAGGGCGATGTGGGTCGGCGCCGCCCTAAGGCTTCGCGAGGGAGGAAGCGGTCATCCTCGGCGACCGGCTCTGGGTCTAAGCGGCGGAGGAAAGCGGCCACCAATTTGCTCGATTCTTTGGCGGAGTCTGGGCCTATTCTTGAAGACGAACCATTGGCCTTGCAAGAGTCAGACGTTGGACTTCTCTTCCCGAGTTCGGCCGATGAGGAAGCCGCACAGTTGGCCGAGGCCATACGGCGTTCCAAAGACGCGTCTCATAACGCCAGGGTTCCGAAGAAGCCCTATCCCGCTGTAATCTTTTACGAAGACCCTTCGTGGATTCGGCGGCGGTTTATCGGTCCTTTGGAGGAATGGGGGGAAAGGGCCCTAAAGCAGGCCGCTTCAGAAGACGCAGCGGACGCACTTTCTTTATGGATCGGCGGCCATGAGTCCACCCTTGAACCCCGGCGAGCACGCCTCCTTGAGAAGGAGAAGCGGCTTGAAGAAGCCATATTGAGGGCTTCTTTGCGCATCGGTACGTTGTTGTTCTTTTTTGTAGTTTTTTCAGATTATTTACGCCTGTATATGTGTATCCTTATTCTTATTTGAATTGCGCAGAATCTTCGACGCTGGGGGAGCTTCCTACGGGCTCACTGAAGCTGAAGCCTGCCGAAATTCCTGATGAAGCATTGCTCGATGTGGAGGAGGCTGATGAGGCTGCTCCTCTTATGGTGGAGCCTCCAGCGGCGGTTCTTGATCAGGACGTGCTTGCCCCTTTGGGGGAGGCTCCTTTGGAGGCTACCGCTCCAACGGCTCTTCCCGAAGGCGGCCCAGAGGCTGAGATGGAGGTAGTCGGGACTACCCTCCCTTTGTTGGAGCCTGAGGTCACGACAGAGGCCGCTGAAGCTGCTATCCCCCCGGCTCAGAATGGGAGGAGTGTCGAAGGTAACCTTCCACGTTTTGAGCTAGTAATCTTTCTGTTACCTGAACTCTTTTGTCTTTTCAGAATTGCATGGACTGGCTGCCTCCATTGTCGATCTATCTCCTCGGCAGTCCTTCCAGCGTCTTTTGGAAATGGCCGCTCCGCAGGCGATATCTCCTCAACGCATCGTCCTCTCATCTGGACAAGGTGAGTGTTGTTCATCACTTCTCATAGCATCATTGTTATTTTGAGTATTGACATTGATTTTCTCTACAGTTTTGGAGGCCGATGATGAGGTCGAGGTTCTCGAAGGGCCAGGGGAACCCTCAGCTCCTACTTGCATGACCGTAGGTAAGTGACATTCCGGTATAGCCTCACTTGTTCCTTTGTTTAAGAGTCTTACTAATATTTTTCAATTCTGAACAGCCTTGCCAGCTCCAATAGCATTGGAATCGCGTGTCGTCATGCCGCCCAGCCCTTATGCTTTGCGAGCTTCAGAACGCTTGGCCCAACTGAGACTTGTCTCTCTGTCGTCTTTGATCGAGGAGCTTCGTGCTGGCAGTGCAACCACAGCTGAAGCATTTGCTGCCGAGGCTAACGGTTCTCTTCCCTTTCTTGCCACCTACCATAGTGAAGAGGTGGTGGGAGTCTGGGTGGAGTTCTGTCGGCAGGTGGAGGCTTGCTTGCACGCACTTGAATGTTCCCGTCTTTCCTCGGAGGTCATGGCTGCAAAGGCGGGCGGACTTGCGGGGGCTGATGGCGCGGTGCGCGGCAAACATGACATCGTACGAGAAGAGGCTTGGCCGCAAATTCTCGGAGAGGGAGCTGGCTTCTAAGGCGCTGAGCGAGCTTCAGGCGAGTCTTACTGCCAAGGCCAACAAAGCGTATGAACTCTGGCGGGTGCTTCAAGAGTCTATCAGGGAGGTGGTGACTCTTGATAAAGCTGCTACGTTCACTCGAGAGAGGGTCGAGGTTCATAAGGCCACCGAGAAAGAGCTTGAAGGCCGGCTCGCTTCGTATCAAGCCCAGCAGGCTCAGGCGGAGGCCCGTCTTCTGGCGATCTTAAATCATGAGGCCGTGGCCCAACAAAAGCAGGATGAGCTGACCAAGTTGCTAAATCTCCCGCCGGCTTGAAATATTTGTATCTTTTCCTTCCTTCTTGTATATACTCATAGATGAGAGTATCTTCTTTTGTTCTTTCACGAATTGTACTTTGTATCCATTTTGGTTTATGAATAAAAGATACATTTTTCTTCTCAATGGTGCGTCTCCTCTTTGTTGAATGTGTTTTGCTGACAATTTATCTTGATCTCCTTGCAGGGCAGCGATGGCTTAGGATTCAGGGTTAAGATCTGCTTCCTAAGACTTTTGCGCTTTATGAGCCACGAGGGTCTCATAAAGAGTTTTTCTCTCCATGGGTCAAAAGGATCCCATAGGTGTAAGTTCTTCTTAAGAATCGTGAGGATTCTTAAGCGGGTTTTCCCTTGAGAGTCGTAAGGATCTAACCAGAGAGTTTTTCTTCCTTACAGGTCGTGAGGACCTGCAAGTGCTGGATGTGGTCACCCTTATCCGTGCTTCACGGGGTCAGGGGTTGCTCAAGGCGTCGTAGTTTAAAGACGTCGCGGTCAAGGTTAAGGACATCATAGTCCGTGGATTTAAGGACTCCACAGTCCGATGTTAGTTTTAAGACATCACGGTCAAGGTTAAGGACCCCATAGTCCGTGGATTTAGGGACTCCACAGTCCGATGTTAGTTTTAAGACATCACGGTCAAGGTTAAGGACCTTATAGTCCGTGGATTTAGGGACTCCACAGTCCGATGTTAGTTTTAAGACATCACGGTCAAGGTTAAGGACCTCATAGTCCGTGGATGTTAGTTTTAAGACATCACGGTCAAGGTTAAGGACCTCATAGTCCGTGGATTTAGGAACTCCACAGTCCGATGTTAGTTTTAAGACATCACGGTCAAGGTTAAGGACCTCATAGTCCGTGGATTTAGGGACTCCACAGTCCGATGTTAGTTTTAAGACATCACGGTCAAGGTTAAGGACCTCATAGTCCGTGGATTTAGGGACTCCACAGTCCGATGTTAGTTTTAAGACATCACGGTCAAGGTTAAGGACCTCATAGTCCGTGGATTTAGGGACTCCACAGTCCGATGTTAGTTTTAAGACATCACGGTCAAGGTTAAGGACCTCATAGTCCATGGATTTAGGGACTCCACAGTCCGATGTTAGTTTTAAGACATCACGGTCAAGGTTAAGGACCTCATAGTCCGAGGATTTAGGGACTCCACAGTCCGATGTTTGGTTGCAGGGACCCGTCACCTCTTTGAAGACGTTGAGGAATTACAACGTCAGGCATCAAAGGAGTGAAGAGATGTACCCTTAAACCAAGGTAGAATCAGTACAGAATCAGGGTGGTTGATTGTTAGTTTTAAGACATTACGGTCGAGGTTAAGGACATCATAGTCCGTGGATTTTAAGGACTCCACAGTCCGGTATTTGCTCTGGATGCTTCACACAGGTTCACTGCCATGCTTGGCGAGGACCAGGCTCCGCTCTGGGCGTTTTCCGCGGGGTCAAAGAGTGACGTTATCCACGTTCCACGTAACCAGGAATTTTGCACTAGATGCTTCACACGGGTTCACTGCCGTGCTCGGCGAGGACTAGGCTTCGCTCTGGATGCTTCACACGGGTTCACTGCCGTGCTCTGCGAGGACCAGGATCCGCTCTGGACGTTTTCCACGGGGTCAAAGAGTGACGTTATCCGCGTTCCACGTAACCAGGAATTTTGCACTAGATGCTTCACACGAGTTCACTGCCGTGCTCGGCGAGGACTAGGCTCCGCTCTGGATGTTTTCCACGGGGTCAAAGTGTGACGTTATCCGCGTTCCACGTAACCAGGAATTTTGCACTAGATGCTTCATACGGGTTCACTGCCGTGCTCGGCGAGGACTAGGCTCCGCTCTGGATGTTTTCCACGGGGTCAAAGAGTGACGTTATCCGCGTTCCACGTAACCATGAATTTTGCACTAGATGCTTCACACGGGTTCACTGCCGTGCTCGGCGAGGACTAGGCTCCACTCTGGATGCTTCACACGGGTTCACTGCCGTGCTCTGCGAGGACCAGGATCCGCTCTGGACGTTTTCCACGGGGTCAAAGAGTGACGTTATCCGCGTTCCACGTAACCAGGAATTTTGCACTAGATGCTTCACACGGGTTCACTGCCATGCTCGGCGAGGACTAGGCTCCGCTCTGGATGCTTCACACGGGTTCACTGCCGTGCTCTGCGAGGACCAGGATCCGCTCTGGACGTTTTCCACGGGGCCAAAGAGTGACGTTATCCGTGTTCCACGTAACCAGGAATTTTGCACTAGATGCTTCACACGGGTTCACTGCCATGCTCGGCGAGGACTAGGCTCCGCTCTGGATGCTTCACACGGGTTCACTGCCGTGCTCTGCGAGGACCAGGATCCGCTCTGGACGTTTTCCACGGGGTCAAAGAGTGACGTTATCCGTGTTCCACGTAACCAGGAATTTTGCACTAGATGCTTCACACGGGTTCACTGCCGTGCTCGGCGAGGACTAGGCTCCGCTCTGGATGCTTCACATGGGTTCACTGCCGTGCTCTGCGAGGACCAGGATCCGCTCTGGATGTTTTCCATGGGGTCAAAGAGTGACGTTATCCGTGTTCCACGTAACCAGGAATTTTGCACTAGATGCTTCACACGGGTTCACTGCCGTGCTCGGCGAGGACTAGGCTCCGCTCTGGATGCTTCACACGGGTTCACTGCCGCGCTCTGCGAGGACCAGGATCCGCTCTGGACGTTTTCCACGGGGTCAAAGAGTGACGTTATCCGCGTTCCACGTAACCAGGAATTTTGCACTAGATGCTTCACACGGGTTCACTGCCGTGCTCGGCGAGGACTAGGCTCCGCTCTGGATGTTTTCCACGGGGTCAAAGAGTGACGTTATTCGCATTCCACGTAACCAGGAATTTTGCATTAGATGCTTCACACGGGTTCACTGCCGTGCTCGGCGAGGACTAGGCTCCGCTCTGGATGCTTCACATGGGTTCACTGCCGTGCTCTGCGAGGACCAGGATCCGCTCTGGACGTTTTCCACGGGGTCAAAGAGTGACGTTATCCGCGTTCCACGTAACCAGGAATTTTGTTGATTGTATTCGTATTTCACGGAGTTGGGATTTGACTTTTCGGTGATCAGGATATCGCCGAGCCATGGAACTGGGAGTTGCCGCTGTTCCGTTTCGCTTGAAGTCGTGTTCGTTGTTACGAGACGAGTGCTGAGATGATCTCTAAGTCATTCGCGGCCCGTCGCGATTTTGCTTCTTCTTATGATGAAACCTGGGGGAGAAGTATGATCCCTTTTTTGTTTACGCCCTTGGATTGTATACAGGGTGTGATGGAACATCACCTGTAGGGCATAAATTAAAACTTTTATTTTATTTTATTTCTTTTTCCGCGATGCTCTATCATTTCAGCTTTTATATCGCGGAGGTCGCGATTGCCCTATCATTTCGGCCATTTTTCGCAGTGCCCAATCATTTCGGCTATTTTGCGTGCATACATTTTTACCTGCTGCTTTTTATTGCAAGTTGCCCCATCATTTCGGCTATCTCGTATGCACGTGCGGCCTACTGGCTTTTCTCCATAAACCTGAAATTAGACACCGATTTCGGCATCAGCACCGCTACAACTGGGATATGGCCAGGAGCGAATCATCATCTGCCTCTGTCGATGTTGAACAAAGGTGTCTTAGCAAACAGGGTTAGGGTCCCGTCGACGAAGGCTTTTGACTTCATGAGCCTTAAGGGTCTCACGAAGGTATTTCTCCCTACAAGTCGTGAGGATCTCGTAGGTGTATTTTCTCCCTAGGAATTGTGAGGATTCCTAAGTGCATGTTCCTCTGTAAGTCGTAAGGATCCTACAAGAGGGCTTTCTCCTTATAAGTCGAGAGGACTCATAAGGGTTGTTCACCATAGGGACATACCCCTAGTCATGGGTGGGACTTTGCTGGGGAAATACTTATTCGCGCCCGTGGATTGTATACAAGGGTCAGTATGAGCCGCTTGTAGGGCAATATCGAAGGTTTTGGGGGTTGCTTAAGCACAGGTTCAGGTCTCTGTAACTTAAGGCTTTCAAATCTTATGAGCCGTGAGGGTCCCATAAGAGAGTTCTCCTTACGAGTCGTGAGGATCTCGCAAGTGTAATTTCTCCTTAGGAATCGTGAGGACTCCTAAGTGTATTGCTCCCTTGTGAGTCGTAAGGATCTCACGCGGGTGGTTTCTCCTTACAAGGTCGTGAGGACCTTGCAAGCGTCCTTTAACGAGGTTGCGCCCTTTCGGGTTTTCACAAACACCCGCCGGTAGCCCTGCTGTTTTTACTCACGGAGCCCTTTCGGGTTTTCATCCGTGCCCATTTTGCTTATGGACATACCGTTTTTATTATTCTTTTTATTCCTTTTTTTTAACGAGGTCACGCCCTTTCGGGTTTTCACGAACACTCGCCGGTAGCCCCGCTGTTTTTACTCACGGAGCCCTTTCGGGTTTTCATCCGTGCCCATTTTGCTTATGGACATACCGTTTTTATTAATCTTTTTATTCCTTTTTTTTAAACGAGGTCACGCCCTTTCGGGTTTTCACGAACACTCGCCGGTAGCCCCGTTGTTTTTACTCACGGAGCCCTTTCAAGTTTTCATCCGTGCCCTTTTTGCTTATGGACATACCGTTTTTTTTGTTTTTTTATTATATTTTTTTTATTATATATATTTTTTATTCATCTCGTCAGCTTGAGGATGCTGCGGTAGTAGTTTTAAGGACGTTTCGGTCCGTCGTTGAGAGGGCCGGCTACTACTTGTAGAGCTTGAGCTTAAGAAGATAGCGAGCGGACATAGTCGTCGTCATCTATCATTGACCTAGGCTGTGGCTCATTAAGCGTAATATTTCTTTAGGAAGCGGCCGTTTATTGGCCTGAAAGGCCTTTCACCGTGCATATCTATGAGTAAATAGGCTCCACCCTGATAGACCTTGTCTATGATGTACGGGCCTTCATAGTTCGGCTCGAATTTTCCCCGCTTGGCGCGATTGGGGATCATAGGCCTTTTGACCACTAGCACGAGTTCGCCTTGGCGGAATGTCCTCGGTCGGGTCAATCTTTCGTATGAGCGCGTCATCTTTGCTTTATAAGCTTCCAGATTTTGTTGCGCTATGAGCCGGGTTTCATCGAGGGCATCAAGCTCCTCAAGCCGAAGGTGAGCATTTTCTTCGTTTGTCAATTTGTGGTGGACTTCCACTCATAGAGAAGGCAGCTCTATCTCGAGGGGGAGTACCGCTTCCGTACCGAATACCAGTGCGTATGGTGTCGTGTTCGTGGCCGTCTTGAACGTAGTTCGATATGCCCAAAGAGCCTCTTGCAGTCTCTCGTGCCAGTCCTTCTTATTTCGGGACACCGTCTTTTTTATGATCTTTGTCAAGGTCTTATTGAAGGCCTCGGCCAGACCGTTAGCTCGTGGATTATAAACTGAGGAGTATCTCCAGTCTATATTATGCTGTTGCGCGAAGCGGCTAATCTTATGGCTTCTGTAGGCTGGCCCGTTATCGGAGATAATCCGCCGTGGAGTTCCAAACCGATAAATGACGTGCGTTTTGAAAAAGTGGAGGATATTCTCCGTCCTCACTTCCCTCAGCGGTACTGCTTTCGCCCATTTGGAGAAGTAATCAGTCATCGCCAGGATGAAACGATGTCCCCTGGACGATGCTGGTTCGATGGGGCCAACTATGTCAGTCCCCCACATTTCGAATGGCTAGCTAGCCATCGTTGTATGTAGTGGATTCGGATGCTGGTGGATGAAATCCCCGTGGATTTGGCATGAGTGGCATTGCTTCGCATACTCGAGGCAGTCCTGGATCATCGTGGGCCAGTAGTAACCCATCCGTTTAATTTTTAACTTCATCTTCGGGCCTACTTGATGAGAACCAAAGATTCCGTTGTGAACTTCCTGAACGACTCTTTCTGCTTCGTCAGGTCCTAAACATCTCAGCCACAGAGAATCAAACGTCCTCTTATACAGAGTATCATTGACGAAAGCGAAAGATAGAGCTCGTTTCATGAGCTGATGTCTTGAGGACGCTTCTTCGGGCATTCGGTGGGACTTAAAGTAGTCTATGAAGACTTCCCTCCAGTCCACAGCCTTCTCACGGTCTTTTATTTGTAGGGTCGTCTGCTCAGTCGCTCCCTTTTCTTCGTATGATTCCGGAGATATTTCTGCTGGGGCGAGCATTCGACGGCTTTGTACCACGATTCTGACGTCATCGAGGTTCTCGTCAGCCAGTTCTTTAGCGAGCTTAGCTAACGCGTCTGCATTGCTATTTTCCGCACGTGGTATACTTTCCAGAGTATAGGAGGGAATTTGGGTCAACAGTTGTCTCACCTTTTCACCGTACTTTACCAACTCCGATTTGCACGTTTGGTAGTCGCCGTTTACTTGACTAACGACCAGTTGAGAATCTCCATATATGAGGAGGTTTTCAATTCCCATGTCAATGGCGATGTCGAGGCCTGCTATCAAAGCTTCGTATTCGGCTTCATTGTTCGTCCTCGGTTCTGTTAAGGAGAAAGCGAAGCGCATTATCCCTCCTTGTGGGGTCACGAAGATAAGGCCTACTCCCGACTTGACTATAGGGGTACTTTGTTTGCGCTTTTTCATGGAAGATGCTCCATCGAAATAAAGTTCCCATTGGGTATCACCACCGTCGACTGCGTCAAATGCATGTTCGTCCGGCAAATCGCAATTTAGAGGAGAACCGACAGGTACTGGATGCTCAGCAAGGAAGTCGGCAATGGCTTGGCCTTTCACTGCCTTAAGAGGCTGATAGGTTATTGAAAACTCCATCAGGAGTAAGGCCCATTTAGCGAGTCTCCCCGTCAATACGGCCTTCGACATTAGATATTTTAGGGGGTCCACCTTTGATATAAGACGGACTTCATGTGCCAATGCATAGTGCCGGAGTTTTGTTATCGCAAAGATTAGCGCCAGGCAATGTTTTTCGATCGGGGAGTAATTGCTTTCTGCCCCCAGAAGAACTCGACTTAAGTAGTAGAGTGCTCTTTCTTTCCCCTGGTCATTCTCTTGCACCCATAAGGCGCCTAAAGAACCTTCGAGGGCGGTTGTATAAAGAATGAGAGGCTTTCCCTTAACTGGAGCAGCCAACACTGGGGGGTTTTGCAGGTACTGCTTGATCTCGTCCAGTGCGCCTTGGCATTTGTGGTCCCAGACGAACGGAGTTCCCTTCTTCATCAGGTGGCTGTAAGGACGGCACTTGCCTGACAGGTTGGCGATAAACCGCCGGATATACGCGAGCTTTCCTTGGAGAGATCGCAGCTGTTTGAGAGTCCTTGGCGGTGGCATTTCCATGATCGCCTTGATCTTGGACGGATCTATCTCGATACCTCGGTGTCGGACGATGAATCCTAGGAATTTACCCGAGGAGACTCCGAACGCGCATTTGAGGGGGTTCATCTTCAAATTATATTGCAGAAGGCATTAAAATACGGTCTTCAGATGCTCTAAATGCTCTTCATATGACGTGCTCTTCACTACGAGGTCATCAATATAGCACTCGACGATTTCATGTATGAGATCATCGAAGATCTTTGTCATGGCCCTTTGATAGGTAGCATCGGCGTTCTTTAGACCGAAGGGCATAACTTTGTAGCAGAATATACCTAAAGGCGTCCGGAAAGCGGTGTGCTTCTGGTCCTCGGGATGCATCTTTATCTGATTGTACCCTGATGATCCGTCCATAAAGGAGAAAACCTCATGAGTGGACGTATTGTCTATCATCAGCTCGGTGACCGGCACTGGGAAATCGTCCTTCGGGCAGGCTTTATTGAGATCTCGGAAGTCCACACATATGCGTACTGTCCCATTCTTCTTCATCACTGGGACGATGTTGGCGACCCAATCGGGATACTGTATCTCCTGGATAAACCCGGAATCGATTAGTTTCTTGACTTCGGCGTTGATGCTCATCTCAAGCTCGAGTCGCATCCTTCTCGGCGCCTACTTGACTGGCTTGATATCCGGGGATATTGCTAATTTATGCACAGTAATCTCTGGATCTAATCCTGGCATCTCGGAATAGTTCCACGCGAAGCAATCTTTATGCTGTAGAAGCACGTCCTTTAACGCCGCCACCCTTTTCTCAGATAGTAGCTCGCTAACGAATGTTGGTCGCGGATCGTCTTCCGATCCCAACTCAATCTTTTTGAGGTTATCTGCAGTCGTATGTATGCCATCTTCCAGTTCTTTCGGAGCTGGTGGAAATTCTGAGGTGACCTCATCATTGCTTTCGAAGCACCAAGGGAAGTCATCCATATTCTCGGGCTCTCCTTTTGACATCGTTATCATATGACAAGGACGGGCTCGCTTCCAAGACCGATGTGGATCTGGCTCTGCTCTTGCGGCTTTGGGTTCGTGCTTTTGTGACGGCGTTACCTTCCAGCTGCTGGATAATGCAAATCTGCCTTGCTGGTACTGGTCTTCGACCCAGTTCTTGAACGTGAAGCAGTCTTCGATAGGGTGTCCTATGGCTCGGTGATAAGAGCAATAACCCGGGTGAGAAACCTCGTTAACTTGCTTAGGGTGCTTAGACTCCGGAAGTGTGATCATTTGATGCTTTATAGCGAGCTCGAGTAGCTTCTTCGTCTTGTCTCGAGGGAAGGAATACGCTCGACTCATCTTCTTCATGAGGGACAAGTCCGGACCGTGCAATGCCCGATCACATGACCCTCTAATCCGGCTTCGTTGTTGTCGACTCCCTTTTTCGCTTCTTGACTTACTTCTGCCTCTGCGTCGGGCCTTTTTCACCACGGGTTGACAGGGAGGAGCACCTTTGTCTTTCGCAGCTTGTTGAAACAGACGTTGCATCCTGGCCTTCTCGTAGATAACCATTTCACGGTTGTGATTTTCCCGAGCTTTTTGACCCGCTTTCCTGATAAGCTTGTCCATTCGTTTTTCAAATGACGGACTCGGCACTTCGCTCGTAGGATCCAGTTTTGACGAGGGGTTAGCATTCCCCGACAGGGTGTCCTCCTCCTCATCGAAGTTATATATGGCGTAGCTGCCGTGGACTCACTCCCATTTCCCGGATCTCACATATCCAAGCCCAAGAGTTTCCATTCTCCCGTTGGGCAATTTGCGCTGAGTCCCAGGGGCATTCCAAATCTTGTTGTAGAACTGAGCTTGTCGAACAGTCTGTTTTAAGGGTACTCCTTGGCGCTTCAATAGCCTCCTTAGTCCATTTGTGTAATATCTGGGCAAACGGATGGGTTGGAGCCTATCGAGTGTAGCATCCGCGCCATGCCATATCTCTTTCTCCACTCTCGTTTCTGTGGATTGGTAGAATAGGGTCACCTTTTCACCCTTTCGCCTGGGAGGGACATAAAACGTCTGCAGGTCCTGCACATTGTAAGCTTGAAGTGCGTCGAGATCCTTATAGTGTTTCCGCGGCACCATGGTGATTTGCAAACTCTGATCATCGCTAGGGGATACTTGTATTGACTGCCGACTGGAGAACATGGCATTAAACTCATCTTCCAAGTCACTTCCGAAGACCAACATGGGGGCGGACGGTCCCGGGTTGTTGCGTCGAGACGGCCCAGCGTAAACTATCTTTTCTTCTTCTTCGGTATCGCTTCTGAAAACAGGGATGGTGGCGGCGGCTTTGTTCTCCGGCTTGCGACTCTTTTCTGTATCCTCGAAGTCTGGCAAAAAGTACTTTGCATCTTCGTACTTGCGGACTTCGTTCACGGAGAATGGGTTCAGCTCACCTGTTACGGTATACTCGAAACCATCCTTAAAGTACTTCATACACTGATGCTGTGTAGAAGGGATGATGTTGTACTCATGTAACCAAGGACGACCGAGCAAGGCGTTGTAGCAGGTCTTGGCGTCAATGACGTGAAATTTGATGTCCGTGAAAAGTAGTCCAAAGCGTAATGTTAGTATTACAGATCCGAGAGTTCGTGACAATTAGGAGTCGAAACCGGAGATGGTAATTTTGTCACGAGCGAGGTGCTGCACGCTCATGCAGATTTCCTTCAACACCCGAACATTAAGGAGATTGACGGAGGATCCATTATCCACGAGGATCTTGCCTATCTTGATATCATGGCAGTATCCAGAGACATATAGGGGACGGTTGTGGTCGCACGTTCCGAGAAGAAGGTCTTCGTCACCGAAAGTGATGTCGGCTGTATGCACTTCTTCCAGTTCATTCTTCATCCTTTCTTCGGCGAGGAAGGCTTGGAATTGCTCGGGTTCTTGTAACGCCTTGATTAATGAATCTCGCGCTTCTTTTGATAATAAGAGGGCATCGAGAATGCTGAGCTGAGAAGGTAGCTTCCTTAGGTGCGCTAGGATGTTGTAGTCCACCTTACCCTTCCTGGGAGGGTCCTTGGCAGTCAGCTCTTTCATGACTTGGTCATTTAAGGCGATATCCCCAGTGACCTTCTCCTTTCCCTTATCTTTTCTATTTGCGGGCCCGAGATTCTTTTCCGGGAGCGTGCGATTGCGCAGCTGAATGTTTTCGCAGGCCTCTGGTTCTTCCTCTTTCCCTAAAACGGATTCTTTAAAGAGAGGGCCCAGAGCCATTTCCTCATCAGAGTCGCTCCCAAAGGTGAGAACTTGTGATCCTCCGGCGTCGACCATGTAACAGTTGCCAGCAGTTCTGTTATTCCCGTCGGTAATACTTCTTCGTTCCCGACGAGTCTTGCGTTTTATGCGCTTAAAATGCTGCCGGCGAGCAACATATCCCTGCCACCATATCCTGAAAGCGTTGCACTCCTCCGTAGGGTGTGAAATTTTCCGATGATACGAGCAATAATTAGGGTGCCTCTCCACTCCATCGAACGCGTTCTCTTCCGAGGGTGGTAGCTTCATCCCCATTGACATGGCTTTGGCAAACCGTTTCCTCTTCTTGAATATGTTTTTATCTGCGTCGGATGCCTTTCGATCTGGCGGGATTACTTCAACTCTTTCGTTTAGTCGCCTGCGTTTGGCTCCCTCTGATGCGGCTATCTCACGCTCCTGGTCGGCTTTACTTTTCAAATGAATCTCGTCTAGAAAGGCGTCGATCATTTCGTCTGTCGGCCACCCAAGCTCTGGTTCAGGCTCTACCCCCAGTTTCTTAGTGCCAGGAGTTTTTTCATCATCGGTAAACGAGTGGGAGATTACGTTACAACTCGCCACGTATCCCTCGGATTCATCCGACAAACTCTCCCCCTCATCTTCTTCTTGAAAGATGTGGTTGAGGAACTCTTGCAGCGTGACGGGAGTCCGCGCCTTTTGATTGTACTCCTCCAGCGCGTCAATCTGTTTCTGCAAATCCGTGCGCTTGTCTCCAGGCTTCACGGGCTTTTTGGATTTCTTCTTCTTTTTCTTCGAAGATTTTGACGGTCGGGTGTGAGTATTTGGGCCAACACCACGAATCTTTGTAGTTGGGCGCGGCTTCAACATCCCTTCGATGATTTGAGGTTCAAGCGGGTTCTTCCATTCGACCGCCGGGCACGCATGAAGGTCCCTCAGCATTCTTTTGGTTTTAGTTAATAGCACGACCTCCCATGGAGCTTCTTCAATAAAGGAACAAGTTGCCCCCGGTGCGTCCGTCTTCTTAGGAGTATGCGGCTGTGGCGGGTTCACCTTCCACTTTTCGGATAGTGCAAACTTCCCCTGGTGGTATTGATCTTCAATCCATCCTTTGAAAACGAAGCAATCCTCAATTGGATGGCTTACCGTTTGATGGTAAGGGCAATAGTTGGGGTTATTCACCTCAGTGGGTTGTGGCGGTCGCCTTGGATTTGGCAAGTTTATAAGTCTGTTGCGTACTGCCAGCTCGAATAACCGTTTCGTCTTGTCCTGTGGGAACGAGTAGGGACGCTTCATCTTCTCATTATAATACCGGCGTCTTTCTTCCAGTTGATCCGTCAGCTTTGGGGCATTGGGTTGCTGCTGGGCATTCGCGACGAAGGTTGCTTTTCCTTTACCCTTGTCACTCCGAGGCTCAGGCTTCGGGGGAGACGGTCTATGACCCATCTGGTCTATCTGGGCCAACTTGTCGATTAGAGCCTGGAATGTGGTTGGCTTAAAGAACATCATAAACTGGGAGATAGTTGCGTGAGGGTCTAGGGTTCCCACGAACATGCCCACCGCGGGCGCTTCCTCAATGCGTTGCTCGCATTTCAACCACAAATTTCGCCAGCGTATAGCATACTGGACCCACGTTTCTCCTGGTTTTACCCTGGCATTAATCAATGCCGTTATTGGAGTACGTTCGCTGGCGCTTGCGAATCGCTGAGTGAATAGCAACTCTATTTCAGCGAACGTCTTGATATAATCGTTCGGGAGTTCCGAATACCATTCGAATGCTGTTTCTGATAAGCTGCCCACGAACTGGCGAAGCAACAGTTTATCATCACCGCCGGTGTTACCGCAAAGGGCCCTGAACTGGGCAACATGTTGATGGGGATTGCCGGTCCCCTTATACACGTGGAATTTTGGTATTGTATAACCCGGCGGATATTTGATTTGGTCGTACCAGCTCGGATATGGTCGCCCCGTTTTTACGACTTGACCAGCTGCCTCAGTCGCATGATGAACCCGGATTTGCTGGGCTATATAGTCGTCCAAGCCAGCCTTAGAGATTGTCTCCTCCTTGGCCGTTGAGAGAGCCGGTGGTGGATTTGACGTTTCTCCCCTGTCCTCTTCAAGGATGATCGGAGGATCCTCAGCAGGTGGGTCTTGTTGGATCATCATTCCCACTATGTCCTGGAATAAGTGGGCTATCTGCTTTATATTGGCCGCTTGTTCCGCAGCCTCTTTATCTTTCTTTTCTAATATTCTCCGAAGGAACCCAGCGTCAGTTTCCTGTTCTTGTTGCTGATCCGAGGACGCCTCGGGGCATTCTTTCGGCCCAGTAAGCGCGGCCATTGCAATCATCATTTCCTGGAGCTTTTGCTATTGCTCCTGAGCTTTGGTTACTGACCGTGTAAGCGGTCTATGACCTGTAGACGCACGGCTGTCTTCCTTCCCCGACGCCATGTATACAGCGTGGACCATCCTGCCCCCAGCCTTAGGGCATCTGGGTTCAGCGCTTTTAGCTCTCGTTGCAGGCCCGGGGATCTTCTCTGGCCTCTTCTTTTTATGAGCAGTGGAAGTTGAGGGGGCCGTTGAAGTGGGCACCCAGACAGCTTTTCGTGGCTTAGCCTGGTGTCTGACTTCCTGTTGGATTTTCAGCTTCTTGTGCTGGCGGGAGAAATTTGGATCGATCACCGAGTCTTGGGTCTGCCGCCAGACTTTATAGATTTTGGAAGACAACCGTTGAGGAGATTGGGGCTGTTCTGGCTCTATTTCCACGGCCTTTTTCAGCGGATGGGGAGACTTCTTTAGCGCCGCGGTAGGAGAATTCCTACGCACCTTATTTAGCATCTCAAAGCTGTTCCCAGTTGGAACAGCAGCATTAACTTCTGCCATCGGGGCTGGAGGAGTTAGCCCAGAAGGGGAGTTGCCTCCGGCCTTCCTCACTCAGCGCCAGTAACGACGTCGAGCGCGTCGTGCTGATGGAACCGGCTTGGTGAGGGCGATAGTCTCCTCTTGCCCCCTGGGTAGGGTGGGGGTCGTTGCTGGTGCCAGCCTGTTAAAGACTGATGTCCTTTGGGTAGCAGGAGTGGGAGCTGGAACAGTCAATCTTGTAAGGACCGACTTTTTGGAAGGAGAAGCCGCCTTGACGACTTCAGGAGCGAGACTGGTTATTTTCTTAGGAGCAGCCTTCTCTGGGATTGCAGGCCCCATTGCGGTTCCACAGGAGCTTTGGCCCAGTCTGGAGAAGACCGAGGCACTGGTGTTGGGCGACCCGTTGAGAGGGGCCGCGGCAGGGGTAAGACGATCAAAGACCGACTTCTTGGGAGCTTCCATTGTCAGCACCGGAGCGGTGAAGCTTGTCGGCGGGAGCATGGTCCCAAAAAACAATCCTGTGGTGGCTCGAGTGACCTGTTCCACGGGCATTGTGAATAGCGAAGCAGCTTGGGGTCCGTAGGCTATACCTCCTGGCGAGGCAGAGCGTTGGTTGCAATTGCAGTCTGAGCATGTCGCACAAGTGGAAGCCATTGATTCTTTGCTTTCTGCAGCAAACGAAACACCAAATCTTAGTACTTCGAAACCCAAGGGCAACCATTAGCGAACCGCGATTGGTTCGCGAATCACGACACACGAAGTGTGGAGTGGAAAGAGGAAAAGGTCCCACCGGGCGTGCCAGAATCTGTTCCCCTCCGAACGACGGCGCGACACAGGGTCGTCTCGCCTGAGGTTCGGGGCAGATGCTAATTGGTGCTATCCGTCTACCTCTCCGAAGATGCCAAGTTGATTTATGGCACCGTATATCGAAGCTTTAAACGGATGCGTCCGATGTAGTAGACTTCGTCAGATTCCCCCTCGCTTGAGGGGTTTTTGATTGTGGGGACGCTCTTCCCTGCAGGCGCAAGCCCCTGCAGTTAATTACGCTACCGCATCGCGGTAACCACTTTCTCCTTCTCCAGATGGTCACTTCGTGTCGTGTGTGTTTATTTTATGTTAGGTTGCCCGTGGATTGTATACGGAGACTGAGTTATGTCGTCGCCCGTAGGGCGTGGACTAGTCCAAATCCGTATTATCTTAGATTTGGGTTTGGGGGTTTGGGTTTAAGGATACATTAGCCTCATTCGAGTTAAACATTTGTTAAGGATACGTTAGTCTAATTTTCAGACTAAGATCAACTTAACGGGATCGTTTAGATCCAACAATAGAGCAATTAAGGGAGCCCTGTTGTTTAGTTTAGTGACATTGCGGTCAATAGGTAGTTTAAGGACGTTGCGGTCCTTAGGTAGTTTAAGAACATTGCGGTCCAATGTTAGTTTTAAGACGTTGCGGTCAAGGTTAAGGACCTCATAGTCCGTGGATTTAAGGACTCCACAGTCCAAAGTTAGTTTTAAGACATCTCGGTCAAGGTTAAGGACGTCGTAGTCCATGGGTTTAAGGACCCCACAGTCCAATGTTAGTTTTAAGACATCCCGGTCAAGGTTAAGGACGTCGTAGTCCATGGGTTTAAGGACCCCACAGTCCGATGTTAGTTTTAAGACATCCCGGTCAAGGTTAAGGACCTCATAGTCCATGAGTTTAAGGACCCCACAGTCCGTGTCAATATGTGGTCATTGGGACCCGTCACCTCTTTGAAGACGTTGAGGAATTACAACGCCGAGTATCAAAGGAGTGAAGAGATGTACCCTTAAACCGAGATAGATTAAATAATGTTTGGCCCAATTTGGAACCAAGACCAATTAATTATATTATGAGCCCATTGGCTCAGTTGAATTTGAATTGAGGACTTATGGCCAGCTTGGGCTAAGTTCAGTCATGTTTAAGATATTGGCCCTCTGTTGGTCCATTAGAGGAGAGGCTTTGCCTCTAGACACTTAGCCAATTGGGCTAAAGTTAGTGTTAAACACCAGCAACAGGGGGTTCAAATTAGTGTTAAACACTAAAACAAATCGGTGTTAAACACTAGCAACAGAGATCTCAAATTAGTATCAAACACTAAGATAATCAGTGTTAAACACTGGTGACAGAGATTTTAATTTAGTGTCGAACACTAAGAAAATTAATGTTAAACTCTGTTAGTGTTAAACACTAAGAAATTCAGTGTTAAACACTGCAAGAAAGGCTCTTCGGTTAGTGTTGAACACTAAGGCAAAACAGTGTTAAACACTGGATTCAGAGGGTCCAATTTAGCGTTAAGCACTAAGGTAAGAGGGGTCACGTGGTAGCACGTGAGGGCGCCCTCCCCTTTATTTGTTCTGCCGAGAGTGGTGAATACTTTGGAGTATCACGTGCTGTCACGTGATGGACATTTAATTGTTTGTGTGTTAAAGCTTCTGCCAAGGGTCACGTGGGTCACGTGAGGCATTGCCTCAAAAGCCCTTCTCTGTGGATCTTTCCAGGGGTCACGTGGTAGCACGTGACCCTGCCTCTTTGCAATTTCTGATTAAATTCTTCATTAAATCCCCATTGTCTTCTGCAGAATTATATTCTCTGATAGAGTTGAACTCTGATTTTCCTGTAGGAATTAAATTCCTCATATATGTGAAGAATTGAGTTCTGTCATAGGGTTAAACCCTAATAATAACTTTAAAAGAACTAAATTCCTTCTTTCTTTAGAGAATTACTCTTAGATAGGGTTAAACCCTAATTTATATTCTGAGGGATTAGATTCTGTCATAGGGTGAAACCCTAATTTCTTCTTTCTTAAGGGAATTAAATTCCTGTTATTTTAACAGAACTAAGTTCTTAACTAGGGTTAAACCCTGATTCTGTTCATTCTGAAGGAATTATATTCCTATAACATAGGGTTAAACCCTAATTCATCTCAATGGAATTAAATTCCTATAATTCTGTGAGAATTAAATCCTCAAACTTTCATTTTCTTTCTATGCTTTGGATCTGCATGGCATGATCTCAACCCAATGAGAATTAAATTCTCTATTCATGGGGAGATGTGCACTTTGCAGATCCTCAACTAAAGAGAGAACTAAGTTCTTCTTTTTAATATCAGAGTTAAACTCTTTTGAGAATTAAATTCTCTTTTTTCTTGAAAGCCTCCCCCTTCTTACCTAAGGTTTTCTTTTGCAGAAGATCCAAATTCCTCCAAAGTCTCGAGGTTCTATTTTTCTCTCTCCCCCCGTGTATCGATCTCTCTCCATATTTCTCTGTCTCTCTTGGCTCCTATTTATAGGAGAAGGAGCAGAATCAATTAGTTTTAGTGAATCATTCATTGAGAGATTTGATTTGTATTTATTAGAGATCTGATTTACATTCATCATTCATTTGGACCTTTGGATTATTAGGTGAATTTTATCCACTATTGGATTTTAAATCCAAAGATATTCTTCTGTTGTTTCGGTTAGATTTTAAGGGGAAATCTTTCCAAGTTCGAGATTTTTCCATAGATAGGTGATATTTAATCACCTTTAAATCTTTAATCCAATCGGTTTCAAATAATCATTCCCCATTGGAAAGATTAGAATGCTGTTCAGAATTTAATTCTGTTAAATAGATAGGCTTTGAAAGCCGGTCACGTGTGGCCATGTGACCCATGGTCACGTGTAGGCACGTGACCCTCCTGGAACGAGCTTTCTTCTCCTTTCTGCGCTCTGTTTTCTAGCCGCTGTTCAACCGTCACGTGCCAACACGTGACCCTTGGTCACATGTGAGCACATGACCCTTTCTGAAGCCTTTTCTTTGATTTAGTCAGGGAACTGAGTCTACCTTTGCCGCTGCTTTTAATTGTCACGTGCCAACACGTGACTACTGGTCACGTGGTAGCACGTGATGCCTCTTCCGTAACTTTCCTGATTTTAAATCAGGAAACATCAACTTAGATGACCAAGTTATGGAGGAGCTAAATGCCAAGGACCCGCTGAAGAGAAATAAGGTGGATTACAACGTCTTAGCACATCTGAGGAAGCTACCCTCGCAGCTCAGCATTCTTGACGCCCTTTTACTATCAAAGGAGGCGAGGGATTCGTTGATTAAGGCACTACAGGACCCGGAGCAGTTCCAAGCTTTCCTGGCTGAAGAAAAGATGAAGGATGAATTGGAGGAAGTGCACACGACCAATGTCACTTTCGGCGATGAAGACCTTCTCCTTGGGACGTGCGAACACAATCGCCCTCTCTTTTTTGCAGGATACTGCCATGATATAAAGATAGGCAAAATCCTGGTTGATAACGTATCGTCTGTTAATCTCCTTAATGTGCGGGTGTTAAAGGAAATTTGCATGAGCGTCCAACACCTCGCTCGAGACAAGATCACCATCTTCGGGTTCGACTCCCAATCATCAAAGACTCTTGGATCTGTGATACTAACACTGCGCTTTGGGATGCTCGTCACGGACATTAAATTCCACGTCATAGATGCCAAGACATGCTACAACGCTCTGCTCGGCCGACCATGGTTACACGAGTACAACATCATCCCTTCTACACAGCATCAGTGTATGAAATACTTTAGGGATGGTCTCGAGTATACCGTGACGGGAGAACTGAATCCGTTTTCCGTAAACGAAGTTCGCAAATATGAAGATGCCAAATACTTCTTACCGAGTTTCGAAGACACGAAAATGTGTCACAAGCCGGAAAATAAAACTAACGCTACCATCCCTGTCTTCGGCAGTGATACCGAGGAGGAAGAGGATATAGTTTATTCGGGTCCGTCCCAATACACTAGGCCGGGACCATCTGCTCCTACATTGATCTTTGCAGTGATTCAGAGGATGAAGTCCATGCTGTATTCTCTGCTCGACCTTCAATACGAGCTTCCGCTGATGAAGAGCAAAGTCTGCAAGTCGCCATGGTGCCGCTTAAACATTATAAAGAACTGGATGCGCTCGACACCGACAGTGTGGAGGAGCTGCAGACGTTCTATGTCCCGTCCAGGCGAGAAGGCGAGAAGGAAATTCTATTCTACCGCTCTGAAGAAAACAAAGTGGAGAAAGAAATCTGGAACGGTGCAGATCCTACGCTGGACAGGCTTCAACCCATCCGTCTACCCAGATATTATACAGAAGGCTTGAAGGGGCTGTTGAAGCGCCAAGGGATACCCTTCAAACAGACCGTTAGAAAGGCCAGATTCTATGACAAGGTCTGGAACGTCCCCGTGACTCAGCACAAGTTGCCTAGTGGGAAGACAGAGACAATCGGGCTCGGATACATTCGCTCCAAGAAACGAGAGCTGCTCCGCGACTGTTACGCCGTACACGACTTCAATGAAGAAGCAGATGCTCAATGGGAGGATGCTAATCCTGAACCAGCAAAAGTTCCTGATGCAAAAGTGCCCAGTCCGTCGTTTGAAGAATAAATGAACAGGCTTATAAGGGAAGCTGGTCAAAAAATCCGAGATGATCACAATCATGAAATGGCAATCTATGAGAAAGCCAGAACGCAACGCCTCCTTCAACAGGCCGTGAAAGACGAAAATGCCGCCCCCTGTCAACCTGTTATAAAAAAAGGCTCGACGCAGAGGCAGAAACAAGTCGAAAGGCCAAAAAGGCGCTCATCAGCAACAAAGCGGGGCTAAGAAGCCACGCAAGCGGGAGTCGAGCGTTATTGATCTGTCCCTCATGAAGAAAATGGGTCGAGCGTACTCGTTTCCTCGGGACAAGACGAAGAAGATACTTGATCTTGCTCTAAAACATCAAATGCTTACACTGCCGGAGTCCAAAAACCCCGAACGAGCAGGTGAAGTCTCTGACCCAAATTATTGCTCTTACCATCGAGTGATAGGACATCCTCTTGAAGATTGCTTCACCTTCAAGAATTGGGTTGAAGATCAGTATCAGCTTGGCAAATTCGTTCTGTCTGACAACTGGAGGGTAGCGCCGCCACAGAAGCACAAACCCAAAGCCACAAGAACAGAACCAACTCCACATTGGGATTGGAAGCGGATTCGCACTTGTCACATGATAACAATATTAAAAGAAAAGCCCGAGAACATGGACAACCTTCCCTGGTGCTTCGAAAACAGCAATGATGAAGTGATCTCAGAATTCCGCCAGCTCCGAAAGAACTGGAGGATGGAATACATACCACTGCAGATAACCTCAAGAAAATTGAGTTGGGGACGGCAAGTGACCCACGATCGACGTTCGTCAGTGAGCTGCTATCTGAAGAAAGGGTGGCTGCGTTAAAAGACGTCCTTGTACAGCACAAAGATTGCTTCGCATGGAACTATTCCGAGATGCCAGGACTAGATGCAGAAATTGCTATGCACAAATTGGCGATATCCCCGGACGTCAAGCCGGTCAAACAAGCACCAAGAAGAATGTGGCTCGAGCTTGAGATGAGTATCAACGCCGAGGTCAAGAAGCTGATCGACTCTGGCTTTATCCAGGAAGTCCAGTATCCCGAGTGGATCGCCAACATCGTCCCGGTGATGAAGAAAAATGGGACAGTGCGCATATGCGTAGACTTCCGGGATCTCAATAAAGCTTGCCCGAAAGACGATTTCCCAGTGCCAGTCACCGAACTGATGATAGACAATACGTCCAGTCATGAGGTTTTCTCCTTCATGGACGGCTCATCAGGGTATAATCAAATAAAGATGCATCCCGAAGACCAGAAGCACACCGCCTTCAGGACTCCTTTGGGTATATTCTGTTACAAGGTAATGCCCTTCGGTTTAAAGAACGCTGGTGCCACCTACCAAAGGGCCATGACGAAGATCTTCGATAACCTTATACATGAAATCGTAGAATGCTATATTGACGATCTCGTAGTTAAAAGCAAATCATACGAGGAACATCTCGAGCATCTGAAGACCGTATTTCGACGTCTTCGGCAATACAACTTGAAGATGAACCCTCTTAAGTGTGCGTTCGGGGTTTCCTCGGGTAAATTCCTGGGATTCATCGTCCGACACCGAGGTATTGAAATAGATCCGTCAAAGATCAAAGCGATCATGGAAATGCCTCCGCCGAGAACTCTCAAACAGTTGCGGTCTCTCCAAGGGAAGCTCGCATACATACGGCGATTTATAGCCAACCTTTCGGGCAAGTGTCGTCCTTATAGCCACCTGATGAAGAAGGGAACTCCATTCGTCTGGGATCAAAAATGCCAAGGTGCGCTAAACGAAATTAAACAGTACCTGCAGAATCCGCCAGTGCTGGCTTCTCCGGTTAAGGGAAAGCCTCTCATTCTCTATACAACCGCCCTCGAAGATTCCTTAGGCGCATTATGGGCACAAGAGAACGATCAAGGGAAGGAGAGAGCTCTCTATTACTTAAGTCAAGTTCTACTGGGGGCAGAAAGCAATTACTCCCCCATTGAAAAACACTGCCTGGCGTTGATCTTCGCGATAACAAAGCTCAGGCACTATGCGTTGGCGCATGAAGTCCGTCTCATTTCGAAGGTGGACCCCCTTAAATATTTGATGTCGAAAGCCAGATTGACAGGTCGACTCGCTAAATGGGCCCTGCTCTTGATGGAGTTCTCGATAACGTATCAACCTCTCAAAGCAGTGAAAGGCCAGGCCATCGCCGACTTCCTCGCTGAGCATCCGATACCCGCCGATTCTCCTTTAAATTGTGATCTTCCAGACGAACATGCGTTTGATGCGATCGACGGTGGTGATACCCGATGGGAGCTTTATTTCGATGGGGCATCTTCTGTGAAGAAGCGCAAACAAAGTACCCCTATAATCAAATCGGGGGTAGGACTCATTTTTGTAACTCCACAAGGAGGGATAATGCGCTTTTCTTTCTCCCTAACAGAGCCGAGTACGAACAATGAAGCCGAATACGAAGCTTTGATAGCAGGCCTCGAGATCGCCATCGACATGGGAATTGAAAACCTCCTCGTATACGGAGATTCTCTGGTCGTTAGTCAAGTAAACGGCGACTACCAAACATGCAAACCGGAGTTGGTGAAGTACGGTGAAAAGGTGCAACAATTGTTGACCCAAATTCCCTCCTATACTTTGGAAAGCATACCGCGTGCGGAAAACAACAAAGCAGACGCGTTAGCCAAGCTTGCTAAAGAACTGGCTGACGAGAACCTTGATGATGTTAGAATCGTGGTACAAAGCTGTCGGGTGCTTGCCCCAGCAAAAATATCTCCGGAATCATCCGAAGAAAAAGGAGCAAGTGAACAGACGACCCTGCAAATAAAAGATCGGGAAAATACCGAGGATTGGAGAGAAGTCTTTATAGACTACTTCAAATACCGTCGAACGCCCGAAGACGCGTCCTCAAGACATCAGCTCATGAAACGAGCTCTGTCTTTCGCCTTCGTCAATGATACTCTATACAAGAGGTCATTCGATTCTCTGTGGCTGAGATGCTTAGGACCCGACGAAGCAGAAAGAGTCATTCAGGAAGTTCATGACGGAATCTGTGGTTCTCACCAAGCGGGCCCGAAGATGAAGTTGAAGATCAAACGGATGGGCTACTACTGGCCCGCGATGATTCAGGACTGCCTCGAATATGCGAAGCAATGCCATTCATGCCAAATCCATGGGGACTTCATCCACCAACATCCAAATCCATTACATCCAACGGTGGTTAGCTGGCCGTTCGAGATGTAGGGAACTGACATAGTCGGCCCCATCGAACCAGTATCGTCTAGAGGGCATCGTTTCATCCTGGCGACGACTGATTACTTCTCCAAATGGGCAGAAGCAGTACCGTTGAGAGAAGTGAAGACGGAGAACATCCTCCATTTCTTCAAGACGCACGTCATATACTGTTTTGGGACTCCGGGACGGATCATCTCCGATAACGGGCCTGCTTACAGGAGCCACAAGATCAGTCGCTTCGCACAACAGCACAACATAGACTGGAGATATTCCTCGGTCTATAATCCGCGAGCTAATGGTCTAGCCGAGGCCTTCAACAAGACCCTGACGAAGATCATGAAAAAGACGGTGTCCCGAAATAAGAAAGACTGGCACGAGAGACTGCAAGAGGCTTTTTGGGCATACCGAACTACGTTCAAGACGGCCACGAACACAATGCCGTACGCGTTGGTATTCGGTACGGAAGCAGTACTCCCCCTCGAGATAGAGTTACCCTCTCTGCGAGTGGCAGTCCACTACGAGCTGACGAACGAAGAAAACGCTCACCTTTGGCTTGAGGAGCTTGATGCCCTTGAAGAAACACGGCTCATAGCGCAACAAAATCTGGAAGCTTATAAAGCAAAGATGACGCGCTCATATGAAAAATTGACCCGACCGAGGACATTCCGCCAAGGCGAACTCATGCTAGTGGTCAAAAGGCCTATGATCCGCAATCGCGCCAAGCGAGGAAAATTCGAGCCAAACTATGAAGGCCCGTACATCATAGATAAGGTCTACCAAGGTGGGGCCTATCTACTCATGTATATGCACGGTGAAAGGCCTTTCAGGCCAATAAACGGTCGCTTCCTAAAGAAATACTACGCTTAATGAGCCACAGCCTAGGTCAATGATAGATGACGACGACTATTTCCGCTCGCTATCTTCCTAAGCTTAAGCTTTATAAGCAGTAGCCAGCCTTCTCCATGACGGACCGAAACGTCCTTAAACTAATAGTGGACCGAAACGTCCTTAAACTACTACTGCAGGATCCTTAGGCTGACAAGATGAATAAAAAAAAATAAGAAAAAAATATAATAAATAAAAACGGTATGTCCATAAGCAAAAAGGCCACGGATGAAAACCCGAAAGGGATCCGTGAGTAAAAACAGCAGGGCTACCGGCGAGTGTTCGTGAAAACCCGAAAGGGCGCGACCTCGTAAAAAAGAAGAAGAAGAAAATAAAAAAAAAGAATAAAAAAAAATGGTATGTCCATAAGCAAAATGGGCACGGATGAAAACCCAAAAGGGCTCCGTGAGTAAAAACAGCAGGGCTACCGGCGAGTGTTTGTGAAAACCCGAAAGGGCGCAACCTCGTTAAAAGACACTTATAGGGTCCTCTCGACCTTGTAAGGGAAAACCACCCACGTGAGATCCTTACGACTCACAAGGGAGCAACACACTTAGGAATCCTCACGATTCTTAAGGAGAGAATACACTTGCGAGATCCTCACGACTCGTAAGGAGAACTCTCTTATGGGACCCTCACGGCTCATAAGATTTGAAAGTCTTAAGTTACAGAGACCTAAACCCGTGCTTAAGCAAACCCCAACAACTTCCGATATTGCCCTACAAGTGGTCCAATACTGGCTCTCGTATACAATCCACGGGCGCAAATAAACATTTCCCTAACCAAGTCCCATCCGAGACAGGGGATATGTACGCATGGTGAACAACCCTTGTCAATCCTCTCGATTTATGAGGAGAAAATCCTCTTGCAGGATCTTTACGACTTACAGAGGAGCAAAACACTTAGGAATCCTCACGATTCTTAAGGAGAAAATACACCTACAAGATCCTCACGACTTGTAGGGAGAATTACCTTTGTGAGACCCTTACGGCTCATGAAGTTAAAGCCTTAGTCGACAGGACCTTAACCCTGTTCGCTAAGTCACCCTTGTTCGACATCGACAAAGGCAGATGATGATTCGCTCCTGGTAATATCCCAGTTGTAGCGGTGCTGATGCCGAAATCGGTGTTTAATTTCAGGTTTACGGCGAAAAGCCAGTAGGCCGCACATGCATACGAAATAGCCGAAATGATGGGGCAACTTGCAATAAAAAGCAGTAAGTAAAACGTATGCATGCAAAATAGCCGAAATGATTGGGCAACTCGCAATAAAAAGCAGCGAGTAAAAATGACATAAATAGCCGAAATGATTGGGCACCGCGAAAAATAGCTGAAATGATTGGGCAATCGCGACCTTCGCGATATAAAAGCTGAAATGATAGAGCATCGCGGAAATAAAATAAAAAAAAATGATGATAAAACTTTGGCCCTACAGTTGAGATCATATCGATCCCTGTATACAATCCAAGGGCGCAAATGAAGAGGGAACCATATTTTCCCAACAGGCTCCGCTAGAAAACGAAGCCAAATCTCGACGATTCATCTCAACTCTGAAGAAACCAGTATCTTCGGCAAATCCTTCAACTCGGGGAAACAAATATCCTTGACGAAGAAAATCCTGATTCGCATCAACTCGCAGAGAAGCCAGTGTCTCCATGGGAAATTCTCGATTCGTTTCAACACCAGGGAAACAAATAATCCTTGGTAAATTCCTCAACTCAGGGAAACAAACATCCTTGACGAGAGCCTCCTGATTCGCATCGACTCGCAGAGAAGCCAGTGTCTCCGTGGGAAATTCTCGATTCGTTTCAACACCAGGGAAACAAATAATCCTTGGTAAATTCCTCAACTCAGGGAAACAAACATCCTTGACGAGAGCCTCCTGATTCGCATCGACTCGCAGAGAAGCCAGTGTCTCCGTGGGAAATTCTCGATTCGTTTCAACACCAGGGAAACAAATAATCCTTGGTAAATTCCTCAACTCAGGGAAACAAACATCCTTGACGAGAGCCTCATGATCCGCGTCGACTCGCAGAGCAACCAGTGTCTCCGTGGGAAATTCTCGACTCGTTTCAACACCAGGGAAACAAATAATCCTTGGCACCAGGGAAACAAATAATCCTTGGTAAATTCCTCAACTCAGGGAAACAAACATCCTTGACGAGAACCTCCTGATTCGCATCGACTCACAGAGAAGCCAGTGTCTCCGTGGGAAATTCTCGATTCGTTTCAACACCAGGGAAACAAATAATCCTTGGTAAATTCCTCAACTCAGGGAAACAAACATCCTTGACGAGAGCCTCCTGATCCGCGTCGACTCGTAGAGAAGCCAGTGTCTCCGTGGGAAATTCTCGATTCGTTTCAACACCAAGGAAACAAATAATCCTTGGTAAATTCCTCAACTCAGGGAAACAAACATCCTTGACGAGAGCCTCCTGATCCGCGTCGACTCGCAGAGCAACCAGTGTCTCCGTGGGAAATTCTCGACTCGTTTCAACACCAGGGAAACAAATAATCCTTGGCACCAGGGAAACAAATAATCCTTGGTAAATTCCTCAACTCAGGGAAACAAACATCCTTGACGAGAGCCTCCTGATCCGCGTCGACTCGCAGAGCAACCAGTATCTCCGTGGGAAATTCTCGACTCGTTTCAACACCAGGGAAACAAATAATCCTTGGCAAATAACGCAACTCAGGGAAACAAACATCCTTGACGAGAGCCTCCTGATTCGCGTCGGCTCGCAGAGAAACCAGTGTCTCCGTGGGAAATTCCCGATTCGTCTCAACTTGCAAGATGAAGCCTCAGGCAGCAGGGATTAAAAAACTTGCTTCCTGAACAATGGGACCCTGCAAGTCGATCTAAAACGGTCTCTTGCATACTATTCACGGATCTCACTCTCCAAAGTCGAGTTTTGACAAGGAGGGAAACAACCGCTTACGGGTCCTCTCGACTCGTAAGAGGGAAAAATTCTCTTATAGGATCCTTGCGACTTATAAGAGAAAACACACTTGGGAATCCTCACGATTCCTAAGGAGAAAACCCACCTACGAGATCCTCTCGATCCGTAGGGAGAAAGGTCTCTATGAGACCCTCCCGGCTCACAGAGTTGAAAAGTCTTAGGCGGCAGATCTGAAACTGCGGCCTAAGCCATCGCTATCTCGTGAAGAAATCAAGATGCTTACTCTATTACCTGATAATTGTGACAGCATGCTGATAATAAGAGAAGACAGAAAGCAAAAGAGTATTGAAGACATTGCAGAGAAAAAAAAATATGTATCTTTATTTATTGACTTCAATCAAATACAGGGTGAATCGTAAAAAAGAATAAAGAATGGATACATGTTATTCGAAGAAGGAAAAGAAAATTTATACAAGTATATGGATACAAGGAGGACTACTGGGAAGGAAGCGTCTTACATAACTTTATTAATTGTTCATGCACTTCCTTCCACGCCTTTTGCTGATCTGCTACCACCGCCATCTCTGCTTCCACCTCAGCCCTTTGCTGCAAGAGAGATGTGAGCTGCTCCCTGACGGCCTGCTGAGTGGCTTCGCGACCTTGGGCATTACGCTCGGCAACGTCAAGTGCCCGCTTTAGTTTTAGCCCATTTGAGATGCGCTCCAGAAGGCCCTCGAAGACGGCCTTTATCTCGGCGGCATTCGCCTCAACTTCAGCACGCAGGCGAGCAGTTTTGCTTGAAGACTCCTGGCACTCCTTCAGCCTCAAAGCTGCTTCCTATTCCAAATGGCGGAAATGAGAAGTGCTTTGCTCGATCCATGCTCCCCGTTGAGAACTCATGGCCAAAACCTCGGGGGCAAGACGCATCGACTCCAGCTGATGAAGGCGAGCCTCGATCTCTCGGCAGTGATTAACCCAAGATGCGACGATGCCCTCGTCATGGAAATTGGAAAATATCACCAGCATCGGGTTAACCGTCGTAGCGAAGTCCGTGGCAGACGTAGGAGCCTCGACGTCGAGTTCCTCGATATAGTCGCTCAACATACGCAGACTATTTGCCGCACCTTTCGAGGACGGACGTCTCTGGGAAGGGCCTGCCGACATTGTAATACGAGGCTCAAAAGGCGCCGAGACCGGAACAATAGCTGCAGAGACAAAATGCGATTAGATGATGATTCAATAAATATGTAAAAAGTCATTGATAAGATAGTTTACTATACCAGTCGAAGCAGGTGGCAAGGCCGAAAGGGCCGGTGGTGTGGCCGATCTTTCTTCTCCCCCTTCGATTTGTAGCACCGCAGTCAGGACGAGAAAAAGTTAGAAATAATTTCATCGTCGAAAGACAAAGATATTAGTCGGGAACTATACTCACCAGCGCCACCAGAGGGAGAGGCGAGTTCAGATGGGAAGGAGAAGTGTGGGAGCAACACTTGATATAGGTGATCAAAGAGCACTCCTGAAAAGACATAGCAGTACGACTTTAGTACACAAATTATACGTCTGAAAGATAATATTAATAAATTGCAAACCCATACCTTCCAACATCTTCGATGGTATGAGAGAGGGTTGAGAGGTGACCACCGCCAAGGCAGTCGTTGAAGGCGCTCCCTCGAGCAGTGGGGCATCGGCACTGGCTGCACCTGCGTTACGAAAAAGGTGAACTTGTCAGAAAGGATTGTAAAGTAAAAAAAAAACAGCAACTTGGGATTTACCTGATGAGATCCCGGCTGAAACGGAGGCGACTCCCTCCTCCATCGACATGAGGCCACCGCCCGTGGCCTCATCACCCGACTCGATGGGGACCGTCGTCGTGCTCGCACGGCCAGGAGACGGCGGAAGATCGTAAGCGGGGAGGGCAATGATCGGAGCATTGCCAGACTCTTGGGAGAGAGCGGCTGACTCCTCCCCAAGAGTCGTGCTCATATCACCCGCTACTTCTTCGGGCTCCGCGATCTCCATCGGCTCATTCGCCGTCACTACGAGGTCGCCGGCCTCAAGCGCCTCGTCCGCCACTACCCTGGGCTCAGTTATGACGATCATTTCATCTGCCGCCACTTCAGGCTCGGCATCAATGACCTTCTCGGCTGCAGACCCCTTAACCTCCATCTCAGGCTCTGAAGCCTCAGCGACGTTGCCCACCGTCGGCTCGGGTTCGGCAGGTGCCGCCTCCTCTGTTTCCTTGGGTTCAACGGTCTCCGCTTCCCCCTCGGTCGGACTTGGCCCTGCAAGATAAAATATATAAGAACCGATGGCATTATAATTCTTACAACAAGATTCTGAAAGAAATATTACCTGAAGTGGATTTATCATTTGCGCTCCGAACTGCGCGCGCCACTTGTCTGCGAGCAGTGGATAGGGCGACAGGGGCCTCTTCGGATGGAGTGTCAGCACGAGGGATGGTGCTCGGGCCCGCTCCCGTGGCCAAAGCAGCCCCGCGCACTTTCGCCTCGTGCCTCAGCCGCTTCCTTTCTTCCTGGGCCGTTGAAACGGACCTCACCAGAGCCTCTTTCATTGAGGCGTCCTCTTCCGTATACAGGGATGTCTCCAAATTCTTCAAGGCATCCCTCGTCGACTTGTCGAGTCGAGACCCTTGCTGCAGCCCCGACGAGACTGGGACTTCGGTAGCAAACCCGGGAAGAGTTTCCGCGTCACCTGGCAGAACCGGCATTGTGGTTCCTATAATAATAATAGAGAGAAGGGGGTTAGATCAACCATAATAAAGCGAGAATAGAGACTTGATGAGTCGAAATGTACCAAGGCCTAAGGACGCTCTAAGGCGTTCCTCTTCTTGGAAAGTCTTGAGGGAAGCGGCAATGGCTTCTTCAGTTGTGATGCCTGTTGGAAGAAAAGAAAAAAAATGTTAGTCAGGGACAATAATAAAGATATGATGCAATAAAAAAAATGCAACTAGTGATTACCTGATTCCGCAAGCTTAGCCAGCCATGCGTCACGTCTTGCCAATCGCTCTGAAGCTGCGATGGCAGCCGCCAGATCAGTATCATCCGGCGGCATGACTAATCCCTTATTAGTCCCATACTCACTCAGGCCCTCACTATAGGGAGCGTGGGGTTCCTGACCGAACGCGACGTCTGCGGCAAAGAGCGACTTCTTTTTCTTCTGCCCGCCAACCTTAGGTGCCCGCGGGATCGACTTGCGTTTAGTAGCCACCTTGGGACGGCGGGTCCCGATATCCGCACCCACGCCAGACTCCGGCGAGGCAACAACCACTGTCTCCACTGGAGCATAGGGTGCTGGAGGTGCATCCGCAATATCGGGGAGCGGCAATCCGTGCGGAGGGCTTTGCGCACGCGGTGGTCCGACTCTGTCATCTTTCAATGGAGGCACCACCGGGGTCCTCGGCACCAAAGGAGCTTTGCGATCGCTGCCGGGGGGTACACCTTTACGGTCGACCAAAAATCGCCTCTCTTCCTTTATAACGGCTCCCGTAGAATGATTGTACCACTCTTTGTATACATTGAGGAGTCGTGGAGTGCAGGCCGGCGCACTGATAAAAAAATGAGAACCCGTGTTCAGGCGCATGAAGTGATGCAGCGTGTTCTTCATCCCTTCTTCAGTGGCAGCGGGTTCCAATAGGAAAGCTTCCAAAGGTATCCCTTGATCATAGCCCAGTTATTGAGCGAAACGATGCGGGTTATATCTCATGAAAATTGCCGCACCGTTCTGCCTAAAGACTAGGAAGCCCGGTCTAATAGAATACAAGTGGAGAGTCTCCTGGGCCGTCAAAACCGAGGCTCCATCCTTAAAGGAGTCTTGTAATGGCCGCACCGCAGTGGTGGACGCCTTTCCAATAGTTAATACCTTGTCAATGAAAGACATCCCGGCTCCAACGGTGTGAGGGTGAAGGAGTAAACCCCTGGCGTTCCGTGGTGATGGGGTCACAATTGATGCGCCAATCAGCTGTATAATGCGAGGGAAACCGCACTTGTCGAAGAACGATGGCCTTTTGTGCATGCCGAAGACACCCGCCGTGTGTAGCTCGAAGGAGTAAACCCCTGGCGTTCCGTGGTGATGGGGTCACAATTGATGCGCCAATCAGCTGTATAATGCGAGGGAAACCGCACTTGTCGAAGAACGATGGCCTTTTGTGCATGCCGAAGACACCCGCCGTGTGTAGCTCGAGCCACGATACAAAGTAGTGCATCGGGAAGATCACGTGCAGTACCCCAGGCTCATTAGCATCCGCTGCTCGACTGAGGCCATGATATAAATGCGCCAAGCCGGTGATCCCAACGGCCACCTTTACCCCGATGGTCATCCGGTGGGCTGGGTAAAAAACAGAGGGCCGTATACGGTGAGATTGCATTGGGATCGCAAACCAACTCAACCATAACCCAAGAAATCCTAAGAAAAAGGCCTCCTCGTCCATCCCAGGGGCTGCAATTTCTGCAAAAGACATAGTCGAGTAGTCCGGAAGGAAAAAACCCTTTTGGTCTATCTCCTTCTCCGGCAGGTTATCCACACCTAGACCGAAATGGTCATCCAGGATAGCGAACTTGGCAGCCTCTGATGAGAGGACGCTTGGGTGAAGGAACCGAGCGATGAAATCCTCAAAGTTAACTCCTCGACTCCCATGTTCGATGAAAAGGGACTCATATATGTTCAACACTTTAATCAAGCTTGGGAACTGGTGTTGAACAGCATTCTCCGGCATGAGCCCCCTTACCACCGGCTTAGCACCGAAGACATACTCGTCTGTCGGGAGCAACTCCTCATAGTGTTCCCCCATGACCGGTAAACCGGATACCTCCGTGAACTCCTCCAAAGAGATTGACACTTCCCGATCCATGGCAAGGAAAGTGTAGGTAGGAATGTTCCACTGCTTCAAGAAAGCCTTGAACCACCAGGTGGGGAGCGTGGGATACTGGAAGAGAGAGACGTAGACTGCAGTGTACAATCCTAACCTTATCAACTGCGACTTCTTCGTCGACAAGATATACCGGGCCCACGGCAGATAGCCGATCGGATGGCGGGGGATCAGACCAATGTTATATGATTGCCCCCAGGGTCGCGCCTCGCCCTGACAGATAAGACGTCCTAGGATATCCAAAACCATAGGGCGCTGGACCGGAATCACATCCATAGCGGGATGAAGAAAGCCCTTCGCGGTCCAATCAACCAGCTCCACGGCATACTGCACCGAGGGTGGGGTAGCATAGTGAATCGCCGTGATGGGTTCCGACGGCACTGCTGTTCAGTTGATAAAACTGCACATTTGTATTACATTTTTCCTACCATTTTCATATTGAAAAAGGACTTTATTATAATATATTATATATATAAGGGTTTATGTGTGAAAACACCATTTTCCATGTGTTAATATATTTTAATTAGCATTTGGTAGAAAAATGTATGCAAATAAATTCATTGACCAAATCCTAGTAGAACTAAGTCTACTAAATATTATTTAAGATTATTGTGCAGAATTTTCCAAGTTGTTATGCAGAATATATCAAAGAAATCAAGCTGTTGAAGAAATCTTGCCAAATTAAGAAGCAAAACTTGGAGACCAAGTCTGGAAGCAACCGAGAGAAGATTTATGAATTCTGAAGATGCCTAGGATTGCCACATATCACAAGATGCAAGCCCAAGAAAACTCATCAAGAGATCTCACCCTTTGAGCGCGGATCCGCGGCCAAACCCCCCTTGGGCCGCGGATCCGCCGCAATTTTAGAGATTCAGAGCACAAGATTTTGGGGCATAAATCTATGATGAATTTTACCAAGTTTTCAACAAGAAGATTCTGGCTTTGCACTATAAAAGGGCACCGAGAGCCTCTTGGAAAAGCTATCAAGCCGAAGAGATCACAAAGTCCAAGACGGCTCACGTATCCAGGCTGATCATCAACTGTTTGTCTACCTCCTTGGAAGAGATCGAGAAGCAAACTAGTCTTTGTAATCATTTTTTAAGGAATCAAAGTGTAATGAATATTGTTGATTAATAAAGGTAGCTTTCTTTTTCTTATTCTATTTCTTAGTAGTTTAATTATGCATTTTCTCTACATCTCTTTTTCTCCCAACATGCGCGAGTAATTCTCCGCTTGTTAGGGTTCGTAGGATTAGGGTAGGCTAATGGACGATGAAAATAATTAAACCCTTTTAAGTCCTATAAAGTTTAGGAACTTTATCAAAAGAATCATTAACATCCTAATCGGGCGCGCTAGCAATTCTTTGCTAGTTCCGACCGCGATTAGAGATTAGATTAATGATTGTTTTGGTAAAGGCTAGATATGAACGGAGTTCCGTGTCGAGATAAGGGTTAAGAGTGGGATTCCTTTTCCCTCCAGAAACCCTAATCTACACGCATCACCGTCGTTCTAGTTCTAAATCTATTAATGGATAAAAAGGGTAACTTTTAATTAATCGTCCAAAACTACTAAATCCTAACGAACCCTACAAGATATTAACTACATCTTTAAAATAATCTAGATCTATATTTTACATTCTTGTTTAACATAGATCTAGAAACCATTCGATAAAATTCTTTATCCCTCCTCTCTTTCTCAACACATCTAAAGTAAAAGTAAAAGGTTCCACGTTTCCCAGAGGACGACCCGTACTCATCTCGGTCTAGCTATACGCGACACCGTTATTGATTGCGGTTAAACTAAAAAAACACTTTTTCATATCAATCAAATGGCGCCGTTGCCGGGGATACGTGCGTAATTTTTTATTTTTACTATTTGTGTTGAATTCTTAGACGAGCCATATCATTATTAAAACAAAACTGTAAATTGCATATTTAATGATTTGTGCGTGAATTTTTGCAAGGAGATCTGGAGTCACAGAATTAAGGAGAACAGGAATCAGAGACATTTTTAGAGATCCAGAGGAGCACAAAAGGCTATACAAAAAATTTCATCAACTGTTCCTTTTGCCACGCGGCGGAACCTCGGCAAAATCACCCCTTCTGCGGCGGAATCGCGGCAGGTTGGAGAAATTAGGGCTTCAATCTTCTCTGGTATATTTCTTAACTCCTTCTCTCTTTCCTCAAATCCAATAAAATCTATTTTCTGCAGGATTCTTTGCAAAATTGCGCCACTCAAAAATCTTTTTGCAAAAGTTTTGTGATTGGTTTTGTTTTGCATATTTAATACGGATTTCTAAGGGGCAAAGACCAAATCAAGATTAGGTGGGGATTTTATCACCCTTCCTAAGCCCCACAAATCACAAACCGAGCATATAGATCAACCCTTCATTAATTTAAAAAATATCTTGACCAGACTCTAAGGACTGTGGCGCTCAATAAGGACAGAGGAAGGTCGTGGGTAATCTATCGTTTATCCGCATTACTTTTGTAGTGCCTAGGCAAGTGTGACAAAGGCTAGTGGTTTTTAATTAGGCCCATGACGTGGTTCCTTCCCACTTACCTGGCACTTACCTGGCTACAAGGGTAGTACGGAGGCGGTAGAGGATTGATCCTGCGGCTTGTCCTTTGGAAGTCTAGGAGCGGTATAGAGACTGGACCTAGGTAACCTTAGTTCTAGGGTTGCTTGTGCATTTTAGGGTGATTTGTCTTGAGTCCCACTTTTTCAAAAACAAGCCAATTTTAAAATCACACACACGCTGCCACTTGCACTAAACCCGCTTAGTGCATGCTCGGCTGGACACGGGATCCTAGTGCCCGTCTTGTCCGCGTTTCTGCTATCGACGCCGAAGTCGGTACTTCTTCATCTTCCAATGCCCCCATCACGGAATACAAAGATGGGATTTATGTCGGATTATATATGAGGGCATTAATCCAGCGACAAAGCAGATGCTTGAAACAATGTGTCAATGCAATTTCATGTCTAAAGATGACGGTGAAGCATGGAAATATCTGGAAGACCTTGCTGAACACACGTTGCAGTGGGAAAGCGTTAGACCACCTTCAACTAAGGGAGGTATTCACCAGCTCGATGTTTCTATCGCAGTAAAAGCCGAAATGGCAGCGATACAGAAGAAACTCGACGCTATTGAAAACAAGTTCTCATCATTCTCCCTAAATCAGGTCACGCTTTCTAAGACCGTCTGTGGTTGCTGTTCGGATCCTTCACACTTAACGGAAGAATGTCCTATGAATGCATCGTTTCAAGCTAATGCTGCTTTTCAGCAGCGACCTAGAAACGACCCTTATTCTTCCATATATAATCAAGGATGGAGGAATCATCCTAACTTTGCTTGGAATCAAAACCAACAAAGTAATTATCAAAGACCTCCTCCACAGCAACCACAACCAAAGAATCAGCCCCCCTTTCAGTCACAAAATTTCCAAAATCCGGCCAACATTTCTACACCACAAGTGGCCGGTACTGACAACTCACTTGCACAAACTTTGGATATGTTCATGAAACAATCCATGCAAATTTCGGCTGAGATGAGGTCTTCTATTGATACCCTAACGAAAAACTCCTCCTCCCATGGTGAGAGTATTAAATCAATAGAAAACCAAATCGCACAGTTAAACGCCGCAATGAGTGCGAGAGAGAAAGGGAAACTCCCATCTCAACCCTTACCGAATCCTGGCCATTCACAAAGTCATAATGTGAATGCCATTACTACGTTGAGATCGGGGAGAGTGCTGAATAACCGAGTGGGTGAGCAATTTGATGATAGTGACACATTTGATGCCCCTTCTTCTTCTTCTTCTTCCCCTAATTCGTCTAGTCTCCCACCTTCGTCCGAGCCTATTCTCCGTTTTCCCCAAGGCTCAAACATTTCGCCAAATCTATCTAAGTCGATGCCCACTCCAATTTTGGGATCGAATTCGTCGCCACAGTCTTCTCCACAAACGTTGGACCCAAAACTTATTGATCGAGCTCCATTTCCGAACCGATTGAGGGCCAACCGACCTAACCCGCAAATGGAGAAGATTGTGGAAATGTTTAAGCAAGTTAGCGTGAATATTCCTCTCCTAGATGCTATTCAACAAGTCTCATCTTATGCAAGAATCCTTAAAGACTTGTGCACTAGGAAGAGAAAAACTCAAGTGCCTAAAAAGGTTTTCATGACGAGTAATGTTAGCACAGCTTTTGCCCAACAAATACCAAAGAAACGTAAGGACCCCGGCTGTCCTACAATCTCTATTTCTATTGGGGGTAAAAATATAAATCGTGCTTTACTCGATCTAGGCGCTAGCGTCAACTTGCTTCCTTATTCAGTATACGAGCAGTTAGGAATTGGAGAGTTAAAACCCGCCCATTGTACTCTCCAAATGGCAGACTGATCTATCACCAAACCTCGGGGCGAACTAGAGGATGTGTTAATTAAAGTCGGGGAATTCATATTTCCCGTAGACTTTATTGTTTTAGATACACAACTTGTGGCAAACCCACGCAATCAAATCCCGGTGATACTTGGTCGACCCTTCCTAGCAACTTCTAACGCTGTGATTAATTGTCGTAACGGTTCTATGAACTTATCCTTCGGGAAAATGACAATTGAGCTTAATATTTACAAGCTAGGAAGTCAGCCATCAGAACCTTCTGCTCAATTGCTGGATGTTTGTTCCATCCACGAGATAGCCTCCGAAAGCTGCATGGATGAGGAGCTCTGCTTTGATGTTCTCGACAACACTAATGAGACATCGTTTGATCTTGCACCACTTTATAGTGAGGAAATGTTCAATGAGTCCGACCTTAAGATTGAACCCGTTGACTCGTTGCAAAAGTCAGCAGCACTTTCCGAGTCAATATCTTATGCAAGTTTTGAACCTCTTCGGGAGTCCGAATATCATTCGCTTACCCCACCTTCTATTGTCTCTCCGCCAATTCTTGATCTCAAACCGCTACCTTCTCATCTTAAATATGCATATTTAGGAGAGAATGAGACTTTGCCAGTGATTATTTCCGCTTCTCTAGCCTTAGAGCAAGAGAATGCACTTTTGGCAGTGTTGAGATCGAATCGGGAAGCATTTGGTTGGACAATGGCTGATATCAAAGGGATTAGTCCCTTAATTGTTGAACATTACATACATTTGATGGATGAAGCCAAACCAACCTGAGACCCACAAAGACGGTTAAATCCCGTTATGAAGGAGGCGGTAAAGAAAGAAATCGTCAAGTGCCTTGATAGTGGAATAATCTACCCCATATCTGATAGCCAATGGGTAAGTCCAATTCATATGGTCCCTAAAAATTTTGGCATCACGGTCATCACTAACGAGGCTAATGAGTTAATCCAAACATGCACCCAAACTGGGTGGCGCGTATGTATCGATTACAGGAAACTCAATGCCGCGACGAGGAAAGATCACTTCCCTCTACCTTTCATTGACCAGATGTTGGAACGATTAGCGGGACACGAATACTACTGTTTCTTGGACGGATACTCTGGTTACAACCAGGTCCCCATCGCCGAAAAGGATCAAGATAAAACCACTTTTACTTTTCCTTTCGGAACTTTTGCTTATAGACGCATGCCCTTTGGGTTATGCAACGCTCCCGCTACATTTCAGCGGTGCATGATGGGGATATTTTCAGATATGGTGGAAAATTTTCTAGAAATTTTTATGGACGATTTCTCCATTTTTGGGGCTCCTTTAAGGACTGCCTTCGTAATCTTGATGCTGTTCTTACCCGCTGTAAGGATAAGAACTTGACTTTGAATTGGGAAAAATGCCATTTTATGGTCCAAGAAGGTATTGTACTTGGACATATAATTTCACGAAAAGGCATTGAGGTTGACAGAGCTAAAATAGATGTCATTCATAACCTCCCTCGTCCCAACTGCGTCAAAGATATACGATCCTTCCTTGGTCATGCAGGATTTTATAGGAGATTTATTAAGGACTTTAGCAAAATTGCTAGACCCTTAACCCTTCTATTGGCCAAGGACACTACATTTCACTTCGATTCGGATTGTGAGGCTGCTTTTGAATCACTTAAAGAATCACTCACTACATCCCCCGTTCTATCATCTCCGGATTGGAACCACCCGTTCGAGCTTATGTGTGACGCATCAGATTTTGCTATTGGTGCTGTCTTGGGACAACATATTGATAAAATGTCACATGTAATTTACTATGCAAGTAGGACCTTGAATGATGCACAAATAAATTACACAACTACCGAGAAAGAACTTTTGGCAGTTGCATTTGCATTAGAGAAATTCAGGCCCTACTTGATTGGCTTGTCTATTGTGGTTTACACAGATCACTCCGCCATACGACATCTTTTATCGAAGAAGGATGCGAAGGCCAGGCTAATACGTTGGATCCTATTGTTACAAGAATTTTATCTTGTCATCAAAGACAAGAGTGGATGTGAAAACGTTGTAGCCGACCATCTTTCACGCATCACTTCTTCGCCAACTGTGACCGTGCCGATAAATGACTCATTTCCCGACGAACAGCTCTTGAATGTATCCTACGAACCTTGGTTCGTGGATATCGTGAACTATCTTACGACGGGACTTATACCTAGCGATTGGTCGAAACAAACCAAACTTCGATTTTTATCCCAAGTAAAATATTTTTACTGGGATGAACCATATCTATTCAAGTATTGTTCCGATCAAATCATTCGCAGGTGTGTCCCTAACGATGAATTCAAGAGCGTGTTATCATTTTGTCATGATCAGGCATGCGGCGGTCATTTTGGACCTCGAAAAACAGCGGAGAAAGTTTTGCAATGTGGCTTTTATTGGCCGACATTATTTAAAGATGCATTTGAACATTGCAAAACTTGTCCGCGATGTCAGCATTTGGGTCGGATTTCACGAAGGAACGAGATGCCGCTCCAACCTATATTGGTTGTGGAAATATTTGATGTTTGGGGTATTGATTTTATGGGCCCTTTTCCCGACTCCTTTGGGAATTTATATATATTGTTAGCGGTTGATTATGTCTCAAAATGGGTGGAAGCTATACCGTGTCGCACTAATGACAACAAAGTTGTCATTAAGTTCCTTAAAGAAAATATCTTTTTGCGATTCGGACACCCTCGCGCTATCATTAGCGACAACGGGACACATTTCTGCAATAGGTCTTTCGAGGCCTTGATGCGGAAATATTCAATCACTCACAAGCTTTCTACGCCCTATCACCCCTAATCAAGCGGGCAGGCTGAGATCTCAAATAGGCAGATCAAACAGATTTTAGAGAAGACGGTTTCGAAAAACCGTAAAGATTGGTCAACCAAATTGACGGATGCTCTTTGGGCATTCCGCACAGCTTATAAGACCGATCTTGGTATGTCTCCATACCGCCTTGTGTTTGGGAAGGCATGCCACCTTCCTGTCGAGATCGAACATAAGGCAATATGGGCTATTAAAGAGCTTAATTTTGATCTTGATCATGCAGGCAGCTATCGGAAGCTGCAATTGAATGAGCTAAGCGAACTCCGTGATGAAGCTTACGATAATGCGGTGATAGTAAAGAATAGGACTAAAGTGTTCCACGATAAGAATCTTTTTAGAAAAACCTTCACATCGGGGCAACAAGTCCTTCTTTACGATTCCCGTCTCCATCTTCATCCGGGTAAGCTTAAATCTCGTTGGAAAGGACCTTTTGTGGTGCGGTATGTACACCCGCACGGGGCAGTTAAAGTCGAAAATTTGCAAAACGGTTCTATTTTTAAAGTAAATGGGCATAGATTAAAACCGTATTTTTCTGCTGACCCCGCGGAGGAGCTCCTGTTTTTACAGGAGCCGCTTTATTAAAACTAAAATTCCTCCGCCTCACCTTCATGTTTTGATAACTTTTTCACATTTTAAGAATGGAGGTGAGTGAAAAATGATTTGATTGAATATCTGTGCGTGTCAAAGAATAAGTTTGGGGGAATTTTTCTTTTAACTATTATTTTACCCCTTGTATCTCTCCCTTAGTATACAGGTCCATGTTCTCAAAGGCTACATCAGTGAGGACACTGCTGAAAACAGGTTTGGGGGGAGGTTTGTATTCACTGAATTATCTTTGACACCTGGCATTAAAATTTTTTATAACAAAAGAGTAGAAAGTGAAAAATTACATCCAAAAGATAGGAATAATTAAGAAAACCAAGAAAATTGGAAGTTTTCTTAAACGAACTAGTAATAAGTAGTTATGAGCTGTTGTCCCAAGGGTTAGTAAAATGAAGGAAGTCACTAATCTGAGGATAAAAATAAGTCTGAAAAATAGTTCCTATTCTGGAAACCAAACATTTGAGTGTTGATACCCTACTATATGCACTTACACACGTCTTGAAACTCGGGATAGTAGAGGATACCTTGAAATGCACTTGTCTAAAAGCCAAAATATGAAGGAAATGAAAAAAAATGAAGAAAATATAAAAATGGTGAAAAAAAATGAACACAGGTTTTGTATCGCCAAGGCAGCAATAAAAAAATATAGTGAGGGTGCCTCTTCACCTAGTGCCCTAAGGCCAACTGGTCTGGGAGTCACTGCTAAGCCTTAGGTAGTGCAAGACGAGGAAAATACTATCACCGAATCAGCAAGCACTTGAGTAATCGGTCGGTTAGTACCTCAATAAGTATTAACGGTCGCATGAAAATGTGTGAGCAAATCTTTAATATTCATCAAATTAAAAAGTACTAAGGTAGATGGACAAGAGTATGATAGCTTGAATTGAATTCTCCGAGTGTAGGGATGTTCTTTACACACACGTGGGGTTATATGATCAATGTTTGGATGAAAGGTAGGAATGAAGAATAAAGACGATGTTTTATTGAGGGATGATGTGATTTCTAACAATTTTTCATGACTATTAAGATAGGGCTCATGACAACTGAAAAGCTAGTATAGTTGGAAACTCTTCTTTTCAAGGCCTTTCTTTTATGGTTCTTATCTTTATATGTAAATTTCACCATCTTTCTTTTGTTATTGGATTTTGTGGGTGTAATTCGCTGAAGACCCTCAGGAGACAACACTCCTCCTACTAGGGACACCTAGAGGTTTAACGGCTTGTTGCACGTGCTCCGTGCAATCGTGTCGGCCTACGAAAGTGTGCTTAGTTTTCTCCTTTCTTTTTTCTCCTCTTAAATAAACTAGTTTGCTCGGAACGATCAAAGATAAGTTTGGGGGTATTTGTTCAGTTGATAAAACTGCACATTTGTATTACATTTTTCCTACCATTTTCATATTAAAAAAGGACTTTATTATAATATATTATATATATGAGGGTTTATGTGTGAAAACACCATTTTCCATGTGATAATATATTTTAATTAGCATTTGGTAGAAAAATGTATGCAAATAAATTCATTGACCAAATCCTAGTAGAACTAAGTCTACTAAATATTATTTAAGATTATTGTGCAGAATTTTCCAAGTTGTTATGCAGAATATATCAAAGAATTCAAGCTGTTGAAGAAATCTTGCCAAATTAAGAAGCAAAACTTGGAGACCAAGTCTGGAAGCAACTGAGAGAAGATTTATGAATTCTGAAGGTGCCTAGGATTGCCACATGTCACAAGATGCAAGCCCAAGAAAACTCATCAAGAGATCTCACCCTTTGAGCGCGGATCCGCGGCCAAACCCCCCTTGGGCCGAGGATCCGCCGCAATTTTAGAGATTCAGAGCACAAGATTTTGGGGCATAAATTTATGATGAATTTTACCAAGTTTTCAACAAGAAGATTCTGGCTTTGCACTATAAAAGGGCACCGAGAGCCTCTTGGAAAAGCTATCAAGTCGATGAGATCACAAAGTCCAAGACGGCTCACGCATCCAGGCTGATCATCAACTGTTCGTCTACCTCCTTGGAAGAGATCGAGAAGCAAACTAGTCTTTGTAATCATTTTCTAAGGAATCAAAGTGTAATGAATATTGTTGATTAATAAAGGTAGCTTTCTTTTTCTTATTCTATTTCTTAGTAGTTTAATTATGCATTTTCTCTCCATCTCTTTTTCTCCCAACATGCGCGAGTAATTCTCCGCTTGTTAGGGTTCGTAGGATTAGGGTAGGCTAATGGACGATGAAAATAATTAAACCCTTTTTAAGTCCTATAAAGTTTAGGAACTTTATCAAAAGAATCATTAACATCCTAATCGGGAGCGCTAGCAATTCTTTGCTAGTTCCGACCGCGATTAGAGATTAGATTAATGATTGTTTTGGTAAAGGCTAGATATGAACGGAGTTCCGTGTCGAGATAAGGGTTAAGAGTGGGATTCCTTTTCCCTCCAGAAACCCTAATCTACACGCATCACCGTCGTTCTAGTTCTAAATCTATTAATGGATAAAAAGGGTAACTTTTAATTAAACGTCCAAAACTACTAAATCCTAACGAACCCTACAAGCCCCCTTATTATATTAACTACATCTTTAAAATAATCTAGATCTATATTTTACATTCTTGTTTAACATAGATCTAGAAACCATTCGATAAAATTCTTTATCCCTCCTCTCTTTCTCAACACATCTAAAGTAAAAGTAAAAGGTTCCACGTTTCCCAGAGGACGACCCGTACTCATCTCGGTCTAGCTATACGCGACACCGTTATTGATTGCGGTTAAACTACAAAAATACTTTTTCACATCAATCAACTGCGCAGGTGAAGCTCCGTCGACCCATGATAATCTGATTATACCACGATCCCCAAAGGTGGAGACTCTTGCATTCCGGTTCGTGGTCCTTAATCATGGCTAGAACTTCATGGTCCAAGGGCGCTTCAGGAAACCCTTCCTCCGAGCGGGCGAACGGGAATGAGGTATCGAGAGACATGGTCACTGCAAAGGAATAAGAAATAGCCGTTAGTGCTGCAATTCCTACGCTTGGCGTTTAAAAATCTTCAATTAACTGAATTTAAAAATTAATTAAATTAAAATTAATCACACCACACTGCAGTGGGTAGGGGACCAAATGGGGACCCACAAAATCTGGATGAAAATGCCTCATTTAATAAGACAGCCCCATCATTGGATGAGACTGTCAGTTAAAGAAAAGATCCCCAAGAGAATATTCTTATCAGTGGGGAATCCCTAGAGACAAGGAGAAAATCTCCTCTTTCAGAGCAAAGCTCTGTCATAGATTGACACTTGTCAAATTCTGGTCTCAAAGGAATAAAATTCCTTAAAAGAGCATAGCTCTGTGGTAATAATGGAAAGATCCATCAAAAAAAAATTTTAACACTTAAAAGAATTAAAATTTTTGGAATCTTGAAAAATCCATGAAAACTTATAATAAGTTCTTCATTTTTCAGATCTAAAAGATCTACACTTGATCCAAGAGCAAAGCTCTGTTCATGGGTTAGAACCCATGAACAAGATCTCTGTAGATCTATAAGTTTTTGAGAGCAAAACTCTGTTTATGAAACCCCAATGGGGATTTCTTCAGATCAAAGGATCTGTGAGAGCAAAGCTATTTGGTTTAAGATTAGTTTGAATTAATTTAGTTTAATTTAGATTATTTTTTACCTAAAGTTTCTAACTTTGGAAATGAGCAAAGCTCTAAAGTTCTTAAGCAAGAGCAAATCTCTGTTGAAATCAAAATCTAAAAGATAGTGAAGATTTTTTAAGGGCCATAGGTCCTATTTATAAGGCGCTTGCGCCCCTTCAGCTCACCCCTTGATCCAACGGTCAGGAGCTTGCCACCGCTGCACTCACGTGCGCGCCACGAGAGCGCAACGGTGGGGGGGCATTTATTTCCCCCAATCAGAGCAAAGCTGTGTTGAAATTCAAAATTCAAAATTTGGAAGCAACGCTTCAAATCCCGGGCGCAACGCGTCACGTGTCAGGCGCTGATACGTCAGCGCAGCGCCCAAGGTAGCGCGCCCAATCAGAGCAAAGCTCTGTTAAAAAATAAATGGAAGCAAAGCTTCAGTTGTGCAAGCGCTGCGCTGCGCGACACGTGTCAGCGCAGTCGCTTTTGCGCAAGTGCTGCGCTGCGCGACACGTGTCAGCGCAGCTGCGCAAGCGCTGCTGCGCTGCGTGACACGTGTCACGCCTGGGGCATTTGCGCCAAACAAAATGAAGATTTTAAAGAAATCTTTCTGTTCTTGTTAAAACAAGAAGATTTTCTTCTGTAAAACAGAAGCCCTTAGATCAAAGATCCAACGGGGGGGGAAAATTCCCTAAATCACTCAGAGAAAGATCTCTTTAACAAATCTAACTAATTTATGGGTACTATAAAAAGGACCCTAGACCTCAATTCAAAGACATGAACATTGGTGAGAAATCTAGAACTTCAAACAGAGAGAACTCTGAAGAAATTTCAAGAAAAAGGTAAAAACCTTCATAAAATAGAAGAAATTTCTTCTAATAGATCATTGATCTAAGAACAAGATCAATGATCTTCACATAATAAACAGTGCTTTGCACTTTTTATGAACCACTGGTTCTTTAAAACAAGAAAAACAAGAAATACTTGTTTTCTTTGATTCTAATTAGATCAAAGAAAACAAACAGTGCTTTGCACTTTGTCATGAACCATTGGTTCTAAAAAGATTCTTAAATTATAGTGCCTTGCACTTGCAAACTGCGCTGTTGCGCTCCGGGATTGGCGCAAGCCACCAGAGAGCGCCACGTGTCAGCATCTGAACCATCTGCGCTATGCGCTTTTGAAATAGAGCCTTGCTATCTGGAATTGGCGCAACTCACCAGAGCGCGCCACGTGTCAGCGGCGCAAGCGCAGCGCATTAGCGCAGCGCACTGCGCTTGCATGGTACGTGTCAACACCACAAGCGCTTGCGCTCTCTGATTGGCGCAAAGCGCCTGACAAATGCAATGCATTTCATTTCCTAAAGGGCCAGGCCCAAATCAAAAAGACCTAGTAGGCCTAATTAAATTGCAATGCAATAAAAAGGGCAGAGCCCAAACAAAATTGATGCTCTGCATCGTTCATAAATGGGCTGCGCCCAGACAAAATAATAAAAATGCTATGCATTTTAAAGGGCAGAGCCCAAACAAAGTAGTTGCTCTGCCTCGTTTATAAAAGGGGCAGAGCCCAACCAAAACAAAGAAAATAATGCAGTGCATTACTTAAAAGGGGCAAAGCCCTAGTACAGGTCTAATAGGCTAAAGACAAAAGAATATTGAAACTGGACTTAGCCCAATCGTGGCCGTAAGTCCTCAAATTAAATTGACTGAGCACGGCTGCTCTCTAAATCAATTTACCTCCGGTTCGAGGGTACATCTCCGAACTCCTCTGACACCTATCGTTGTAATTATTCAACGATGTCAGAGAGGTGACGGGTCCCGACGACCACACATCGATATGGACTGCGGGGTCCTTAAAATCGTGGACCGAAACGTCCTTAAACTAATATCGGACCGAAACGTCCTTAAACTAATATCGGACCGAAACGTCCCTAAACTGGCGATGGACCACCACGTCCCTAAACTGGAACGATAGAGCCTCCAAATGCACTTTTGCCGGATCTAAACGGTCCCGTTTAAGTTGATCTTAGCCCCAAACACGGCTAACGTATCCTTAAACCGTCAAAAGTACTATAAAACTCTAAATCGACTTTGGTTCAAGGGTACATCTCTGAACTCCTCTGACACCTATCGTTGTAATCCTTCAATGATGTCAGAGAGGTGATGAGTCCCGACGGCCATATATTAAATGGATCACCACGTTAAGTTGATCTTAGTCTCAAACAGGACTAACGTATCCTTAACGAACGTTTAAGTTGATCTTAACCTCAATACGGCAAACGTATCCTTAAACTAAAAACACCAAACCCAAATCTAAGTAAATACGGATTTGGACTAATCCACGTCCTACAGGCGACAACATTACTCAGTCTCCTTATACAATCCACGGGCAACCACAAACAAAACAAACACACACGACACGAAGTGAAATTCTGGAGAAGGAGAAAGTGGTTACCGCGATGCGGTAGCGTAATTAACTGCAGGGGCTTGCGCCTGCAGGGAAGAGCGTCCCCACAATCAAAAACCTCTCTAGCGAGGGGAAATCTGACGAAGTCTGCTACATCGTCCGCATCCGTCTAAACCTCCGATACACGGTGTCATAAATCAACTTGGCATCTTCGGAGAGGTAGACGGATAAAACCATATAGCATCTGCCCTGAATCTCAGGCAAGACGTCCTCACGTCGTCTCGGCCGCCATTCGGAGGGGAACACTAATCATCCGGAGTTCATGTTCGTGGCCGGTAATGAATCTTTAGAACCACCTAAGTTCCAAGCGAAGCCGAAGACCTTAATCGCTATAGAGATAAACGAGAAGCCAGAACCGGAGGTAGTTTGAGAGTTTCTTGATGTGTTTCCTGAAAATCTACCTGGTTTACCCCCGCCTCACGTATTGGGTTTCTCGATCGACCTGATTCTAAGAACGACGCCAGTTTTTAAGGCTCCCTACAGGATAGCACCAGTTGAGTTGGCAGAATTAAAGAAGCGGTCTTCTGGACAAGGGATTTATCCGCCCAAGTTGTAACGTCTCGCTATACTTGAATCTATCTCACTTTCTTCGTTTGATTTTCTTGAAGATCACTTCTTACTCTCTTAAAATTCGTTTCTGTGTTTTCTTGTATCTCTTTGACCATCTTTTACATTCAATATTACTCTCTTGTCAATTAGAGTACCGACCGGTGGAGTGACGATGAAATGCGAACACATTTAGTTTCCTTATTCTGTTACCATATCCTTCTTAAGTAATTTCGAGAACGAAATTATTTTAAGGAGGATAGAATGTAACGACCATAAAATTCCTATACTTTTGCGTATCATTTCTTTAATAAAATATTGCAATTATTTATTTTTGGTATATTTTGTTTTCTAATAAATATATTATTTTATCCATTTTATAATTTTTCAAAGCCCAAAACCAAGCCAAGACAAATCCATTTGATTTTTTTCTTTTCTTTTTCTAAGCCCACTTTCTTTTCAAGGTACGACATATATTTAATTCTTGTTAAATATATACATAAATAACCTTGTAGCTCATTGGTTAAGTCCTTACATTGTTATTCTATAGGTCACATGTTCAAATTCCCTTTCTTGCAATTAATTTTTTTATAAATTTTTATCTTTCTCATAACTAACAAATGAGACCTTTCATTTCATTTTCCTTTTAATTCCCAAAATAATTAGAATGGTTATGAGATATAATTTATTAGAATTATGGTGGCCCATGCAGGCCCCTCAGTAGTAGGTCTGTGGTTCGAGGACAAACCATTGTTCAAAAGTGGGGAGAATGTCGGGACCGGGTTCTTTCTCACGGAACAAAGTGCCACACGAAACAAAGTGCCACGCCGATTGTCATGCGAAGGGGGCGGGGGTCACCTCTTGAATCAGTGGGGGCCACCTCTTGAGTCCGTGGGACCCACTGTAGAACAATGGGGAATTGTCAGAACACATTTTTTAAGAGGACCAAACTGCATTATAAATGTAATGATACCACCCTCAATTACAGAGCCGCCTTTTAAGTGAATCGGCACTACAGAAGCTTGAGAACTCCGTAGTTATGCATGCTCGGGCCAGGGAAGTCTTGGGATGGGTGACCTCCTAGGAAGTGGCCTCTAGTCAGGTCCGTTTCGCTCTAAAGGAAAAAAACCATATGGTTTCGGCCAGAGCGGACAATACCATCTGTACTGGGGCATGGGTGTTACATCTGCCATCAACTCCAACCATCTGCACTTTCTCATATTCAGCTCCTTCTGAGTGAACACATATTTCAAACTTTTATGATCCGTGTGCACCTCCACTCTTTCGCCCAGTAAGTAATGCCTCCATATCTTTAAGACGAACACAACGACCATTAACTCCAGGTCATATGTGGGGTAGTTCTTCTCGTAAGTTTTCAGCTGACGAGAGGCGTAAGCCACCACTCGACCGTGCTGCATCAAAACACAGCCTAACCCTTTTCCCGATGCATCACTATGAACAACCAAGCCACCGGAGCTGTCTGGCACATTCAGGATTGGGGCCATGGTCAACTTCTGTTTCAACAGCTCGAATGTCTGGGGGCACTCCTCCGACTAAATATAAGACACCTCCTTCCGTGTAAGTTTCGTCAAGGGTTCTGCTTTTCTGGAGAAATCTTGGACAACCGTCGATAATACCCAGCCAATCCCAAGAAGCTCCTTATTTTAGCTACCGATTTTGGGGTCGGCCAGTCCTTGATAGATTCAATTTTCGCTGGATCCACTGAAATTCTGTCGCTCAAAACAACATGCCCCAGAAATTGCACCTTATCGAGCCAAAACTCGCACTTGCTTAGCTTAGCAAAGAGCTTCTCCTCCCGTAGAATCTGCAATACAATTCGTAGATGCTCGGCGTGCTCCTCTCGACTTCTAGAATGGACTAAAATGTTGTCGATGAATACAATGAAAAACTGGTCTAAGTATTTGGAGAAGACCTTGTTCATCAAGTCCATAAATATGGCGGGTGCATTGGTAACACCGAACGACATCACAAGAAACTCATAATGGACATATTGGGTACGGAAGGCCGTCTTAAACACATCCTCTGCCTTGACCCTGATTTGGTGATACCCTGACCGAAAGTCTAGTTTAGAAAATACCCGAGCACCACACAGCTGATCAAACAAGTTGTCGATGCGGGGAATGTGATACTTTTTTTTCACGGTCACCCGGTTCAACTCACGGTAGTCGACGCACATGCGCAAGGAACCGTCCTTCTTCTTAACCGGTAACTTAGAAGCACCCCATGGGGAAGCACTTGTGTCATGTCCCGCTTCCCAAAAGAGTGGTAACAACACGTGACGAGGCTCGCGACGTATTTATTCCGAGAAGGTCATTTCTCGAAATAAATACGCCAAGCGTCTATAAGCAACAAAAACTAATAAGAATAAATAAAAGAATGAAATACAATTTTGATTTATTACATTCTAGATTCACAATTGACAAAATATCTGAATACAAGATACGATAACATGATAAGCCTTAATAAGGAGGTATACATAAATAAGCTGAAATGAAATGAAAAGCTGAATGAAATTAGACGTCCGGTTGTGATGCGAACTGGTTGTACTCCTCTTCGACCGCTTCTATCCCCTCTTTCTCAATACCACCCGACGAACATTCCAAGAAAGAAAGAAATATGGGTGGAATGCCCGTCAGTGGAGGTGAGTGAAAAATGATTTGATTGAATATCTGTGCGTGTCAAAGAATAAGTTTGGGGGAATTTTTCTTTTAACTATTATTTTACCTCTTGTATCTCTCCCTTAGTATACAGGTCCATGTTCTCAAAAGGCTACATCAGTGAGGACACTGCTGAAAACAGGTTTGGGGGGAGGTTTGTATTCACTGAATTATCTTTGACACCGGGCATTAAAATTTTTTTATATCAAAAGAGTAGAAAGTGAAAAATTACATCCAAAAGATAGGAATAATTTAAGAAAACCAAGAAAATTGGAAGTTTTCTTAAACGAACTAGTAATAAGTAGTTATGAGCTGTTGTCCCAAGGGTTAGTAAAATGAAGAAAGTCACTAATCTGAGGATAAAAATAAGTCTGAAAAATAGTTCCTATTCTGGAAACCAAACATTTGAGTGTTGATACCCTACTATATGCACTTACACACGTCTTGAAACTCGGGATACTAGAGGATACCTTGAAATGCTCTTGTCTAAAAGCCAAAGTATGAAGGAAATGAAAAAAAAATGAAGAAAATATAAAAATGGTGAAAAAAAAATGAACACTGGTTTTGTATCGCCAAGGCAGCAATAAAAAAATATAGTGAGGGTGCCTCTTCACCTAGTGCCCTAAGACCAACTGGTCTGGGAGTCACTGCTAAGCCTTAGGTGTTGCAAGACGAGGAAAATACTATCACCGAATCAGCAAGCACTTGAGTAATCGGTCGGTTAGTACCTCAAGAAGTATTAACGGTCGCATGAAAATGTGTGAGCAAATCTTTAATATTCATCAAATTAAAAAGTACTAAGGTAGATGGACAAGAGTATGATAGCTTGAATTGAATTCTCCGAGTGTAGGGATGTTCTTTACACACACGTGGGGTTATATGATTAATGTTTGGATGAAAGGTAGGAATGAAGAATAAAGACGATGTTTTATTGAGGGATGATGTGATTTCTAACATTTTTTCATGACTATTAAGATAGGGCTCATGACAACTGAAAAGCTAGTATAGTTGGAAACTCTTCTTTTCAAGGCCTTTCTTTTATGGTTCTTATCTTTATATGTAAATTTCACCATCTTTCTTTTTTTATTGGATTTTGTGGGTGTAATCCGCTGAAAACCCTCAGGAGACAACACTCCTCCTACTAGGGACACCTAGAGGTTTAACGGCTTGTTGCACGTGCTCAGTGCAATCGTGTCTGCCTACAAAAGTGTGCTTAGTTTTCTCCTTTCTTTTTTCTCCTCTTAAATAAACTAGTTTGCTCGGAACGATCAAAGATAAGTTTGGGGGTATTTGTTCAGTTGATAAAACTGCACATTTGTATTACATTTTCCCTACCATTTTCATATTAAAAAAGGACTTTATTATAATATATTATATATATGAGGGTTTATGTGTGAAAACACCATTTTCCATGTGTTAATATATTTTAATTAGCATTTGGTAGAAAAATGTATGCAAATAAATTCATTGACCAAATCCTAGTAGAACTAAGTCTACTAAATATTATTTAAGATTATTGTGCAGAATTTTCCAAGTTGTTATGCAGAATATATCAAAGAAATCAAGCTGTTGAAGAAATCTTGCCAAATTAAGAAGCAAAACTTGGAGACCAAGTCTGGAAGCAACCGAGAGAAGATTTATGAATTCTGAAAGTGCCTAGGATTGCCACATGTCACAGGATGCAAGCCCAAGAAAACTCATCAAGAGATCTCACCCTTTGAGCGCGGATCCGCGGCCAAACCCCCCTTGGGCCGCGGATCCGCCGCAATTTTAGAGATTCAGAGCACAAGATTTTGGGGCATAAATCTATGATGAATTTTACCAAGTTTTCAACAAGAAGATTCTGGCTTTGCACTATAAAAGGGCACCGAGAGCCTCTTGGAAAAGCTATCAAGCCGACGAGATCACAAAGTCCAAGACGGCTCACGCATCCAGGCTGATCATCAACTGTTTGTCTACCTCCTTGTAAGAGATCGAGAAGCAAACTAGTCTTTGTAATCATTTTCTAAGGAATCAATGAATATTGTTGATTAATAAAGGTAGCTTTCTTTTTCTTATTCTATTTCTTAGTAGTTTAATTATGCATTTTCTCTCCATCTCTTTTTCTCCCAACATGCTCGAGTAATTCTCCGCTTGTTAGGGTTCGTAGGATTTGGGTAGGCTAATGGACGATGAAAATAATTAAACCCTTTTTAAGTCCTATAAAGTTTAGGAACTTTATCAAAAAAATCATTAACATCCTAATCGGGCGCGCTAGCAATTCTTTGCTAGTTCCGACCGCGATTAGAGATTAGATTAATGATTGTTTTGGTAAAGGCTAGATATGAACGGAGTTCCGTGTCGAGATAAGGGTTAAGAGTGGGATTCCTTTTCCCTCCAGAAACCCTAATCTACACGTATCACCGTCGTTCTAGTTCTAAATCTATTAATGGATAAAAAGGGTAACTTTTAATTAATCGTCCAAAACTACTAAATCCTAACGAACCCTACAAGCCTCCTTATTATATTAACTACATCTTTAAAATAATCTAGATCTATATTTTACATTCTTGTTTAACATAGATCTAGAAACCATTCGATAAAATTCTTTATCCCTCCTCTCTTTCTCAACACATCTAAAGTAAAAGTAAAAGGTTCCACGTTTCCCAGAGGACGACCCGTACTCATCTCGGTCTAGCTATACGCGACACCGTTATTGATTGCGGTTAAACTACAAAAACACTTTTTCACATCAATCAACTGCGCAGGTGAAGCTCCGTCGACCCATGATAATCTGATTATACCACGATCCCCAAAGGTGGAGACTCTTGCATTCCGGGTCGTGGTCCTTAATCATGGCTAGAACTTCACGGTCCAAGGGCGCTTCAGGAAACCCTTCCTCCGAGCGGGCGAACGGGAATGAGGTATCGAGAGACATGGTCACTGCAAAGGAACAAGAAATAGCCGTTAGTGCTGCAATTCTAACACTTGGCATTTAAAAATCTTCAATTAATTGAATTTAAAAATTAATTAAATTAAAATTAATCACACCACACTGCAGTGGGTAGGGGACCAAATGGGGACCCACAAAATCTGGATGAAAATGCCTCATTTAATAAGACAGCCCCATCATTGGGTGAGACTGTCAGTTAAAGAAAAGATCCCCAAGAGAATATTCTCATCAGTGGGGAATCCCTAGAGACAAGGAGAAAATCTCCTCTTTCAGAGCAAAGCTCTGTCATAGAATGACACTTGTCAAATTCTGGTCTCAAAGGAATAAAATTCCTTAAAAGAGCATAGCTCTGTGGTAATAATGGAAAGATCCATCAAAAAAAAATTTTAACACTTAAAAGAATTAAAATTTTTGGAATCTTGAAAAATCCATGAAAACTTATAATAAGTTCTTCATTTTTCAGATCTAAAAGTTCTACACTTGATCCAAGAGCAATGCTCTATTCATGGGTTAGAACCCATGAACAAGATCTCTGTAGATCTATAAGTTTTTGAGAGCAAAGCTCTGTTTATGAAACCCCAATGGGGATTTCTTCAGATCAAAGAATCTGTGAGAGCAAAGCTCTTTGGTTTAAGATTAGTTTGAATTAATTTAGTTTAATTTAGATTAATTTTTACCTAAAGTTTCTAACTTTGGAAATGAGCAAAGCTCTAAAGTTCTTAAGCAAGAGCAAATCTCTGATGAAATCAAAATCTAAAAGATAGTGAAGATTTTTTAAGGGCCATAGGTCCTATTTATAAGGCGCTTGCGCCCCTTCAGCTCACCCCTTGATCCAACGGTCAGGAGCTTGCCACCGCTGCACTCACGTGCGCGTCACGAGAGCGCAACGGTGGGGGGGGCATTTATTTCCCCCAATCAGAGCAAAGCTCTGTTGAAATTCAAAATTCAAAATTTGGAAGCAACGCTTCAAATCCCGGGCGCAACGCGTCACGTGTCAGGCGCTGATACGTCAGCGCAGCGCCCAAGGTAGCGCGCCCAATCAGAGCAAAGCTCTGTTAAAAAATAAATGGAAGCAAAGCTTCAGTTGTGCAAGCGCTGCGCTGCGTGACACGTGTCAGCGCAGTCGCTTTTGCGCAAGCGCTGCGCTGCGCGACACGTGTCAGCGCAGCTGCGCAAGCGCAGATGCGCTGCGCTGTGCGCTGCGTGACACGTGTCACGCGCTGGGGCATTTGCGCCAAACAGAATGAAGATTTTAAAGAAATCTTTCTGTTCTTGTTAAAATAAGAAGATTTTCTTCTGTAAAACAGAAGCCCTTAGATCAAAGATCCAACGTTGGGGAAAATTCCCCAAATCACTCAGAGAAAGATCTCTTTAACAAATCTAACTAATTTATGGGTACTATAAAAAGGACCCTAGAACTCAATTCAAAGGCATGAACATTGGTGAGAAATCAAGAACTTCAAACAGAGAGAACTCTGAAGAAATTTCAAGAAAAAGGTAAAAACCTTCATAAAATAGAAGAAATTTCTTCTAATAGATCATTGATCTAAGAACAAGATCAATGATCTTCACATAATAAACAGTGCTTTGCACTTTTTATGAACCACTGGTTCTTTAAAACAAGAAAAACAAGAAATACTTGTTTTCTTTGATTCTAATTAGATCAAAGAAAACAAATAGTGCTTTGCACTTTGTCATGAACCATTGGTTCTAAAAAGATTCTTAAATTATAGTGCCTTGCACTTGCAAACTGCGCTGTTGCGCTCCGGGATTGGCGCAAGCCACCAGAGAGCGCCACGTGTCAGCATCTAAAGCATCTGCGCTATGCGCTTTTGAAATAGAGCCTTGCTCTATGGAATTGGCGCAACTCACCAGAGCGCGCCACGTGTCAGCAGCGCACTGCGCTTGCATGCCACGTGTCAACACCACAAGCGCTTGCGCTATCTGATTGGCGCAAAGCGCCTGACAAATGCAATGCATTTCATTTCCTAAAGGGCCAGGCCCAAATAAAAAAGACCAAGTAGGCCTAATTAAATTGCAATGCAATAAAAAGGGCAGAGCCCAAACAAAATTGATGCTCTGCATCGTTCATAAATGGGCAGCGCCCAGACAAAATAATAAAAATGCTATGCATTTTAAAGGGTAGAGCCCAAACAAAGTAGTTGCTCTGCATCGTTTTGTTAGTTATATGTATGCCCTAGAGGCCATTACTGTACATACGATGTATATTGTAATGGATGCTTGGACATATATAGGAAGGACTTTCTTGCTCAACATGATAGTATGCTATCTGATTGTACTTTATCTTAACATGTACTCTGATTGTCTCTATGTTACATGTTGATAAAGCCCTTAGGATATGTACTCGACTACTGGGACTATGATGAGATCATACTAGTGGGGCCACGGTAGTCGACGAGTACATCCTATAACTGTTCCTAGTCGAGGGTGTATCGAGACAGGGCATCGATACACCAGAGTAGACTAGCGTATACGCATCTTGACCCATATGATGGGCGATGGATGATCCCATATCCATCGGTGTTTGACATCAAGGATGGTGTACGGGTGCTCAGTAGAGACTGGGTACACTGGACGGACTCGCCGAGAACTCCCAGATGGTATTATACCTCACGTCAGATGGCAGTTCTCCGGTGACACTGGTACAGAGTAGTCTGTTGACCCGAGATCGTCATAGAGTCTTGTGTGATTCCCACCGTGCTTTGATTTCCATCATACCACGTCCAAGAGGGCGTGCAAAAAGGTGGCTTTTGGGTACAGTCCCGAATCACATGGAGGCAATGAGCGATAGGAGGGGATTCGTCTCTCCCGGTATAGGGAGTTGATGTTGTGCTGTGTTCGATTGGCTATAACCGGAAATCCCTGGCCAGGGTTGCTGAGATTTACTGGTAAGTGTTATCAGTAGTTTCTCGAACTGTTATAGACCTCATATCGACACGACTTATCGAGCTACTGGGGTCTGACGTTTACCACCCCTAGGCGAGATATGCGACATATCAGAAGACGAGACCGGACTGTACGGGAGTGTTACTGTTTGGATTCACAGGAGAATGTACATGCTTGCTTGTTGATCTTCTGAGCGCTCAATACCTGGGTAGCTGTTACGTTTAGCTGACCGCTTGCAGCTTGTGGGTGTTTGATATGATCATCACCTACTGCCGGCGTATTGACGATTCTTTAGAGTCCTACACAGAGGTTTCTTGGCTCAGGCAAAACGGAGTAGGAGCACATATGTGATATGTGCGGGACCGAGGATAATGCGATATGTGATACCATATTATATTCTCGCGATATTTGATATCAGCCGGGTCATCGGATCAAGTGTTGATTCGATGAATCGGTACAGATAAATATTAGTCGGTTATATGCGATATAGCCGGATTGTCGGATCAAGTGTTGATTCGATAATTTAATGTATAATAATATATATGATATATTAAATTACATTAACTAATATTAGCTCACTAAAAGATTATTTTTCTCACTCGGGTAATACATTGATATATATGCGATATATGTTAATTGTATTATTTTATTTGGTTACAATAAATATTATATATGTGATATATAATATTGTAACATGATATGATTACTAATGCAACATGTTTAGTAGAGATTAAACATGGTTAGGGTTTGATTAGGGTTAAACCTTTCTAGATGTTTCTAGAAGGTTTTCTTTTTTGTTTTGGAAAAGATATTTTAGCATGATATTTCTTAACCCAACCACACCCTTTAACCCTAGTTCAATCTCTACAAAGGTTACTTGACCATGGTTGCATAATTCATCATTATCTCCTTTGCATTATTCATCACAAAAGGAATTCTATCATAATTCTTCATCTTCTTCCTTGATCTTTCTTCATGGAAAAAGCTTACTAGCTTTTTCCAAGTGATGAATAAATGTGAGAAAAAGATAAATAAAAAGAGCAAAAATCCTACTTCATCATCCTCATCTTCCCTTGCCATTTAGATAAGGGTGTTCACATCATTTCATGAGTGTTAGCTTGTGTTAACGAAACTTCAAGGTAGATCATCTTTGTATCGAAGATCGGAAGCAAAGGTTGCATCATTCTCTTCGTGAAGCCTCTCGAGAGTCCGGAACCCGATGATCGCAGCGAAGGGACCACAATACGGAGCATATGAAGTGAAGGACCGGATCTACAAAGGTTGTAATCCCTCTCATTTAGTGTTAAAGTTGTTAACATGTTAGTTTTCGCCTAATCTCTAGTTTAAAGATCCGTATTCGGGTTGTTCGGCACGGCTAAAATTTTAATCGGGCATGGTTGATGCCTCGTAGACCCTTGTGCGCATGCATAGCAACCCTACAGTGGTATCAGAGCCAAGCTAGAGCTTTAGGTGAAGTCTAGACGAAGTTTAAATTCCGATCGAACCCGGAAAACCCGATATACCCTAGTTTCTGGAAATTTTTCAAAACTGTGGATTTTTTGTCAATTAAAAATGCTCAGAAAATAGAGCAGGAAATTCTAAGTGTTACTGCAGAAAACGAAACCCTAATTCAACTGTAGAGCCGCGGAACCGCGGCAATAGCCTCCTTTTGCGGCGGTTTCGCGGCCGTATGTACTGATTAGGGATTCGATTTTATACAGTAATACCCCTATCTGTTTCCTCTGTTCTCTGGGAAGTTTTAATCTGCACTCAAGAGTTGAGTTTTCTGGGTTGCATTGGGGACTCGGTGTTTCGATCAGGATGTCTAATTTTGTCTATATTTTGTCCGGATAACTTTTAGAAACTGTTAAAAAGTTCGAACGGATATCAATAACTCACTTTTTCCCCTGTCGGAAATTTTTTCAAAAGTTGGATTTTTTCTCGTGTTTAAGAACGTTCTAAGTCGTGCAAGTAACGCGGTGGACCCTCTAGAAGACAACAAACCTTAACTCGATTATGTGACCGTCTTGAACTGCCTTTTGAACCTTAGGGTTTGGGGCAGTACGGCGTGCCACATGTGAGGCGTTGGCTTGACCCTTCTACGGCTGGACCATTGGTACTGTGGCATGTGATGGATGTTTTTAAACTGATTTCAAGTGTTGAGATATATTGGGGAAATCTTGGGTGTTTGATTATTCGATCGGAAAGTTTAACTTTGTCTATTTATCTGGAATGTGATACAATATTTGGAATTCACAAAAAGTTATGAGATAACTAATTTGAATATTATAAATCTAGCAGTTCAGTCTCAGATGATCGGTTGCCACGGAATTTTGATGTGATCAAAAGTCCGTCGCAATCACGTAGCGTACGCGGATACTCGCCGCGTAAACTTAATAGACAGCCACGCCCTATAGCCCCGACCAAGTGACTGTAGGAGAACCCCGTGGCCGAAAGCATCCGTTCGGGTGCTCGCGGCAGCGGTGTTCCGCCTTAGTGCACTTCGTCGACGGCATCTGGGGGTGCGGCCGTCTACTAAAGTTTGCGACGAGCATTCGATCAGGACGTCGGGAATCTTGTTGAATTGCCCGACTTGATATTGAAAAGAGTTTTCGATAATGAGACCAAAATGCGGGGTTTATAATTGTTAGGCATGCGATGTCTAAAGGAGGTTGCGGATTCCAACTGTTGTAGTTTTACACTTTCTTTTCTGTGACCGTAAGCGTAGTATGTGGTGTATCGCCGGCTTCGTTGCTATACATCAACGACAATCGGGATACGCATACTTACTTACGTTGATGATATGAGATATTATGTGTTGCTGTGATATGTTATATTGGATCGTCGCGTTCTGAATAGCCGGGGTTTTTATGTGAGATGAGAGTTTTTTCTTTTTCATTCATGTAAAATTCATTTGTATGTAATATTCTTTTATTGGGGCACTTCCAGGTAGCGGAAGTTGTCACCGTTGTTGTATATTATTTACTTTTCCGCATTAGGTAGACCCAAGGAGGGGAGCACAAGTAACCGGGTTCTAGGGTCCACTGGGAGACCATCTCGAGGAGTCGGGACCGGGTCTCCTAACCCTAGAGTTGGCAGTGTTACTTGCCGCTCTCGTAGGGGTCTAGGGATGTGGGTTTGGCTATTCATCGCGACCGTGGAATCCGTGTTTTATACTGGCTCGTATTGAAAACACGGACGTCCTAGTATATCCAATATTTCATATATGTTCTTCTGCTGCAATGTTCTGTGATGAGATCATATTACTGCCTGAGATGAATGTTTATTATATATATGAGATATATGTTATATAGCAGATTTCGTTTCAAAAGAGATGCTTGTGAAGCATAATAAAATGGGACTTCATTAATGCGATTAATGAAATAAAAGAAACCTAAAATGTTGTAGAAACTTGTTTCAAAAACTGGTAGCTCTAGTTCTTGCTTTGCATAGCGGTGTTCCTTGTAGAACATCCAGCACCTTATTCGATAAGGAAAGGACCGAGATCCCTTCACCGGGAGTGACTCCTTTAGCAATAACTGGCAGATGCTACACACTCGGTTTGTCTTTTGATTGCTTCTATAGTTCTTGCTTTGCATAGTGGTATTTGTGAAATATCCTGCACTTTATTCGATGAGGAAAGGGCCGACGATCCCTTCACCGGGAGTGACCCCTTTAGCAAAACTAGAAAAGCCTCAAAAACACTCCATTTAAAAATCACTCGATTCTACGACGATATCAAGTTCATTACGCAAAGGGTTTTCTGAAAAACCCGTCGTAGCCCTCCGTCATTTCAGATAAGTAATAGTTAGTATTCGTGCTGCGTTTGTTGACCTTATCAAGGCGTAGTGTGCGGTAGCTGATTACTGCTTATCTGTATAAGTATATGATGCGATTGGATTAGGGTAGTCGTGCGACTTTGTTAACCTTGTCAAGGGTCGTGCGGGTGGGTTTAATTCAATCAGGAAATGACGGGTTGAACTTGACTTGCGGTCTATGGTTTGTTGACCTTGTCAAGGTCATAGATCGCTTGGGGCAAAATATTATTGGGAATTTCGAGTGTTGAAATTTGCAATGAGATTGCATACCTTCTATGAGATAGTTGGATCCCGATACCCGCTGCGAGTAAGAGTTACTCCTGGGAGAGTTTTATACATTACAATTAGTCGATCAAGTAGGTGTCTAGAAAGGTGTCAACGGGGTTACGCCTCTGGGAAAACGAGGTTTACTTTAATTAGGTTCGTGCGAAAGCACGGGGGACCTCCCTCAAAGTACCGACACTGGCCTGGCTGAAAGATTGGCAAACTTGTAGCGTGTAATTAATCCCGGCTAGTCTTTCCTTTTAGGGTTTGAAGGAAGATTTGATTAAAACAGTGGGAGACATCCTGATTAGATATATTAGATAACCAATCTAATCTTGCAAGAGCATACGCTGAGTGTTTTCTTCTCTCTCTCTCCAGGTAGCGACCATATCACGCCTTAATCAAGATAATAATACGGATATATTGATCGAACCCGCTTGTTATACTGAGCTGGGGAACGTTGGTCCCGCTCCAACTTATAATTGTTATAAGACAGAGCAGGAAATTGGGGATTACCAGAATTCCCGTGCCTCCCAAACGAAGAAAGTGCATGCTGATGCATCTTCTTCGGGTGTGTTCATTACATAGAACTGTTTCTCAGTATCCTTTACGTCCTGGGTATGTGATACCGGATGAGGATCCCGCATATGTAATTTGTTACATGGGCTACAGATAGGTAGAGAACTGAGAACGGGAGATAAGTTTCATGAGATAGAAAACGGTGCAAGTGTTGCAGCCAAGTCTGTTGGTCACTGTCACCCTGTATTACCAGAATACATTGATTCTGAACAAATGTTATTAGATACCGAACCTGATATACAAAATCATATCAGTCTCTTTATTAGTAAAGAAAGGATATAATTTTGTATTGTTGGATAATGTTTTGAACATTTCCTATATCAAGAGTTGATCGGTTCAGGCACGTTATCTAAAAGCATTGACGTTCTAAATCAAACTACAGTTCTTAGTATACATAACACACACAAGAGGAAGAGTTCAGAAATGAACGAATCCTTCTTGAGGTATTGTAGACTAGGTCATGTCAATGCGACCCGACTAGCTAAGTTACATTGAGATGCACATTTAAATCTGTTTGAATTTACATCTTGTGAAACTTGCCGTCATGTCACAAAGATAAGATGACCATAGCTCTGTTTATTGGAAACAGAGAAAGAGTTAGTGAACTCTTGGGATTGATACATGCTGATGTATGAAAGTCCCCTGTCTACATATGCCAGGACCGGTTCTTTGTACTTCATTCCATTCTCTGATAATCTTTCAAGATTCAGACATATGTTCCTATTGAAACACAAGTCCGAACCTTTTGAGATATTCACAGAATATGAGTTAGAAGTAGAGAACCGAAAAATACGGGTAAAAGTATTATGTCCTTTGATGCGATCAAGGAGGAGAATACTTGAGCACGGAATTCCTGGACTATTCTAAAGGAGAATGAGATTCTCTCTCAGCATTACTCCTCCGTATACACCACAGCACGTCGGTGTATCGGGGTGGAGCAATAGCACCCTATGTGATATGGTGTGCTCTATGATGAGTACTACTGAGTTTCCTATTTCCTTTAGGGAGTTATGCACTTGTGAAGTTGCATACCTATTGAATAGGGTTCAAATCAAATCAGTTGCCTACCACTTCATATGTGATATGGAAAGGGAAGAGCCCATATCTTAAGTTTGTTAAGATTTGGGGTTGTCCGGCCTATGTCTAAAAGCAAAATCCGGACAAGCTCGAGGCAAGGGCTGTTATGTAGAACTGGAATGGTTCTAGCTATACAAACTGCAGCTGATGATTTGGTAGAACCAAAGGATTCAATAGTTTCCAACGAACCTCAGCCTCTCCGCCGATCTAGCAGGGTTCCTCACCCACCTGAGAGATACTTCGGTTTCTTTATGACAGTGGGAGCGAGGATTGCATCATGAGATGATGACCCAACTATTTTCGATCTGGCCATCAGGAGTGGGACTCTGTAAGAATGGCTGGATGCTTATCGATCTGAGATGGAATCCTTATACACCAACAAAGTATGGACTTTGGTTGCTTTATCTGAAGGGTTAAATCCCCATCAGGAGCGAGTATATCTTGAGAAGATTACTTGGTGTACATGGAAAAGTTGAGACTTTCAAAGCTATGCTTAAGTCCATCCAGATCCTACTTGCCACGGCTACATACCATGACTACGATATCTGGCGGTTGGGTGTCATGACTACTTTTCTAAATGATGTTTTAGAAAAGAGCGTCTATAAGTACACAGCCAGAGGGCTTTGTAGACAGTGGGAGCAGCGGAATCATGTGCAAGATGTTTTATATGATAAAACAGGCATCGCGGAGTTGGAACATCTGTTTTGATGTGGTAGTCAAAGAGTTTGACTTCATCAAAATGGTAGATGAACCTTTTATATACAAAAAGGTAGTAGAGAGTATGGTGGTGATCCTCGTAGAGTACGTGGATGACATACTCTTGATAGGGAAGGAGTTTCCTATGCTACGCTCAGTTAATCTCCGCTTATCACAAGGATTCTCCATATAGGATCAAAGTGGTACCTCCTAAATCCTGGGTCTTGGATCTATGAGATAGATCTAATTGGATGTTAGGACACTCACTAGTTGTAGTGAGATGGTGTCAATCGATCCTGAGGAGAATCACTGGAAAGGTTCCAGGGTGATAAGGACGACTGAATGTCGGTCGCAGGTATTGTCTTTACCCTCAGTGGAGGGACGGTATGTTGGAAGAGTTCCAAGCTAGATACCGTGACTTACTAGACGATTAAAGGCAAGATACATCGTTACCAAGGATGCTACCAAAGAGGCAGTCTGGATATACATAAGTTCATAAGATGAACTTCGTTCCTACCATTGTGTGACAATGGAGTTGTGGCTTTAGCCAAGGAACTACCGTCCCATCAGAAATCCAGATATAATTCTTAAGCAGTATCACCTGATCATGGAGATGGTTGATCTCCAGGGAGATCGAGGTTAGGAGAGTAGACCAAGAGGACAACAGCGCGGATCCATTCACAAAGGCCTTTTTCCCAGTAGAGACATTTATGAGATGGTTGAGTATGAGATACTTCAACCGCAGCTAATTGTTGGGTATGTGATACCACAACAGATGGCCTTAGTGCAAGTGGGAGATTGTTAGTTATATGTATGCCCTAGAGGCCATTACTGTACATACGATGTATATTGTAATGGATGCTTGGACATATATAGGGAGGACTTTCTTGCTCAACATGATAGTATGTTATCTGGTTGTACTTTATCTTAACATGTACTCTGATTTTCTCTATGTTACATGTTGATAAAGCCCTTAGGATATGTACTCGACTACTGGGACTATGATGAGATCATACTAGTGGGGCCACGGTAGTCGACGAGTACATCCTATAACTGTTCCTAGTCGAGGGTGTATCGAGACAGGGCATCGATACACCAGAGTAGACTAGCGTATACGCATCTTGACCCATATGATGGGCGATGGATGATCCCATATCCATCGGTGTTTGACATCAAGGATGGTGTACGGGTGCTCAGTAGAGACTGGGTACACTGGACGGACTCGCCGAGAACTCCCAGATGGTATTATACCTCACGTCAGATGGCAGTTCTCCGGTGACACTGGTACAGAGTAGTCTATTGACCCGAGATCGTCATAGAGTCTTGTGTGATTCCCACTGTGCTTTGATTTCCATCATACCACGTCCAAGAGGGCGTGCAAAAAGGTGGCTTTTGGGTACAGTCCCGAATCACATGGAGGCAATGAGCGATAGGAGGGGATTCGTCTCTCCCGGTATAGGGAGTTGATGTTGTGCTGTGTTCGATTGGCTATAACCGGAAATCCCTGGCAAGGGTTGCTGAGATTTACTGGTAAGTGTTATCAGTAGTTTCTCGAACTGTTGTAGACCTCATATCGACACGACTTATCGAGCTACTGGGGTCTGACGTTTACCACCCCTAGGCGAGATATGCGACATATTAGACGACGAGACCGGACTGTACGGGAGTGTTACTGTTTGGATTCACAGGAGAATGTATAAGCTTGCTTGTTGATCTTCTGAGCGCTCAATACCTGGGTAGCTGTTACGTTTATCTGACCGCTTGCAGCTTGTGGGTGTTTGATATGATCATCACCTACTGTCGGCGTATTGACGATTCTTTAGAGTCCTACACAGAGGTTTCTTGGCTCAGGCAAAACGGAGTAGGAGCACATATGTGATATGTGCGGGACCGAGGATAATGCGATATGTGATACCGTATTATATTCTCGCGATATTTGATATCAGCCGGGTCATCGGATCAAGTGTTGATTCGATGAATCGGTACGGATAAATATTAGTCGGTTATATGCGATATAGCCGGATTGTCGGATCAAGTGTTGATTCGATAATTTAGTGTATAATAATATATATGATATATTAAATTACATTAACTAATATTAGCTCACTAAAAGATTATTTTTCTCACTCGGGTAATACATTGATATATATGCGATATATGTTAATTGTATTATTTTATTTGGTTACAATAAATATTATATATGTGATATATAATATTGTAATATGATATGATTACTAATGCAACATGTTTAGTAGAGATTAAACATGGTTAGGGTTTGATTAGGGTTAAACCTTTCTAGATGTTTCTAGAAGGTTTTCTTTTTTGTTTTGGAAAAGATATTTTAGCATGATATTTCTTAACCCAACCACACCCTTTAACCCTAGTTCAATCTCTACAAATGTTACTTAACCATGGTTGCATAATTCATCATTATCTCCTTTGCATTATTCATCACAAAAGGAATTCTATCATAATTCTTCATCTTCTTCCTTGATCTTTCTTCATGGAAAAAGCTTACTAGCTTTTTCCAAGTGATGAATAAATGTGAGAAAAAGATAAATAAAGAGAGCAAAAATCCTACTTCATCATCCTCATCTTCCCTTACCATTTAGATGAGGGTGTTCACATCATTTCATGAGTGTTAGCTTGTGTTAACGAAACTTCAAGGTAGATCATCTTTGTATCGAAGATCGGAAGCAAAGGTTGCATCATTCTCTTCGTGAAGCCTCTCGAGAGTCCGGAACCCGATGATCGCAACGAAGGGACCACAACACGGAGCATATGAAGTGAAGGACCGGATCTACAAAGGTTGTAATCCCTCTCACTTAGTGTTAAAGTTGTTAACATGTTAGTTTTCGCCTAATCTCTAGTTTAAAGATCCGTATTCGGGTTGTTCGGCATGGCTAAAATTTTAATTGGGCATGGTTGATGCCTCGTAGACCCTTGTGCGCGTGCATAGCAACCCTACACGTTTATAAAAGGGGCAGAGCCCAACCAAAACAAAGAAAATAATGCAGGGCATTACTTAAAAGGGGAAAAGCCCTAGTACAGGTCTAATAGGCTAAAGACAAAAGAATATTGAAACTGAACTTAGCCCAATCATGGCCGTAAGTCCTCAAATTAAATTGACTGAGCACGGCTGCTCTCTAAATCAATTTACCTCCGGTTCGAGGGTACATCTCCGAACTTCTCTGACACCTATCGTTGTAATTATTCAACGATGTCAGAGAGGTGACGGGTCCCGACGACCACACATCGATATGGACTGCGGGGTCCTTAAACTCGTGGACCGAAACGTCCTTAAACTAATATCGGACCGAAACGTCCTTAAACTAATATCGGACCGAAACGTCCCTAAACTAATATCGGACCGAAACGTCCCTAAACTGGCGATGGACCACCACGTCCCTAAACTGGAACGATAGAGCCTCCAAATGCTCTTTTGCCGGATCTAAACGGTCCCGTTTAAGTTGATCTTAGCCCTAAACACGGCTAACGTATCCTTAAACCGTCAAAAGTACTATAAAACTCTAAATCGAATTTGGTTTAAGGGTACATCTCTGAACTCCTCTGACACCTATCGTTGTAATCCTTCAATGACGTCAGAGAGGTGATGAGTCCCGACGGCCATATATTAAATGGATCACTACGTTAAGTTGATCTTAGTCTCAAACAGGACTAACGTATCCTTAACGAACGTTTAAGTTGATCTTAGCCTCAATACGACTAACGTATCCTTAAACTAAAAACACCAAACCCAAATCTAAGTAAATATGGATTTGGACTAATCCACGTCCTACGGGCGACGACATTACTCAGTCTCCGTATACAATCCACGGGCAACCACAAACAAAACAAACACACACGACACGAAGTGAAATTCTGGAGAAGGAGAAAGTGGTTACCTCGATGCGGTAGCGTAATTAACTGCAGGGGCTTGCGCCTGCAGGGAAGAGCGTCCCCACAATCAAAAACCTCTCTAGCGAGGTGGAATCTGACGAAGTCTGCTACATCGGCCGCATCCGTCTAAACCTCCGATACACGGTGTCATAAATCAACTTGGCATCTTCGGAGAGGTAGACGGATAAAACCATATAGCATCTGCCCCGAATCTCAGGCAAGAGGTCCTCACGTCGTCTCGGCCGCCATTCGGAGGGGAACACTAATCATCCGGAGTTCATGTTCGTGGGCGGTAATGAATCTTTAGAACCACCTAAGTTCCAAGCGAAGCCGAAGACCTTAATCGCTATAGAGATAAACGAGAAGCCAGAACCGGAGGTAGTTTGAGAGTTTCTTGATGTGTTTCCCGAAAATCTACCTGGTTTACCCCCGCCTCACGTATTGGGTTTCTCGATCGACCTGATTCCAAGAACGACGCCAGTTTCTAAGGCTCCCTACAGGATAGCACCAGTTGAGTTGGCAGAATTAAAGAAGCGATCTTCTGGACAAGGGATTTATCCGCCCAAGTTGTAACGTCTCGCTATACTTGAATCTATCTCACTTTCTTCGTTTGATTTTCTTGAAGATCACTTCTTACTCTCTTAAAATTCGTTTCTGTGTTTTCTTGTATCTCTTTGACCATCTTTTACATTCAATATTACTCTCTTGTCAATTAGAGTACCGACCGGTGGAGTGACGACGAAATGCGAACACATTTAGTTTCCTTATTCTGTTACCATATCCTTCTTAAGTAATTTCGAGAACGAAATTATTTTAAGGAGGATAGAATGTAACGACCATAAAATTCCTATACTTTCGCGTATCATTTCTTTAATAAAATATTGCAATTATTTATTTTTGGTATATTTTGTTTTCTAATAAATATATTATTTTATCCATTTTATAATTTTTCAAAGCCCAAAACCAAGCCAAGACAAATCCATTTGATTTTTTTCTTTTCTTTTTCTAAGCCCACTTTCTTTTCAAGGTACGACATATATTTAATTCTTGTTAAATATGTACATGAATAACCTTGTAGCTCATTGGTTAAGTCCTTACATTGTTATTCTATAGGTCACATGTTCAAATTCCTATTCTTGCAATTAATTTTTTTATAAATTTTTATCTTTCTCATAACTAACAAATGAGACCTTTCATTTCATTTTCCTTTTAATTCCCAAAATAATTAGAATGGTTATGAGATATAATTTATTAGAATTATGGTGGCCCATGCAGGCCCCTCAGTAGTAGGTCTGTTGTTCGAGGACAAACCATTGTTCAAAAGTGGGGAGAATGTCGGGACCGGGTTCTTTCTCACGGAACAAAGTGCCATACGAAACAAAGTGCCACGCCGATTGTCATGCTAAGGGGGCGGGGGTCACCTCTTGAATCAGTAGGGGCCACCTCTTGAGTCCGTGGGACCCACTGTAGAACAATGGGGAATTTTCAGAACACATTTTTTAAGAGGACCAAACTACATTGTAAATGTAATGATACCACCCTCAATTACAGAGCCGCCTTTTAAGTGAATCGGCACTACAGAAGCTTGAGAACTCCGTAGTTAAGCGTGCTCGGGCCAGGGAAGTCTTGGGATGGGTGACCTCCTAGGAAGTGGCCTCTAGTCAGGTCCGTTTCGCTCTAAAGGAAAAAAACCATATGGTTTCGGCCAGAGCGGACAATACCATCTGTACTGGGGCATGGGGTGTTACATCTGCCATCAACTCCAGCCATCTGCACTTTCTCATATTCAGCTCCTTCTGAGTAAACACATATTTCAAATTTTTATGATCCGTGTGCACCTCCACTCTTTCGCCCAGTAAGTAATGCCTCCATATCTTTAAGACGAACACACCGACCATTAACTCCAGGTCATATTTGGGGTAGTTCTTTTCGTAAGTTTTCAGCTGACGAGAGGCGTAAGCCACCACTCGACCGTGCTGCAACAAAACACAGCCTAACCCTTTTCCCGACGCATCACTATGAACAACCAAGCCACCGGAGCTGTCTGGCACATTCAGGATTGGGGCCATGGTCAACTTCAGGTTCAACAGCTCGAACGTCTGGGTGCACTCCTCCGACTAAATATAAGACACCTCCTTTCGTGTAAGTTTCGTCAAGGGTTCTGCTATTCTGGAGAAATCTTGGACAAACCGTCGATAATACCCAGCCAATCCCAAGAAGCTCCTTATTTTAGCTACCGATTTTGGGGTCGGCCAGTCCTTGATAGATTCAATTTTCGCTGGATCCACTGAAATGCCGTCGCTCAAAACAACATGCCCCAGAAATTGCACCTTATCAAGCCAAAACTCGCACTTGCTTAGCTTAGCAAAGAGCTTCTCCTCCCGTAGAATCTGCAATACAATTCGTAGATGCTCGGCGTGCTCCTCTCGACTTCTAGAATGGACTAAAATGTTGTCGATGAATACAATGACAAAATGGTCTAAGTATTTGGAGAAGACCTTGTTCATCAAGTCCATAAATATGGCGGGTGCATTGGTAACACCGAACGACATCACAAGAAACTCATAATGGACATATTGGGTACGGAAGGCCGTCTTGCACACATCCTCTGCCTTGACCCTGATTTGGTGATACCCTGACCGAAAGTCTAGTTTAGAAAATACCCGAGCACCACACAGCTGATCAAACAAGTTGTCGATGCGGGGAATGGGATACTTGTTTTTCACGATCACCCGGTTCAACTCATGGTAGTCGATGCACATGCGCAAGGAACCGTCCTTCTTAACCGGTAACATAGAAGCACCCCATGGGGAAGCACTTGTGTCACGTCCCGCTTCCCAAAAGAGTGGTAACGACACGTGACGAGGCTCGCGACGTATTTATTCCGAGAAGGTCATTTCTCGAAATAAATACGCCAAGCGTCTATAAGCAACATAAACTAATAAGAATAAATAAAAGAATGAAATCCAATTTTGATTTATTACATTCTAGATTCACAATTGACAAAATATCTGAATACAAGATACGATAACATGATAAGCCTTAATAAGGAGGTATACATAAATAAGCTGAAATGAAATGAAAAGATGAATGAAATTAGACGTCCGGTTGTGATGCGAACTGGTTGTACTCCTCTTCGACCGCTTCTATCTCCTCTGTCTCAATACCACCCGACGAACATTCCAAGAAAGAAAGAAATATGGGTGGAATGCCCGTCAGCGAATTAACGCTCGGTAAGTTCCCAAAAGGATGGTGTGATGTATATAAATGAAATGCAAGGTGTAATGCGATATATGGTATAGCCTGGATACAATCATCGACATATAAACAAGTATAATAGCGTGCATGATAATGTGTATGTCAACTATATCAGTATGGCAAATAAGTATAACATGGCCGTGGAGTGTAGATATAGTAAACATGAAGTGAATGCAATTGTCCTAAAAGGTGAACATGAAGTGAATGCAATTGTCTCTAACATGGTAAAAGTAACTAACGTGAGTTCAAGTGTGAATATCAACCAATCTCAAGAGTATTCTCGAACCTAACGCTATCGTCCAGGGGTAAGGAATCACGTGCCCAAATCAGCGGAAGTTCAATTGTTATTGAAGTATTTCAAACCCAACAGGCTATCATCCAGGAGCTTGGAAACAAGGGCCCTCATTCGTGAATTCGTGATTTGTACTGTTTTAGCCCGGTACCACAGCAACATGATTTGTACCGTTTCAGCCCGGTACCACAGCAACATGATTTATATTAATGGGACTCATGAGATTCCGTTGGATTTATACTCAAACTATCCCAACACCCCGTGTATATTATTCTATGATTAGTGTTACGGGTCTTGATCAAATCCATGAATACAAAAGGTGATGTATGATATCAAATTTTCAAGATTGAGTTCATATAGTCATATCAAGTGCAAGTCATGCCAATTGTATTCATGGTTCGAGTCAAGTTGGTTCAAATGTATATACTGGGTTCAGGTATTCATGATTGAGTCGTGTCAAGATCAAGTAAATTCTAGCATGTAATGGTTTAATCACAAATCATATAGATAAAAATAAATAAGTAATCACAGAACATGATATAAGTATACAAGTAACGTCCAAAAACAATGTTGTAAATATGTGTTGTGTACGACTAATCAATCAAGTCAATCAATTTCGGAATATAAAAAGAAATATAGATTTAAATGTTGTGCATGCGTGAGTTTCAGTCTCGCCTAAACACGACTACCGGTTTGAGAGATATACCCATTTTCGTATCGTCGAGCAAAACATATTAGAATCTGTTCAACACCGTCATATATTTTTAAAACGCAGTTTGAGTTAATTTCCATCGGGTTTCAGGTTACAAAAATTATTAAAAAATTGTAGTTATTTCGGTGTACATATCCAAACAACTAAGGTTCGCGCGATTTGGACTCCTGAAGCTCTAGCTATGATAATTTTAATATCAGCGTTTAAAACAGAAATTCAGATTTCTGAACAGCAACTATATGTTATATTGCAAATCCTATATCGGGTTGTTTCATACGTTTCTAAATAATCTAATATACAGAAAATTATAGTTCTATCAATTGTGCATCTACATATCTAAAGTTTGTCACGAACGGATATCGAGAGTTCGAGTTATGTCCTATTTAAAAACAGTGTGCAAATCATGACAGATTCTGTCCAGATTCGTTGCTTAATATTGTAACGCAGTTTTCTATATTTTACGTCGATTTTTAGGAAAAACTTAAAACTAAGAAAATCTATATGTTTTGATGTATATGTTCAAAACATTTGAAAACACTTAATTTGGATCAACGATTGTAGAGTTATGGTCTCTCGAAAAAGACTCTTATTGGCTGTTTTCTGGTTTTAAAAATAGTGAATAAAAAACTACGTAACTCCTAAACCGTTATTCGGTTTGATATGAAATTTTTACTGTAAACTTGAAATTCTATCTAGCATATAATCTAGTTTTCCTAGAATGCCCAGATATCAAGATTTATTTTCTAAAAATTATTTTGAAGGTAAAGGTATTTCTTCAAGGTGGTATTTGAGATTGACAAGGTCATGGTATTTATTTGAAACCTCGTTTTCTTTTAAAACTAAATATAAATAAAATAAATAAAAATAGCGAGCAATAAATTATGAAAGGCATATGGACAAGCATACGAATCGGTCATGATATATATACTAACATCGATATAAAAGATTAATAAAGATTATACACAAAAATTATTAAACACTTTTGTTTTGTTCTGAATAAACGAGCGCGTTATGTGATGGTATGCAATATAGGATGATACGATTCACATATTTTCATAACTATTAAAACATGAAACAAAATAATCACTACTAGTTAAAAATGTATTCTATTCATGAAGGTAAATGAGTTTACAAAACAATTAACTATTAGGTTATCTATTTATTTTATGTGTATTTTCTAAACAAGGAGTTTACAGACGAAGTGAGCAAATATGGATATCAGTGGAGACATGACAAGATGAGGATGATTCGACAAGATGAGGATGATTCGACATGACAAGAGGAGGAGAAGAAACGAAGGGGACTTATATACACAAGCCGGTATTGTCACCGGGCTTGTCTATTCGCCGATAGCCTCGCGTTTCTAGCGAGACCTTTTTGAGAACTTCTTCATGTTCTTCTTCGAGAAATCTAGATAAAGAGAGAGATGAGAAATGATAGAAATGTGTGATGAAGAAAAAAAGAGGAGTGACATATAAAAAAGGTTTATGGCCACCATAATTCTAATAAATTATATCTCATAACCATTCTAATTATTTTGGGAGTTAAAAGGAAGATGAAATGAAAGGTCTCATTTGTAAGTTATGAGAAGGATAAAAATTTATAAAAAAAAATAATTGCAAGAATGGAGATTTGAACATGTGACTTATGGAATAACAATGTAAGGACTTAACCAATGAGATACAAGGTTATTCATGCACATATTTAACAAGAATTAAATAAATGTCGTACCTTGAAAAGAAAGTAGGCTTAGAAGAAGAAAAGAAAGAAATCAAATGGATTTGTATTGGCTTGGTTTTGGGCTTTGAAAAATTATAAAATGGATAAAATAAATAAAGTGATAAAATAATATATTTATTAGAAAACAAAATATACCAAAAATAAATAATTGCAATATTTTATTAAAGAAATGATACGCGAAAGTATAGGAATTTTATAATCGTTATAGCAGACGGCGATATTGATTTGCAGTATCACCTTGGGAAGATGAACGTCGTTCCTGATACTCTCAGTCGCAGGCTGTCAGCCCCGTTGCTGACCTGTCAGAAGGGAATTCTCGATGACCTTCAGAGACTCGAGTTGGAGGTAGTTACACCGGGTGTGCCTGGACGGCTCTGGAAGTTGCAAGTTCAACCATTGCTTATAGATCGCATTAAAGCTGCACATGTTTGAGACTCTCAATTGCAGAAGTTTAGAGGGTTGGTTGAGGCTGCTTTGAGGACGGATTTGCAGATTCACGAAGATGGTTCCCTGAGATTTGGCAGTCGGCTATGTGTTCCAAAGGGGGTATTCGAGATGAAGTTCTAGCTGAGGCACACAGTTCCGCTTACTCGGTGCACCCAAGAGGCACTAAGATGTATAGAGATTTGAGGCAACACTTCTGGTGGAACGGAATGAAGAGGGAGATTGTCGCTTTGTTTCCAAATGTCTAGTATGCCAACAGGTGAAAGCCGAGCATCAGAGAGTAGCTGGGTTGTTGCAACCGCTTCTAGTGCCAGAATGGAAATGGGAGCACATCACCATGTATTTTATGACGGCACTAACTCAAAGCCCAAGGGGCAACAATGCTGTCTGGATTATTGTTGATCGTCTCACGAAGGCAGCACATTTCATACCTTTTCGAGTCATAAAATCGACGGAGTCGCTTGCGGAGAAGTATATGCAGGAGATTATAAGACTGCACGGAGTTCCCGTTAGTATCGTGTCTGATTGAGACACCAGATTCATTTCCCATTTCTGGAAGAGCCTGCAGGAGAGTTTGTGCACTCGTCTCAAGTTCAGCACGACCTATCATCCACAGATGGAAGGGCAATTCTAGCGCACTATCCAGACGCTCGAGGATATATTGAGGGCATGCATGCTTGATTTTCAGGGTTCTTAGGAAGATCACCTCCATCTAGTAGAATTTTCGTATAACAACAGCTATCAGGCTAGCATCCAGATGGCACCGTTCGAAGCTCTTTACGGACAAAAATGGCGATCCCCTCTTTGTTGGGATGACGTAGGTGAACGAAGGTTGCTGGGCCCTGAGCTTATAGTACAGACAATGAGCAAGGTTTAGACGATAAGGCAACGTATCAAGGCATCTCAGAACCGACAGAAGAGTTGAGCACATGTTGGAAGAAGGTCGTTAGAGTTTGGTGTTAGTGACCATAGATTTATGAAGATATCACCCACTCGGGGAGTGGTCAGATTTGGTAGTCGGGGGAACTCAGTCCCTGATACATCGGACCTTTTGAGGTGCTAGAGCGAGTAGGTGAGGTGACTTATCGACTTGTCCTGCCTCCATCACTAGCTGGTGTGCACAATACTTTCCATGTATCTTAGTTGATACGCTACGTTCGGGATGATAGCCATATCTTAGACCATTCAGAGTTGACGTTGAGCACCGGTCTGTCTCACGAGGAGAAGCCTACCATCATTCTTGATCGTAAGGAAAAAGTGCTAAAGAATAAAGTCATTCGCTTGGTTCGAATTTCTTGGGGTGGTCGTTCTCCAGGGGAGTCTAACTGGGAACGCGAGGAAGACATCCGTTCATGATTTCTGCACATGTTTGAGTAGTTGTTGTTGTTTGTTCTGTTGTTTTTCATTCCTTAATTCCGAGAATGAAATTTTTGCAAGAGGGGTATGATGTAAATCCCTAGTTTCTTGATACACCGTATTTAGAATTTTGGTCCCAATAAATTTTTCCATTTAACCACCAATTTAAATTCCAAATTTTTTTTTTCAAATTCTTTTTCCTTTAAACCATAATCTATTTCCCTATATAATTTTTCTTAACCCACACCCTAATCCCAAACCCTTCCCGAGCCCAGCCCACCCCAAACCCACACACCAACTCGCGCCCTACCCGTCCCCATCTCTTTCCCTTTCTTCTTCCTCTTTCTTTTTTTTTTGAACGAGCCAATGCCTCCCCCCCGCTCGCGCTCATCCCCGCGTGACCCGCTCCCCTCGACATCGCCTACTCCCTGAGATCCCCTTGACGTCCTCCGCGATCCCCTTCCCCACCTCCTCTTCTCTTCCTTTCCTCAACTGCTCCTCCTCTCTCGCACGCTTTCCCCGAGAGACCCGCTCTATGCCGACGTCCCCACTCGATCCTAACCCCTCCGAGATCGCCTCCTTCTAACCTTCTCTCCTCGACCGAGCCCATCCCTTCTCTACATTTTCATTTATTATATCTTTTTCTCTAACTCCCTTTCACTCACAATTTCTTTCCCTCTCCTCTCAAAGTTCCCTAGGCTCGCCGCCGACGAACCCTCCACCGACCAACATCACCGCTGGTCATCTCAATGACCTCGAGCTCCCCTTGCTCTTCTGACCACCACCGTCATCTCTACAACGGTCACAACTCATGAGCTTCAAGCACCACCCTCCTCACTCCAGAACCCACCATCACTCCGTGCACACCTTGAGCTCCTCTGCAACCCAGAACCGGCGCCCATCGCCTGAGCACCGCAGCCGCAGCCACCACCGGCGTCTCCTCCTCTGTCAGTTGTCGTCGACCCTATCTCAGCAAACCTCCCTACGTCGCCGCTCCAGCCACGGCCAAGTCCAGCGCCCGTAGCTGAGTCAAGTTGCCGCCGTCGCAGCCGTGAACGTGCCATGCTCGTGTCTGTGCTGCCGCTGTTCCAGGCCCCGTGCCCACTCCCTGAACCACCGTACTCACTTTGAGCCCACCATTGTGCCTACTTCGTGCCGTCACTTTGCCCACCTACGCACCACGACCGTGCCCAGTAGTGTCTAGCACTGCGTCCAGTACCGTGTCACGCCGTGCCACATCCGCACCACGCACTGAGCCAAGACCGTGCTCAGTACCGTGTCACGCCCTCATCATCACTATGCATACTACTGTATCACACCCGCGTCGCCACCGCGTCCAGTACCGGGTCACCTCGCATTGCGCACGCGCCACACACCGTGTCCAGTATCACACCATCTCATTTGTCTAGAAGAATCCTGCACGTTATGTCGCTTCTATATCAGCGACCGAAGGCAAGTAAAACCTCACTTTCTTTAACATGCTATGTACATAGATCTATATGTTCATGTTAACATTATACTAGTTTGATTATTGCAAATTCGTGTTACGTCGTATGCTATCACATATATTTTTGTATGCCATCATCATATTAATTCTAAAGTGTTAGTTTTGAACACAATCGGATCTAAAACGTCATGTTAATATCTCGTGGAATTTGTAAATATTAGATACCGTTTTCACGAGTTAGGCAAAACCAAATTTAATTCGATAATTCTCGATATTGTGCGTTGTTAGTCCAATGTGGAGAACTGAACTAAAACCCCATCGATCATGTTCAAAACTTTTACCCATATTTCCTTTTCCCGCTTACGAATATCGTTTAGAAAACTGAGCTCAAAATAACGAAGTATCGCATGTGAAACGATGTTCCAAGGAGCCGACGTCAATTCTGATTTTACTGTACATGCCGAGATGTTAAATTAATATAAAATCAAATAAGTGTCAGAATGTAATGTTCTATGGGTCATATCGAAGCCAACTCAATAATATAGAACCCTCTATAGTATATCCTTCGATACTGATAGACCACAGCAACGAAAACTGACTTGGAATGCGGCTCTGGACTGCAGTCCAGAGCAGCATTCCATTTTTGACACCTGACTTTTAAGTAAATGTGTAGCGCTGTATGAACATGGAATTATGCGTCACCCTATACCGTTGTAAAGATAATCCTGTTAGCTAACTATAGGGTTTTGGTTTCGTTTGTTTTTACTACCGTTTGATATTTTTAGTGCAATTTAAACTATCGAAGTGTACTGCAGTCCCAAGCAGGGACGGAACGGATGTCCTGACCTTGAACAGAATGTATCTCTCAGTACACAGCGGATATTGTTAATCCTTCTGGTGCGTTGAAAATCTAATTGATAGATATAAATATTACTCAACTGTAGTATTGCCTAATTATGATCGCAACAGGGTGAAAAATGTGTTACGAATTGGGCTTTCAGTTCAGGAACTGAATTTCCAGGGAAGAAAACTTAAAATGAAACGGCCGCATCTCGTAAACCTGAAACCCGATTGATATGGAACCAATTTTTCTGGATCCCTGTTTGAGTTTACTTTTTACCTCTTTTGTAATATTTTGTCTAAATACGATCGTGTAGATTAATATATTTTTTTGAAATCATAAGGTGCATTGTGTTGTACATCGTATATGACTTACTATATTGCATCATTCTTGTATTTTACCCGAGCGTGGTACTTTTAGTGAGAGCGAACGTTCATAGTAATTTTAGCGAACTTTGTATTATCGAACATGAGTAGTATTGGATTAATTGTGTCAAGTACGGCAACGATAAGAGATTGATTCGTGAAAGTGAATAGTGCAATGAAAGTGAATAAGACCGTGATTTGGCATGTGCGTGTACTCAAATAATCCTATACGTATGGTTATTGTGACCTGGAAAAAAGGGGAAATCAAGGTGGAATTGAACTCGTATTTAGCGAGATACAGTGATTTAGAGTATGATCATTCGATATTAGTGATACACACACACATTAGGTCGTGGGCCTAGCGGCACAGCTGCAGAGTTATGTCCCGGACAACAGTGGACCGTAGTCTCGGACACACACGAGACTCTTATTAAACACGAGAATCCTTTTCCACCGATTGATTTCAATTGACTTAGTGACTGATAAGTAGTGGCATATACATTGCCTGGTTTGCTGACATGATACATATGCTGCATAGTTTATTACACTCGATATTTCTTATTCTCATGTTACTGTATCCTGCAGTGCATTTCATGTTAATAACATAATACACACACACTATATTTATTGCTATACGTGTCGTCCTGACGATCTGTGTGTGCATGTTCCGAAGACGAAGTGGACCCAGCCTAGGAGCAAGACCTGCCATTTGAGATCGCGGAGGTTTAGACCGCGACATCAGCACCATCGCCTTTTCTTGTTATAAGAACACTGTAATTTTTTTGGTCAGTTACTAAATGTATTATGAACTCTGTTATTTTAATGTAATAAAGTTGTGAACTGTGATTTCCTTGACTCTAATGCTGTGTTTACTGATTACAATGTAATGCTAGAATCCGAAATGTGACTACGGCGGGATTATTTCTTAACCGTAAGAGCATGACTGGTCTAGTCATCCCTCGTATTCCGTTATTTGGGTAGCGGGACGTGACAATATCCGTGATAACCAATAAGTACAGGTTTGATAAATCCAAGCATTTTGGTGACGAGGTTCAGCTTGACTGAAGAGTGATGATTCATGGACTTCGGGAAAAAATACATGTAATAGTACACATTTGCTGTGTTGAGTGTTACACGTGATCATATCTTCAAGCTTGATTGTAAATTCTGGTTGATGTTCATCAAAAAATCTTCAAGATAAATTTCTGACGTCAAAAGCTCCTTCTGCCAGTATTACAGCTTTAACAGAATCACATTTGAACGCAAAGGAAAATCATGAAACCAATTTGCACAGAAGCTGGCCAAATCGAAGTTGCAGAAGTCGAAGAACAGAAAAGAGAAAAGATCACAAGTGAAAGGATTCAAAATCGCCAAATGTAGACTATAGCCGGAGAGCGAGAGCCGATGCCTGAAAAATAATGGAAAAATGAACGAATATCTTGGTGAAAAAGGCATCCCTGTCAAATGATATTACAAGAGTCCAATAAGTGAACTCTAGCTATTTAGTGTCTAAATGAATTAGGATTAAATTGGACATGGCCAATGAGGGCTATTGGTTATTTTGCAGTTAGGCCCCTAGACACCATTGGCCTATATGACCCATTTTCTTGAATTTTATTCAATAGACTCTTCATTAAAATCAATAACCCAAAAGGATCCAAATCCATGAAAAAGTTCGAAATACACAAACATCTGTCTACAAATTAATATCATCAAACCTCAATCAGCTTCTTCTTTTAGAGGCTGACCGGAACATGTCCTTAATGTTACGTGAATTAGTTTCAGTTTTTAACCTTTTGGGTTGTCTTCCGCTGCTTAATTTGCACTTCTCAGTTACAACATATTGTTTTGAACAAGATAAATATATAAACGGGACTAAGAGGATAAACAAACTCATTATTGGATCGAAGCCGTCGTAACTCACAGATGAGGACACTGGGTTGTTCTCTCGAAAATTTTCATCTGGTCCTATCTTGGGTGCTTTTTGAAGTGCTTCCTGTACATTCAGCCTGCAGAAATAACAGCAAGAATAAGCACTTCAACGGTCTAAATTTATATCATTATCCAATTTTTAAAATATCATATTTCTTTAAGGCATAAAGAATTATCGTCTTGCTTTAAGCCGCCGCACAATTTGGCCAGCCAAGGTTCATCCTTCAGGTATTCACCCAATATTGAGATAATCTCCTTTACTATAATATTATAAATAAACCAAAATTAATTACAAGATGGAAAAGAGCACCCATTTACCAGATAGAAAAAGCCTCAAAATTTCTGAGGCATGTTGCACAATTCTCATATCCAAGTCTCCAATAATATCAAAGTTCCCAATCATTCAATGACTTGGGCTACTGTCATGAACAATGATGCACGGCTAATTCGATAAAAGAGATATATCCAAACCCTATACATATCTAGTACATGAATACTCTAAACCTGATAGATAGTTGTCTGATACACCTTCTTTTTTTTTGAAATCAACCCCTTTCGGAGATCAAACTCGCGAGAGAGGAAATTGGTACAAACTGAACTAAGCCCAGTTGGTGTCCGATACACCTTTGATGTATTATAAAATCGGTAATGCATCAAGCCACATCATAGTTGTATGCAAAACCAAGAAGTTGACTCTAATGCATGAATGATCAGTTCACAAGTCCTTTTGACTCATAGATGCCCTTTATTTCTTTGGTGAGGGAATTCTGTTTTTAAATTTTTCTTATTTAGTTAGACAGCTCAAAAAATTTCATTATATATGATTTATTATGTTCTTTATAAGATTATGCCTTATAAGTCCACGTTGTAAGAACATTATCTCAGAAAAACATTTTTCTCTTCATGTCAATATCCATGGCTGATCTGTAACCAGTATTGGTCTTGTCCACATCCCCTATTTATACCGCTGCAAGATGGTTCATAAAGAAACCCAATCAACTTGCAGCAAAGACAACTTCTGATGGCATATATTGATCCTTGTCAACCGCTAATCTATGTCAATAAATTGACATGTAATTATAAGGATACCTATAAATTCATGTGTTTTCGTATAAAATAGATTATGTGAGGCATCAAAACTGAGTTCCTGTCCTGAAAAAAACTCATTCAGAAAATTAAACAATATGATTTACTTCAAGTAATGCTATTTCAGTTGAATCTCAAGCTGAAGTGACAAAATCATTCCAATCAACTCTCAAATAGTTGGTTTCATTGTTCTCAATTTCGGATGTCGGTGTCGTGTCGGCCCGAAGATTTGACGTCGGATATCAGATACCGTGAAATGTCGGATGGTATTATCAAATATTAGGTTCTACGTTTTTGTAATGTAAATGTTATTTATATAACTTATTTTTTTGAAAAAATATTAACTTATTCAAATTTTTAGTTTTATTAAATTTATATCTTCCCCTAAATATAAAATTACCCTCAATTTTTTTTTCCTCGTAATGGTAAATGTCGGCCTAAACGCCGATATCACGAAATGTCGGTCGACATCCATCAAATATCGTTACCCGAAATTTCTTTTGCATGTGTATGTTGTTTTCTTTCCAAAACCGACATTTCAGCGACGTCGGCCGACATTTAGAACACTGGTCGGTTTACACTCATCTCGAGTTAAGAGATGGAGAGAAATAAAGAATCCCATATGTCAGGTTGGAACATGCGTAAAAATTTTCCTATCTTAGTTTGCATTTGTTATAAGACAATTTTGGTATTATGTACATATATTTAATTAATAAAAAACTAAACATATGATCACGGGTCCAGTTTTCAGGGGCTGTCAACTACAGAGAAGAAGGAGCTGCATGTAGGGCTGGCAACAATGATCACAGCTCTTTGATTTTGGGCAAAGGGGTAGGAATAGAGAAGAGGGAGAGTTTTATTAGAGATAGAGAATGGGTGTACTTGGAAACTGATGGGTTTTGAATTGTGGCCTTGCGAGTATCGGGTAAGGGTCCTATTAAACTCGGACGAAAATGTTCTGTTCCTTTAGACTGATATTCGAAAATGCACATATTTGAACCTGAGAAAACACCTTTTTCTTCATATCCTCTGTTGAAGCTACCTCAAACTCAGTCATTCAACCTTCAAGCACATTGTGTCTGATCAATTTCAAGTTATCACTTCAACTACACATAGTTTTAAATGTTTCCATTCGACTTTCCAACATTCTAATATAAAAGCCTGACCAATTGTTAATCTGTTTTAACAAAAATATAAATATAAATAAATACATAAATATTCTTAATCAAGCAACGCTTCGATCACACACGCTTTAGAGGAATGAAGGTTGGAAATTAAGAAGCCATGTGTCCAAAATATGAATAGCTTTAGTAACTTTAATCCATTTTTTCTAATGAAATTGCATCATCGAGTAATGTCCACTTAAAAGCAATAACTAGCAAAATAAAGAACCTCTATATAGGTTAGTGTCATAAACTCATACAAGTCTCCATTTCGTCTTGAATAGCATAATTTTTGTCCAGTTTCTCCAACGAGGCTTTTAAGTTGAGTCCCTGTAGAGAGAGAACAGGAAAATTAAATAAGAACTGCATTAATAATGTTGAAACTATACTATTTCATAATTTCCTTCCAAACATAAAATAAAACTAGGTATAGACCCTATCAGTTTTCGCTCAATTTCTTTTATTCTCAATATTTTCCCATCCTTAAAAAGAGGTTTGCTCAAAAAAGCTGTAATTAAAAAAATTCCTATACACTAATCTAGAAACGTTTGATACTCAAATCAATTATGCTTCCTGGTCCTCTAGGTTAAAACTGGCTACTTCAAAAATATGAGGTTTCAGCAATCTAGAGATTGGGTTTCGCTTCCCTATGAAAACATTGAACATGAATAGAAAATCTGAGTTAAGTGGACAACGGATGGGTCTGTAGTCAATTTTCCGACAAATTCCATTAACATGTATAGACCTGACATTAAATATCCACACGGCCTAAGCAGGCCGATTTCGAAAATTCACCGCTCATTATCAAATCAAAGGTAGCTGACATCCAAGGAAGCTTAATCAAGACATTTATTAGTCCTATTCAAATGATAAGGAGTTCAAAAGATGTTCTGCAAACTTCTAGAAGAAGAAGATCCTTTCAAGCTTATTCTTCTTTGAATTGAGAAGAAATAGTTGCCATGAGTTTGATGACAGCATAAGTTCTTTGTGCTCTTCTGCTTCACTTAGATTGCAGTGTTACCTTCTTTCTTCCACTTGCTTCCCATGTTGCATCTTTCATTCTGCAGGATCAACCCACTTATGTCTGCTCATTATCCACCACTGTGCAATTTCTTAATTCAGTTAAAAAAAATGATTGAGATAAATTTGTGTTTTACTCATCTTACGTGCTCTTTTTTTTTTGTATAAAAAAAATTGTGGATTTTAATCTTCAGTCTTAACTTCTTTTTACTTCAAGGTAAAGATGGACTGACTGTTTGTAATTCTGACATATCAGGAAGGAAGATTCTAATGCTTGGATCCTTGATTCCGAATGTTTTTACTGTATGTGCCCGAAGAATGAGTTGTTCGATACCTATAAAGAGTACAATGATAACGGTGTTCTCATGGGAAACAATGTAGTGTGCAAGGCCTTTACTCTTATTGTTCAACTACTATTTATATTCCTGACATTACTTCTTCATATGTCCTGACTGTTTGCAAAAGAAGTATGGTTCGCTCTCTTGCCCGATGATTTGGATTTCCCCCCAATATTCCTGCCTCTGTTTCTAGTCTTCGACCTTCCCCTTCTCTTTCACCAGCAAACAATCCTGATAACTCTTTCGATGGATTTGATTTCTTCATGATCTCATTATTGAGAAACGTCGCCGTAAGTCCCTTCATCTCGAAAATCTCCTTCCTATAGAGAATCGTTGTCACCAAATATTCATATGAATTTGGAAGCGAAGATAGGAACAGCAGCGCTTGGTCCTCCTCCTCCTCCTCTAACTTTACTTAAAGACATAAAAGATCGCTAACCATCTTGTTGAAGCTATTTAGATGGTCGTGAATAGGAGCCTCTTCCTTCATGAGTAAATCGTAAAGTTACTTCTTTAAATACAACTTGTTTGACAATGACTTTTTCATATACAAGCATTCTAACTTCAACCATAAACTTGCAGCAGAAGTCTTCTTCATGATATTGTACATCACGTTATCAGCTAGATAAAACTCTATCGTGCATTATTCCTTCTGATCCAATTCTGCCCATGCAGCATCTGTTATGTCGGTAGGTTTATTACCACCAAGTACTTTAAACAGCCTTTACTTCACTAGAAGTGTCCTTCTCTGCCACATCGAGAAGTTCTGTTTCGCTTTAAATTTCTCTATCTCAAACTTCATCCGATTGACCTTATTATCTGTCATCCTTAATTTCTAAATGAAGACCTTTTCCTCGAATCCTTATAAACCACTATCAATAGAATCACAATTTAAGAAGATGGGAAGCGGACATAAGTGTCGTCACCTACCGTAAACTTAAATTTTAAAACTACAGAACATAACTCTGATACCAGTTGTTGGAGATCTGATATCAGTTGTTGGGGATGGCGGCCCGGCGGAGAGCGACAACAAACAAACTTCATAGATCATAAGATCCCGTTAAAACGAATAACAAAACTAGAAACTGCGCAAAATCGAATAACACAAAAGATTGAGAGGGAAAGGAAAAAACTTTTTTAGAACTTGAGAAAAAGAAACACCTTACAAAAGATTACAATAACCCTCTTCTTATGATCTCCAACGAGATCTCCTTCTTCTACAAGTTTTTCTTATGATCGTCTTAATCGCTTATGGGGCCGCTGTTTTGTCTCCTTTAAACTTTATGATCAAAACAATACCCTTAAATTTTAACCCTAAGATCCTATTTATATCCCATACAATCAGAGTTACAGTAAGATCCCAAAATTTATAAAACTGTCACCTAGAAACTAATTTTTCAAGATAAATCTTGAATTGGAATTCACACTTATCCCTTCGACAGACGTCTAACCCTATGAGAGGCAGGCGTCTGTGTTCCTTCTGTTCGAGAAGCAAAGCGTCGCCAGATGTCTGACCTTATAGGATCAAACATCTGCGCCCTTCGGCGCGTCTGACCAGAGCGAAGGCAGACGTCTGAAGCTCATTGTTCAGACGTATGCGGGCTCTCTGGATTTTTGGACTTTCTTTCCAGACATTTGAAGCTCATTACTCCAGATGTCTGACCTTTCTTTGGATGCTAGTCTCGTAGTTTTGATATACAAGACACATTCACAACAAAACTAATGATATTTAAGTGAACATTAACAGCAAAAAAAGAAGGAAAAAAAATCCCTCATCTCCGTTAATAACAAATTCCAACGTCAATAAAAAAGGCCAAAAGGTCCCTGCAGCGGACTTATCGCCACTACGGGCCCATGGTTTTTTTGCAATTAAAACCCTGCGGCGCGCAGTGGCCTGGGTCAGACCGCTGCAGATCCGGATCTGCAGGGTCCCTACAGGCCTTTCATCAATCTCCAGTAAAAAACAAACTCCTGCATCTTTTAAGCCTAAATAATATTTTTTGCTAAGGTATCTCAAGGCTCAAACCAATTCAACCCTAAAAAATCCGGCTTACAACCAAGACTTTCGATGATATGAGATGATACAATATGCAACTCAATCTTCCCAACCCTGATCTAAGAAAAAGGCATTCTTCAAACCTAGCATGATACGATGCATGTTTTCCCTTATTAGCCAAGTTGTAAGGCTAAATCCAACGAAACAAACAACAAACCACCATGGTTTTATTTTCATAAGAAAAAACCTCCACGAGTTTTCTTTATTTATTTATTATTATTTTGGAAATATAAGTAATCCCTCGGAGGGGAAAAATCTAAGGATTGAAACTAAAAAAATAAGGTATGCAAAAAGCCAGTCATGCATGCCTCTTCATGAAGGAAAAGAAGGCATCATCTTTCACTTCAAAGTTTTTTTTGGAATGGAAGAGACTTTTGGTTTTATAATTTGAGAAAACAGGGCTTGCAGGGACATTGCAGGCTCAAATTGCAGTGGCCTCTCACATGAGTCAGTAAGGTCCGCTAGCTATTTTCCAGTTAGGCATCTGGACCCTACTGATCCATGTGAGAGCTCATTGCAGTTTTGGGCTTGCAGGGTCCATACAGGCCCCGTTAAAAGAGGATGAGATGAGGGATGAGGGAAAGGTGACTGAAAAAAGAAGAAGAGAGAATATCTTAGCTGGTTGGTTGATTCTCCCTCATCAGGAGGAAAGTAGGTTTTGGACTCTTTCTTCCTTCTCTCATGTTCTATCAAATATCCAACTCTTCCTAAGAAATTAGATCAAGAACACTGTTTTTATAGAGGCTACAACTATGGTACCCTAACCCTAGCTTCTTTCTCATTTAATTTGGCTTATTATATAGCCCATCCTTTCCCACTGCCAAAGTTCTTTGCGGTGATTATGTTTGCTGACACAAATATGTTATAGAGAGTGAGAGAGGGAGGGAGAGCTTTGTGCTTGTAGTAATCCCATGCTGTGGAAGAAGTATTGGATATAGTGCCCTCAAAGCAATTAGTATAATTACAGGCATACGATTATGATAATTGAAGGAGGACCTATACAGATACACCAATTTTACTCGAAATGATAGTATGCTATCGGTTTGGCTTTATCATTGATGTGTACATGTTTTACTTATTATTATGTGTCACTAATATATAATGATAAATCCCGTAGGATTCTTGCTTGACTACCAGCATTATGATGGCGATCATATACGTGAGAGCTGAGCAGTCCATAAGTACATCCTTAAATGTCCCTAGTCATGGGAGTATCGAGGCTGGGCATCGATATTCCGGAGTAGACCGGTGTATACATTTCTAGACCCCGATGAGGGGCGGTGGCCGATCTCACAAGTCATTGGTGTTGTGTCACATAAGATAGTATACAGGTGCTCACTGGAGGTGAGTACATTGGATGGACTCACCGAAAACTTCTAGATGATATTATATCTATCGTTAGATGGAAGTTCTCTTGTTGCATGACTACATGTTAGTCTTTTTACATGAGATCATCATTTGTCTCATGTGAGTTCCCACTGTATTTTGATTACTACCCTACCACGGCTCAAAGGAGTCATGCAAACAGGTTTTAGTTGGGTACAGTCCCGAGCCACATGGAGGCAGTGAGCGATTGTCGGGGATTCGTCTCTCCTGGTATTAGGAGTCGATGTTACACTGTGTTCGGTTGGCTATCACCCTAAATTCGTGGAAACGATAGATGAGATTTATTGATATGAGTTCAGTAGTTTCTCGGTTGGTGATGAGCTTGACTCCGACACGACTTATCGGGTTATTAGGGGTTTGACGCTATCTACCCTCTAGACCAGGTATGCGATATTCTTAGACGAAAAGATTGGACTATACGGAGATTGTCACATTCAGGGTCAGTAGGTACAAACGGACTTGATTGTCGACCTCTCTTTCGGCAGATACCTGGGTAGCCGTTACGTATAGCTAGTGCCGCTGACGTGTCTGTGGTTTTTGGATTCATCAAGTAACCACTGCCAACATATTGTCGAGTCTTTAAAGTCCCACACAAAGAGTTTTTCCGGTTCAAGCAATATGATGTAGATGACATATGTTAGTATATACAGGAGATTCGATTAAATACATATACAGGCTACACGGATTTTAATCAAACGGTTGATAATACTAATAGTTTAGGATTAATCCGGATTATTAAATCAGGTTTTGATTTAGTAGTGTATATATATATATATATAAATATAATATGTATTCTACTATTATTGTTCACTATTCATTTTCTTTCTCTTGGCTATTCGTGTTTTTATACGAATACACGTATATGTATTTCGATACGTATACCGGGTTGTATTCCGTATTTATACGGAATTTGTTCTAGAAAATGGACACTTCATTTCTTGATTTTTCCTTTAAAGAAAATAAAAAATGAGGTGGAGGGTGTTAAGAAGTATGGTAGAGAGGTATGACCTTGGTTTTAATATTGTAAAAATCATTTGTGGTCACTATTTTTTCACGGTTACAAAAAGAAAATAAGCCATTCTTTTCTACGTTGGATTTTTCTTCACTTCAACACTTAGCCATTTTCTTGTGATGGCTTCTACTTCCTCACCTCCTCCTCCTCCTCCTCCTTGCTATCCCTCTTGAGCTTAGAAATTAGAGAGAAAAAGATAGTGAAAATATTCCTACATCCTCACTCTCTATTTGTAGCGAGCTTGGAGTATCGGTTGCTTCACTAGGTGAAGCCGGAGCTTGGATCGGTTCTCTCGGGTGGATCATCTTTGGTAAGGGCGGTCGCCATTCAAGCTCAATCCGGACGGCATACACGAAACTTGAAGGGGTCTTCCACGATTGGGCAGACACACATCGAAGGTAGTATCCCTAACTTTTGCATGCTTGAGTTTCTAGTTTTAGGTGTTTGGATCGATCGCTAGGTTATAGTCTCTAGTTGCACCCTCCTTAATTTTCGTTTTCCGCTTCCGCATTGGCCGCGACCTCTACGGCGAGAGAACTAGGGACTTGCATTGGTATCAGAGCCTCCCAAACACCCTAAACTAACTAGTTACGACATTAGAATTCGCGTTTTTTCCGGCGTCGAAAACTGTCGAAAAAACGGTCCCGAAAAATTAAGTTTTGAGATGTTTGCGCACCCTGCGGGCTCACGGTTTGAATCGAGAAGCCGTGGGGGTGGTGCGTGGGCACCCCTGGGGGTCCAAAGGGCTGGGCCCACTCCCTAAGACCACCACGAGGTTGTCTTGGGGGTGGGGACCCGAGACTACCCTCATAGGTAGTCTCGGGTCTGCCTCACTCCCTGGGCCACCTCGTGGTGGCCTCGGCGATGGGGTACCCCCTAGGCCTCCCGATTGAACGTTAATTTTGTTCTTTAATTCCCCGCGAAGGTTCGAGAACGTTTCGTTTTGATTCGGTCTTCCGAATTGGCTTAAAACTCAGATTTTTGGAATTCTAGTGCGCTTGGTTTTTTGATCCTATGGTATATTTGTGATGTGCGCTATTCGTGTGCGGAATTCTAATCTCATGACTTTGTTTGCGTGCGTGTGTTGTTGAATGTCGTCTAATTGCTATATTCTCAATTAGACAGGATTGCACACTTGTTTTGGTTACTTGTTTTTGTACTTATATATATCTTGATTATGATTTAGTCGGATTGTCGTGTCGGATAGCCCTCATGCATTGCTTGTACAGTTTTGATTTACTTTGTTGTATTCATTTGTTCAGGATGAGTGCCAACATGTGGCAGTCATTTTCATATTATGTATATTCTTTTATTGGGGCTCGACCAGGATGCGGTCGATGTCACAATTGTATATATTTCATTTCTGTACTAAGATTAACCCAGGAGAAGTGCTCGAGTAGTCGGGTTCTAGAGTGCAGCAGGTGGCCATCTCATGGAGTTGAGATCGGGCCGTCTCGCTATAGAATTGGCGGGTTTCTCGCTGCACTTGTAGAGGTTATAGGATTCGACCCGCGAAGGGGTGCACAAGTTACCAGACTCTAGAAAGCAATGGGTGATCGACTCATTTTATTGAGAGAGTGTTACCCAGTTTCTAGAATTAGCAGGTGGCTTGCCGCACTCGTAGGGATCTAGGATCGACTATGTACGGGCTATCCACATGACCGGGGAAAGTCGCGTCTCATTTTCGGCTCAAATGAAATGCGGGGCTCCTAGTTTATCAGCTATTCCATATTGTTGTTTGCATGCCTGTGATGATTATTATCTGCCTGTGATGACTATTGTCTGCCTGCGATGTTGGTATATATATTATATATTTAGTAGATGCTTCTATATGTTTTGCATTCGCGCTAGCCTTGTCCCCGCTCTGCTGTAAGTTAAGTAACCTTAAGGTGAAGACCCGGGAATCCGTGGCGAATGCGGATGGCATATAAAAGCATGCTATTTTGATTGTTTCTGGTGTGGCTTAGAAACTAAATTTGATGGGACTGCATTTTATCTTTAATGCAAGGAAAACAAATATATTTGATGTTGTCAGACCAATTTTTAAAACTACTCAGTTTTCTTCAAAACAACAGCCATATTCTTTTGTTTTTTATAGAGGTATTCGGTTAGAAATATCCTGCACCTCATTCTATGAGAAAAGAGCCTTGATCCCTTCACAGGGAGTTCGCTCTTAAGCAAAAGTTTATGTTATTAGTTTTAAAATATGGAGCTTAAACCATTCCATTTCAAAACTACTCGAATTCCTTCAACGATATCGAGTTCATTACGTTAAAGGTTTTCTGCTAAAACCGGCCGTAGCCCTCCGTCGTTTTAGATGAGTATCAACTAGTATTCATGCTATGAGTTTTGAGCTTCGCTAAGGCATAGTGTTTGGTAGCTAGGAGTTACTTGTCTGTAGTATAGATAGATGCATTAATCTAGGACATGCGTACAACTGTTTTGATCTTCGTCAAGGGCTTGTACAAATGGGTCTAGATTAATCAGGACAATAACGGGTTGAACTTGACTTGCGACTTATGATGTTTTGGCATTTGTTAAGGTCATAAACGCTTGGGGAAAAAACCATATCGGGAGTTTCAAATATAAGGGAAACTTTCCAAGTTTGCGTATACCTTCTGGAGTGTGGTAATTTTGGTCGGCTTCCGTCAATATTATCACACGGTGATAGTTGGGTCCCGATTTCCACTGATGAGTAGGTATTACTTCTCGGGAGATTTTCACTTCACAATTAGCTGACCTATTAGATGTTTAGAAAGTGTTAACGAGATTACGCCTTTTCGGAAGCGGGGTTATTAATTGGCTCCATGCGAAAGCACAGGGGGCCCCCTTTGGAGTATCATGACCGACCTGGCTGAACGGTTAACGAACTTGTAAAGTATATATAATCCCGACTAGTTCTCTTTTTAGGATTTGAAGGAGAATTCAAGAAATAGTGGGAGCCATCCTGATTAGATAAAATGATAACCAATCTAATCTTGATAGAGTGCACGCTGATTGTTTCTTTTCTCTCTCTAGTACAGTGACCCATGACTTACCTTAAACTAAAACTCTTTAACCAAGTTAACTGAACCTTCTTACACACGCTGGCTTTAGATTGTCACGATTCATGACAAAGTCACAAATATCCCTGCTACTCCTACTTTCATTTTGCATTTCTCCAGAATACTCCATATCACTACGATGATCTATATTGCTTGGAAATGGCCATCGTATAGTTACATACGAACTCGAAGAAATTATTTCAGTCGAGAATGACTACTGTTTTTGAAGAATTTAAACTGTATTATTCGGTTGTCTTTTCCCTTTACTTTCTCTCAGATTGCGAGAGCTCCTTGTATTCGGAGAGCACACCTATTACACTTATTGGATGGTCTTCTTCCAAACCTTAGGCTAGTGACGAAAAGTAGGGAAGGAAGAAAACTAATTAGCTTAAGTGCGATGTACAGAAGGTAAGATGTAAAGACATATAAATGTATTGAAGTGAGGGCAAAGAAAATTGCGACTATTGTCATGAATCTAGATAAGAGAAAAAGCATTACTAAAAATACCCGGTCATCCTCTTAAAACATTTATGTTTCAGAATTTCTGTATAATTGTTTCCGAATACTGTTTTCTCAATTAATTCTAACTCCAGGGTATGTATTTACCGAATTTGGATCTTACATCTGTACATCGTTATAGATGCCGAGTAGGAGTAGAATATTGAGAAATGAGCGATTTGATCCTCAATATTGGAATTCATTGCAATTGCTGATATTGGATTAAATCGCATGGCTTTGCATAATGGCATATATTTGGTTTCGAATAACCGTTATTATGCATCAATTTTTAAAATGATATATCTGTATTTTTATTTTATAAAGTGAGATATAAATTTTGAAAATTGTGTTCCAAACATTTACCTTTATCAGTTGAGAATAAGGTAAGGTGCATTTAATAACGGTGTAAGACATTCTCGACCAAAATACAGTTTTCAATTTATAACACACGGAATTTGAGTTAGTTTACTCTTGGGACTTATACATAGTAATGCATATTGTCCGGTGTCCTTCAGGACAAAGGGTTGATACTCTTACTTCATTCGGGTTTACCTATAGTTTTATGGTTTTAGACATGCATTCGTTGTAATGTAAGGTCCAAAGATTTTAAGAAGTTTATAGGTATAAAAATAAAGTAGAGAACTATGCGTTGGAAGTATCAGGATTCTTCGAAGTGATTGAAAATGTAGATACTTATGCTAGGTATTCCATCATAATAATATTGAGAACTTGATTCTCTCTCAGGTTACTAATTCACGGGTTTGCTCCTTGATAAGTAATGCTGTATTGCCCTTTTTCCATTTGTGATATGCACTGGAAACTGCAACATGACATTTAAATCTGGTTCCATCTAAAATAGTGTCTTTGATTCTATATGGATATAGATTGGTTGCATATCTTGAGGTTATTAAGATATGGAGTTATCCGGTTCCTATTTAAAAGCAGAATGCGGACAAACTCAATGCACGTTTCGGTAATGGCTGTTTGTGGATTATCCCAAGCATACGCTAGGGTTTTATTTCTACCATTTTCTAGATCAATAGTTGCATTGTTCTTGACTCGCCACCTTTTTATAAAAAGATTCTTTTTACAAAAGAAACTAGTGGGAGTATGGTAGAACTGGAAGTGATTTCAGAACCACAAACAGTTACCGAAAATTTAGTAGAACCTAAGAATTCAATTAGACTTGACAAACCATTAGCCATTCCGTAGATTTTAGTAGGTGACCTCAGTCAGCTGAGAGATACTTCGATTTTCTCGTAAACGGTGACAGGGGGTCAACATCATGGTTATGATGACCCTACTAGTTATCGGTAGGTCATAGGAAGTGATAACTTCCAGGTGACCAGATGCTTTTGTTCACCGACAGAGACGAAGATGACCATGATGGATCGTCTTGCCTGACTCTGGGGGCAGATGCTATTTGGATTTATCCTTCCATCTTTCCGAAGATTCCAATTTGATTTATGGCACCGTATATCATAGGTTTAGACGTATGTGGCCGTTGTAGCAGACTTTATCAGATTCCCCCTCGTTTATGAGGGGTTTTTGATTGTGAGGATGTTCTTCCCTGTAGGCGCAAGCTCCTGCAGTTAATTACGTTACCGCATTGCGATAACCACTTTCTCCTGCTCCGGAAGTTCACTTCGTGTCGTATGTGTTTTTGTTTGTTTTAGTTGCCCATGGATTGTATACGGAGACTAGTTTATATCGTCGCCCGTAGGGCGCGGATTAGTCCAAATCCGTATATTTTTAGATTTGGGTTTGGTTTATTTAAGGACCGCTAATCTGATTTGAGATTAAGGTCGAATTAAACATATGAGCATTTGGGCCCAATTATTTTAGTTTAAGGATATCAAGGTCCATTATTGCCATGTTTGAGGCGAATATTAGTTTAGGGACATCTCGGTCCGACATTCCCATTTTGGGGACGAATGTTAGTTTAGGGACATTTCGGTCCATTATCGCCATGTTTGAGGCGAATAATCAGTTTAGGGACATCTCGGTCTGATATTCATCTTGCGCCCACGCGTATTTGTTACATGACAAAGCGAACGATGTTGATATAGAATGTGCCCAATTTGGGACACGATCTGATTTGAGGCATGCACATCAATTTGGAAGTGCATCAAGTAGTTGTTGGTCGTTGGGACCTGCCACCTCTCTGAAGACGTTGAGGAATTACAACGACATGTATTATAGGTGTGAAGAGATGTACCCTTAAATTAAATCCCGTATTTGAGGGAAAACGGGGTGATGGTCCTAAGAATCGTTAGTCGTATTTGAGACTAAGATTACCTTAGGAGATGTGGGATGAATATAGTTTTGGATATCATCAATGACAGATCTTTAGTCATGTAGGCTCTGATACCACTGTAAATCGATGTCGCGCACCCCGCGGGTTCGCGGGGAGGTGGAATGTCCAAAAAACGATTTTTACAAGCTTCGTAACACCGACTAAACTCCAGGATCTTTACTTGAACCTTAACTAACAAACTACGAGATGTTTAACTACCATGTAAGAGTGTTATACCTCCGTGTACTAGTCCTTCGGGTCTTCTTGTCCTCCTCTCCTTAGCTCCTTGAAGATCGGATCAAGCTTGCAAGGTCAGCCTCCTCAAGTCAAAGATGATCCACCCGAGAGTCTATAGTTCGAGCTCCAATCTCTAAACCGAGGTAACTAGGGTACCTAGTTTTCTAAACTAGATAGCCTAGATGATGTAGAGAGTTATGATGGATTAGTTTGTCTCAAAATACCCTAAATTTCTCAACACATGAGACATTTAGGGTTGAGGAAGAAGAAGAAAGCTTGAGGAGATAAGAGTGTTGAAGATGAGCATTGAAGTGAGAATGGCTAAGTGTTGTGAATTAGGAGATCATGAGCAATA